>JASEVX010000003.1:21760548-22351693 GCA_031761405.1 Serripes groenlandicus
TCACTATGTTTTCAAAAAGCCATCTGCAGCAGAGGCGTCAGAAAGCGTCTATATGGGGGGAAAGGGTTAAATCAGAGCTACTTTCATTCGACCCATTTCCTGATGTGATATAGTTATAGACTAGTCTGTTTCGAAAATATCTGAGAAAATTAATTATCAATTATGGAAAATTTAAAATCATAACGTTCGTTCAGAGTAGAAAATATTGTTGATAAGTCGGTAGATATTGCTTATCATCACAAGCAGCTTCTTGCTGCTGCAGAGGACATCTGTACCAGAGGACATCTGTACCAGAGAAGTTAAGATATGTAACTCTGATTGTTCTGCTCATCTTCAATGTGAGTTAGCTCCCCTATAAGGTAAAATCTCAATCAGGATTATGAATGTGTCTGTTCAATTTCATAATTGGAAACAATTCAATGAACAGGAGTTAATCCTTTCCCACATACAATAAATCTGCAGCAGACGACTTTGAAATGTTCAAGTACAAAATATATAAATTCTCTACAAATGATGGTATGATTATTGATAAGAGTTGAAATGATTGTGGCAAATAAAGAAATTGCTCATTATGAGCAATTTCTTTATTTTCCACAATCATTTCAATAGTCGTCTGCTGCAGAGGCGTCAGAAAGCGTCTATAAGTGGGAAAGGGTTCGTGATATACTACAGGTAAAACTCTCTCCCAAATTGATTTGTTTGTTGTTTTACACCACTTTCAACAGTATTTCAGTTATATCGCACCATGCATTTCCTGGGTAAATTACCAGTACTACCGGTAATAACTCCGACACCAGCGTGTCAATCATAATGCTATCCCAACAACACCGAAAGCCAAGGTGGTTAGCATTACGACTGACTGGCTGGTGTCAGGATAGATGGACCAGTAGTACTGGAAACCTACCCAGGAAACACTGTGATATAACCGATAAATTGTTGCAAGCGGCATAAAACACCAACAAATCAACTTACTATTGAGTCAGACGCTGGAAGCGTTTCACTACCGATGTGGTCTCCCAATTTAACCCTTTCCCTCATATGACAATTCTGCAGCAGACGACTTTGAACATATTTTGTCAAAAAAAGGAAAATCTCTATAATTGAATGGATAACCTACGACTAAAAGTGCAAAACATTGTGGCAAAAGGAGAAATTGCTTGTTTTGAGCAATTTCTTCTTTTGTCACTATGTTTTCAAAAAGCCGTCTGCTGCAGAGGCGTCAAAAAGCGTCTATATGAGGGAAAGGGTTAAAGAAAACTAAAGAACACTTTATGTACAATAAGTAGCAGACAGATGAAACTATTGTTTTGATACTTTTAAGAAAATGTTTTTCTCATAATCTTTTTGTTTAATTTATCTGCTTAACTTAAAATAATGTCTTTCCAAACTACAGAGCTCCAGATAATGTAAAATGAAGATCTTTAATACGACTTCCAAAATCGCTATGTTGAGGAAGCTCGATAAGACAACTCCATCCTTACATTATATGAAATGAAAGGTTTAACCCTTTCCCTCATACGACAATTCTGCAGCAGACGACTTTGAACATATTTTGTCAAAAATTAGAAAATCTCTATAATTGAATGGATAACCTATGACTAAAAGTGGAAAACATTGTGGCAAAAGGAGAAATTGCTCGTTTTGAGCAATTTCTTCTTTTGTCACTATGTTTTCAAAAAGCTGTCTGCTGCAGAGGCGTCAGAAAGCGTCTATATGAGGGAAAGGGTTAACATGTAGAAGCATGTTGATGCATTTTGAGCAATTTCTCATTTTGCAACAATGTTTTCAAACATATTCAAGAATTATACGAAATTTTCGATATTTTTCCTTCAGGTTTTATAAAGTCATCTGCAGTAGAATTTGTGTTTGTGTGGAAAGGTTTAATAAGCATGAGGTTTTTAATCCTTTTTCTGATACAATTGAATTCTGATTGCCTAAATATGCTGAAGGCAACTAAAAAAACATTGAGGAAAATATAAATATTGCTCAAAATGATAGTCTAGTCTAAATAATTTAGACTTTTGCTTGCTTGTTTTATAGGAATCCGCTGTGGTCGAGTGGTTAGCGTCGGGGATTTCGAAACCGGGTGTCCCGGGTTCGATCCCCAGTCGCGGCACTACGGTCATGGTGGAGTGCCCTTGGGCAAGGCACATTTTCTAGCCTAGTACTGGTTTGTTTACCCAGGGATCATGAATAATTAAATTTAAATGCGCGCTAAATGACCTTAGCTGTCGATGCGCCGTAAAACAATATACATTCATTGCTTGTTTTATCATCATTCTGTTATTCATTTGGCAGCTGTTTGCAGAATAATAACAAAATGAAAGATGAGCATATGTAATGCAATGTCCTTCTAAGAAGGACTAATAGGTCTTACCTCATGATATGAGTGTTCAAAAAAATGGTACCTTAGGGTTGATGGAATAGCATTACAACTGATCTACCAGTGTCCAGATAAACTAAGTATAGTAAGAACATGAAACTTACCAATGCAACAAAAGTGATATGTGACTGAAATACTGTTGAAAGAAGTGTTAAACTCCAGATGCTTAGCTATTGCATTTTTTTTTTTAATCAATTTGGAAAAGTTAATCCACCATTTACAAAGAACATGTACAACAAATCTGCAGCAGACAACTATAAAAACATATAGGCAGAGATATGGAAACTCTCTTTAAATGACAGTATTATTATTGAAAAGTATGTAAACAATGTAGCATTAGAAGAAATTACTCATGAAAAGCAGTTTCTGCTTTTGGCTCAGTATTTTCAAAAGTAAAATGCGTCTGCAAGTGAGAAAACATTGAAAATCACAACATTTATGGAGTCATCCCATTTCTTTCACACTGACGACATTTGACGCCTGCTGTTGCAGACAACTTTTGACAATAACAGTAGGTGATATTGCTCAAAACGACCAATTTCACCTTTAATTGCAATATTTTCAACTCTTTGTCGAAAAGTTACTTCCAGTTTTTCAGATCTTTCAACTTCTTGTTCATCAGTCTGTTGATTGTAAACTAGACAACATTTGAAATATCATGATTGTGAAGTAATGGGTTATAGGTTAATTGATTCTTCTGCTGAGTAAACATATGGATGGATTTTTAACCCTTTCCCACATACAGCAATAATGTAGCGAACGACTTTGAAAAATTCTATATAAAAATATAGAACATCTGTTTAAATGTAAGCTTCATTACTGAAAATATTGTGGCAAATGGAGAAATTGCTCGTTTTGAGCAATTTCTCCGTTTGTCACAATGTTTTCAGAAGTCATCTGCTGCGTCAGAAAGTGTCTGTTTGTGAAAAAAAGGTTAAATTGATTAATTATGACAATGTAAACATTTTGATGGGTTTTATTGATTAATTAAAACAATGATAATATAATTTCCACACAGATTGTTTTCTCGAGCATTTCCTTGAATGCCAAGCTAAATGCAAGATGGCTGTCAATACTTGTGGTTACAAAATGTAGTTAAAAGCAATTTTATAAAATAAATAATTTTCCAGATGGAGTCTCGTTTCTGAGTATCTGCAGCAGACATTTGAAAACATTGTGGCAAAAGGATAATTTTAGCAATTCCTCCTTTTGTCACATTGTTTTCAAGTTGATAAAATATCATACTTTTTCCATAATTTTGGTAACAATGTTTTTAAAGTCATCCACTGAGTGAGTTGTCTGTATGTGGGAAAGGTTTGATATTGTTATTGACATTTCTGAGTGTTTGTCAATTTTGTCATCACGCAGTTCATCAACCAGCAAACGAAAAATCAGTTAAGATTGTCTCCAATATGGATAATATTTGATGCCATTGAAGCACTCAAGAAACAATTACTCCAGATAATCAAATTTTTCCTTTTTATATGACTTTATTTATACGGACTGTATTATAAGAACACTTACTGTCCGTTCTTAAAGGCAAACTGTTTTCATGTAAAGAAATGTTACTTACAATGAAAATGATATATGATGACAATCCATGATAACCGAGCGAATTGTGAAGCCATTGCCTTAATTTTAACTGTCATATGGTACGTATAAGCCTCCATTTTGAAAATTTGATAATTCACAACTTCCTGTTGTTGTTGTAGTTGTTGTTGCAAAACTGCAAGCCTGTCGCGAACTTAACTGATTCTAAGTTTGTGGGAAGCTTTCGAGAAGTTTGAGAAACAAGAATTATCTGCAAGCTTAATTTCCTTGTGCCACCAGCAATCTAAATATTCTAGGACTGAAAGATTAATAAGATTGCAGTGAGCTTGCGCAAGCCTATGGCGCACTTGTCACAAGCTTACTTCATGCTAGTATTTGGTTTGGGCACATCCTTGAATCCCTCTTATGATGGTTGACAATGTGGCCCATCTGAAAATTCATCCGACTTGATCAGGGCTTGAACTTTGGACCTCTTGTCATGTAGGCAAAGACTCTTCCAATTGTCTTCAAAATCATGCTCTTAGCAAGGTAGTATAAGTATCCCCTATACAAACACCTGGCTACTTACTCGCCAAAGGGCTATATAGCCCAGTGCAAGGGTATAGAAACTGTGAGTGTCATCTAACTACTCTTTGTTGAAGTCTCTGCAGCATACGACATGAAAACATTATGGCAACAGTAAAAATGGTCCATATTGAGCAATTCTACCTTTTGCATGCAACAAAGATTTTATTCAATTATAAGACTTTTATTTATAGACATTTTCAATACACTTGCCAATATGTTTTCAATATTGACTGCTGCAGGTTTGTTTCATGTGGGAAAGGGTTAAAAAGTTGTTTAGTGAAGGGGCTACACAGTTGTGTATAATAAGGAAAGGATCAAGCACAGTGAGAAATCACCAGAGATTTGAAAATGATAAAACGCCATTATGTTTAACCAAATTCCGTTTAGAAACGTTATCAGTGGCAAGAGGATTATTGATTATACAATCATATATCTATTTAATTTACTGGAACAATAACATGTTTACTTGAAGACGACATTGAAAACATCTAGACAAAAATATGGAAAATCTCTTTAAATGAAAGTATAGTATTTATTTACAAATAGAGTTGAAAACATTGTGGTAGGAGGAAAAATTGCTCCTTTTGCCGAAAAGTATTTAAAAGTCGTCTGCTGCAGTGGCTTTTTGTGAGAAAGGCTTGATTTTTACTGGAATAATTACATGTTTACTCTCTCCCACATGATTATAGCAAAACTGCAGCAAATAACTTTTCAAAACATCTACAATAAAATATGAAAAATCTATGGTGGCATAGACATGAACACTTGCTGGTTCTCACAAAATAGTATCTTGTTTTTTGCCTCATTTTCTTTCAAAAGTTATCTGCTGCAGAGGAGTGAAAATGTGTCTGTATGCGGAAAAGGTTTCCATCATAGAAAAGATTTTTTTTTTTTTTTCAATAACCCATGAAGCTTTCTGAAATGAAACTGAAAAAAATGCATGGGGGCCGCCATTTTGGATATGTATAAAAAGCAGACGTAAAACACAAATTGAAAATTATTTTCGGCTTTTTAATCATTTTTTTTAAAATCGGTATTTTGGGTATGTATAAAATGAGCAGAAAAACACGGATTGAAAATTATTGTCGTCTTTTTAATCAATTTTTTTAAAATCGATATTTAAGATCATTAAAGTGCTGGAATTAACATTTGTACGAAAAGTTAAAAATAAATAGAAATCTATAAGAAATATGTTTTCCCGTTCGTTAAAAATACAACAGCATTAGCCTTCTACGCCCGAAACTAAATTTTGACTGTATCGTAGCCAAAGAAGGACGTGACGTCATTTTCGCTACACTTCATCTTGGCGTAACGTCAATGGAGCGACGTCGTTTCCCGCAAAAAAGTGGTATCAACATGAAAGACCCCAAATTCCTATACATGAGCTATTGACTCAATCATTCAAAGTATAATTATTTATCAAACATTGTGGCAAAAGGATAACTTTCTCATAAGGAGCAATTGTTCTTGTTGCGACAATCTTTTCCTAAATCATAGGCCTCAGAAACCGTCTCTAATAGGGAAACGGTTTAGCAGAAAATTGACCCCTTACATAATTTGTTCCAGTCATATTGACTGCTTGAAAAAGGCAGTCCCCAGGTGGCATCAGAAAAGGGCTGATCTATTTGCTTCTTTACCATAATGCAGGTGATCGATTAAGGATCATCTTGGCCCTCATGTTTTAACCTCGTTCATTATAAATGTATTCCTTGATTTTCTGAAAGTATTTACTTTATTATTTTCTGTTCGTAATAATAGACGACAGCAATAAGAATTGCAAATATGTTTTGATAATGCAAGACACATGACATTAACATTATTATTGTCTAGTCAATTACTTATAAATCCTTTTTTATGGCCAAAGTATGCTCTTTAATTTTTGTTTATAATTATCTTGCGTTTTTTTCGTAAATAGGTAGCGCCTATAGATATATTATAAATAGGTAAGGCACAGCATTTGAGCTTGGTAATAGTTAGGCATCCAGAGGACCTCTCAAAAGTATATTGTGTACTAAAATTCTTCAATTCATTTGATCCTTATAATTAGCTCCACTTTGAGTTTCAGAATGCATCCTCGCTGAGTGTCTCTGCATTTGCTGTTTGCTTTCAGAAACTTCAACTCTATATTCACTGGGCCAATTGTTATGAAACTTCATAGGGAGCGTCCTCTTATTCATCTTTCCTAAATTCCTTAAAATATCTTGGACCCAAACAGAATTCTGGATTCCAGGGCAACTAAAAGAGAAAACTATACAAAATCTTCTCCTCTGAAAGTATCTGGCTGTTTTTCAAATGAATTTTGTAGAAAATGTTCCTTGGGTGACGC
Source organism: Serripes groenlandicus (assembly GCA_031761405.1). Lineage (NCBI taxonomy): Eukaryota > Metazoa > Mollusca > Bivalvia > Cardiida > Cardiidae > Serripes > Serripes groenlandicus. Next base: position 21,767,376 of record JASEVX010000003.1, read on the forward strand.
TCTACCGGATTTTTTCAATCCATGTTGATGGGTCGCAAACCCGGCTGCCAAGAGGCAGGGCTCTTTTTCCTTATAATATGGCTATAGTGTGAACTTTAAAATTCTTCTTGACCAAACGTATAATGCCGATTTGAAAATAGTTTGGCTCACAGGTTCTTTGGGTGACCTTTTACCAAGATTGTTGAAATTATTTTGATCCTTTGAAATACCTGTTTAATTTTATCAAATTTCTACAGTAAGACTTAATTTAGACAAATGTTTACAGATGAGTTGGTTGATGCTTCTTTTAACAAACAAAAAGATGTTCCAAAGATATCAATCAAAATGATGTCATACTGGATGAATTATTGCCATTTTGGAATTTCATTAATCAGATGAACCATGGCATCCGCTTGTGCTCTTTGTTTCTCAGAGTTATTAGTCGCCGGGCAGAAGCCCGCGACTTCTATTTTTAATAGGTTTTCGGAGATGACATGGGAGGGGGGGTTAGTATTAGATTTTTTTTTTTTTAAATGTCTTGAACATATTACAATTGCGTTTGTTTAAAAACACTAAGTTATGACACATCTAAAATGAAATAAATATTCCGATGTTTTAAGTATGTGCAGTTTCTTTATTTTGACTGGCATTTACGTTTTTGTGTTTTATTTACGAAGACAAAACAGTCCCTATTAGCTAGACTGGGATACTTTATTTTCATAAACTATGTAATCAAAAGGCGATAACTACACACCTTTACGTCGCACAGTCTAATTTGTTAATATACGCGCACCTGCGCAGCAGACTATCGATATGAAAATCACGTCAAATTCTCCTTTTAATAGATAAGTATCAACATAAACTGGTAACAGAAACAAAAATAAGAATCATTTGTGAAAATATGTCTCAAATATAAGCCTGTCTATCGGTCGTGAATGTCGAAACGCCTTTTACGTAGTTCGTGACCTAGTTTCATATTGCCAAAATGTAAACAAAGCGAAGTAACTTAGAAAAGTGACTTGTTTATGCAGACAAAAAATGTCGCACGACAAATTGATTTCTTAAACGTCACGAAACGAGTGCATGGGTCGAATATAGGAAAAAGACAGATAGTAGTGGAATAAAACATGCACTAAAGCTTTGCCTGATGTTTCTTCGATGTCTGACACTACGACTCGATCTTGAGGGTCAACATTTCGAAAGAATGCTCAAACACCTTATTTCAGATAGATAGCTAATATTACACACTTAAATGATTAAATATATGTGGAATTATATGATTATATGATTATTTGGCTTGAAACAAATTAAGAGAAGAACAAACTCTGATAAACAATAGATTTAGAAATAAAGAAAATCTGCTCTTTCGCACCCAATTAATTTCATTCTTGCCACCTATTAAATAGTAATGGGACTCGCAACTGGCATTTCTCTTGCGCCAAACATATATTGTATTCATCAACGATTTAGATAAACAATTTAGTTGATATGTTGTTTCAAGTGTGGTCTACTTTTTAAACATATGAGGATAAATTTTAACATCTGTGAAATATTTATTATAATTATTATTAAAAAGGAGGAAGTTCATGTCTTCAGCAATTTAACCGTTTTCTCAATGTTTTAAGCGTTTAAAAGTTTTCATTGTTGCTTCAGACATGGAAAGGGTTTAATAGCTTTTTATTGCATGTAGATTTAAATCCCAAAATGTATTAATTTGTTGTGGTTTTATTGACAAATACAAAACATCCAAAATCCTGACCAAAAGAAATCCTGAAATATGTAGATCTATGTGGAATTTTAAAAATCCTGGAATTAGTCCTTATGAAAACATTATGTGTATGTTTAGACTAATGAAAGTCAAGAATACATGTGTGTTAAAAAATAAATCAATGCAGTCTTTTCCGGCGACATTGATGCCTTGCATCAACTTTCTCTTGTAGTCCTTTGTCATTTTACAACTCATTTTTCGTGTCCACCCTATTTCTCAGCAACTACTTGCTTGAATTGAATGGGAATTAAGGCTTCAGTAATAAGATGATAATAATTATGTTTTATTCAATATTTTTTGACAGAGTAATGGCCCTTTAAAATTTTACAACCATTTCTGGGGCTTCCATCAGTTTTACTGATGTTCTCCTTTGTCTAGATTTTCTATTTTTTTCTATGTTTTCAATTTTGAAGTCGACTATAGAGGTTTGGCCCTTTACAGGATAGTGACAATGTTTAATGCTTCTTTGGAAAATAACTTTTGAAAACTATTGTGGAAATGGGAGATTATTGTTTTTAGCAATTTCTCCATTACTTTGAATATTTTTAAAAATATGTACCAATATTTTATCTCAATTTTTCCCAATATTTCCTTCTATGTATAACTATTAAATTGAGTTAAAAAAATTGGAGTAAAAGTTGTTTTCAAAACTCAAAATCCCTCTGCATAACTGAAATGATTAAATGGTGTCTAAGCATGCAGACAACTCTTAAATAAGTTAAATATCAGGTCATAGCTTTAACCCTTTCCCTCATATAGATGCTTTCTGACGCCTCTGCAGCAGACGGCTTTTTGAAAACATAGTGACAAAAGAAGAAATTGCTCAAAACGCACAATTTTTCCTGTTGCCACAATGTTTTCCACTTTTAGTCATGGGTTATCCATTCAATTATAGAGTGTTTTTCTGTGTTTTGACAAAATATGTTCAAAGTCGTCTGCTGCAGAATTGTTGTATGGGGAAAAAAGGGTTAATCCTTTCCCTAAGTTACAGAATACCTGATACCTTTCTACAAAAATTTAGGCTCATAATTAGCATTTATTTTTCCTTTTGCCACTTTGTTTTCAAGTCTTTTCAATAATTATACTTTCTGAGATTATCATTAATTATCGCTACATGTTTTCAAAATTGGTCTGCTGCAGATTTGTTGTAGTAAGTAGGAAAGGGTTAACATTTGTAGAGAATTTATTATGGGTATAAAAGTGGAACATCCAGGAAAATGTTGACAAATAAAACAAATTTGTAGCATACGACTTTGAAGCAAACATGGAAAATCTGTATTAAACCTTTCCCTCATACGACAATTCTGCCGCAGATGACTGAACATATTTTGTCAAAAATTAGAAAATCTCTATAATTGAATGCCGATAACCTATGAATAAAAGTGGAAAACATTGTGGCAAAAGGAGAAATTGCTCGTTTTGAGCAATTTCTTTTTTAGTCACTATGTTTTCAAATTTAGCCATCTGCTGCAGAGGTGTCAGAAAGTGTCTATATGAGGGAAAGGGTTAATGTAAGTATAAGGGTTTTACAGAGTTATTGCCCCTTGATTATCATACTATTGTTGTATACCATCATTTTTATCCACACTATTTCTCAGCATCAGCTGGTTGGAATTCAATGAAATTGTATAGGATTCGTCTTTATAACCCTTTCCCTCATAATACAATTATGCAGCAGTCGACTTTGAACATATTTTGTCAAAAAATGGAAAATCTCTATAATTGCATGGATAACCTATGACTAAAAGTGGAAAACATTGTGGCAAAAGGAGAAATTGCTTGTTCTGAGCAATTTCTTCTTTTGTCACTAACCTATGACTAAAAGTGGAAAACATTGTGGCAAAAGGAGAAATTGCTTGTTCTGAGCAATTTCTTCTTTTGTCACTATGTTTTCAAAAAGCCTTCTGCTGCAGAGGTGTCAGAAAGCGTCTATATGAGGCAAAGGGATAATAAGATGAGATGTGCATAATTAACGTAATATTTTCTAAGCATTCAAATTAGACAGCTCTTGTTACTACTTATTTAATATTAAACTATTGTTGTATACCAACATTTGTGTCCATGCTTTTTCTCAGCTTCAGCTGGATGGAATTCAATGAAATTTTATGGGAACCCCTTCTATAGGTCACAATACACCAAATAATACTCCAAATAAATTCCTTCTTTGTTTCCATGTAAATCAACCAGTTTCAGCCCTCAATTGTCACAATTTATAAGCATTTCTCACATAGAACACCATATATCATTGAAAAGTGTTACCTCTAAGCTTTAAAACAATCTATAGAAAATTGGGGGGTCATGCATAATACAAGAAAGAATTCACCAGGCAATGGTTACCATCATTTTGGACCAGATCAGGCCTGGACAAAACCAATGTTTCACATCTGTCAAAATACTAAAAATTATCAAATCGTTCATTTCCAGTGCATCCTATACACATTTACAATGAATTTAAACTATATATATCCAATGCATTCTGGTGATGGTATACACTCATTTCTATGCAAACAAAAGTTTATTAGGGACTATTTGACCCATGATAAGAGGAGAATTGCATATCAATATTATGTTTTTTACAGAGTTATTGCCCCTTGATCATAAACAATTTGTTTTATACCCTTATTTGTGTGCATCCTATATTAATTCAATGAAGTTGTGTAGGAAGCTTCTCTAACAAGAGGAGAAGTGGAAAAACATATGACATTCCAAATGTATGGTCCTTTACACAGTTATTGCTCCAGTCTCTACTGTTGTTATTATGGATTCAACTATAGAAACTAAAGCTTGGTTTTCAGGGTAACTTAGCCGGGCCCGATAGAGCAGTCAGTAGCGACGCCAGCTGTCAATCCAGGAGATTGTGATTTTGAACCCCAGATAGACCAACATTATTTCCGACATTTGACAAAAGTCAATGTCATAAGCATCATTTGTCTTCCACCAATGGGCTAACAGTCTATTTGGAAAAGCAGCCAGTTGCTTGGAAAGACTGTTGTATGGAGTACTGTTGTGAGAAAACCAGGAAACACATGGGTAGTGAACTGGCATCCATGATATAACTGAACAATTGTTGAAAACAGCATTAAACCCCAATTAATAAATCAGGTTATCCAAGATAACTTATGGCATCTGAATAGCTGATCATTTTTAAAAACATTGCAATAAAAGAATTTACCTACATAAACGATAACGATAATGACATATATACAATCAAATATTAATGTTGTGCACTGACAAGTTATACCGCACAATAAAACAACATGTTCAAAAGAAATATTAGAAAAAGGAGTCATAAAGATAACTTAAGGCACCAGTGAACAACTGATTTTTCAGAATATCATTGCCAAAAAAGAATATTATCATATCTATCAATTTCAGCTTTTCCTGCAATATTTTGAACTTTAACTTTTTTTGCCAACTTTCAAGAAATAACAAGATATTGGTATGAATATGGAGAGACTCTTTAATTAAAAAAATAGTAATTGAATTTAGTTGACAACATTGTGACAAAAGGAGAAATTGCTCATGATGAGCAATTTCTCCTTTTTGCCACAATGTATTCAACCTTTATATTCGTTTATACATTTATTTGTGGAGGTTTTCCATACTTTTGTGTAGATGTTTTCAAAGTCATCTGCCGAGATTTATTTATGTTGGAAAGGGTAAAAATTAGACAGGATGAATCCATAGTATATAATACATAAGTGAGTGTTACTGACACATTCATGCACTAAAATGATATGGTGAAAAAAAGCTGTTAATAAGAGAATCAATATCTTATTGATTCAGAATCTGTCTAGTTATGTATACATACATTCAGGTTACAGTGTTAATTTGGGTTTGACTTTTATTACTGTATTCAATCTACAACGGTAGACGGAGGTTTGGATCTGTCCAACATTACCGCTTCACATTTTACCGTGTGTTGCTATGGAACAGGTAGGCCAAGTCTTTGGACATGGTGATTTATACAGACACATCTCTATGCCTCTGCAGCAGAAATCTTCGGAAATCATTTTGAACAATTAGCAATGTTTCCTTTTGCCACAATGTTTTCTACTTAATTTAATAATAATACCCTCATTTATACAGATTTTCTATGTTTTTGCAAAGATGTTTTCAACATTGTCTGCTACAGATTTGTTGTATTTTGGAAAGGGTAAAACACACCCGGTTCAATCCCATCTACAACCTTTTACATAGCAAAGAACAAACATATTTATGCAGTTTCTTGCTTAAGAGAGGCATATATATTATTATGTATGTTATATTAAGTTTACTTTCTGGAAATATTATCAAACATTGTTAAATTAATGATCATTTATTATCATTTCAAAACAAGCTTCACACATAGAAATCATGAATTTTTATCCCGAGTTGAAGCCAACATGTCTCTGAAAGCAGCCATGTAAGAAAGATCCAAACATTTGTATAACATTTTAGATTCAATACAGTGTATATGAGACAGTCAAGTTCATAACATACCATGTTTGTGTGAATTTAGATTGAATTATGAAGTTAGAGTGTTCATTTAGATTTTACTATTATGAGGCTGTTAAGTTCTTAACAAACCAAATTGTGTGAATTTAGATTTAATTATGTTACTGTGTTCATTTACTTTTCTATGAATTTAAAGTGTTCATTTGGATTTGACTATTTTGAGGCTGTACAATTTCTCCTCTTGTCACAATGTTTTCAACTCAATTCACTAATTATTCTTTAATTTATTTAGATTTTCCATATTTGTGCCAAGATGTTTTTAAAGTTGCCTGCCGCAAATTGGTTGGATTTTGGGAAGCGTTAAAGAGTTAATTCGGAGAGATTTGGAGAGATTTTTCTATCAGACTGACCCCATCACCTGCTATGCTTTAGAATTTGAGTTTGATCTATATTTATTGTTTTCACCCTTTCCCAAACGCAGATGCTTTCGGACGCTTTCAGGACTTGACAAAATTTAAAATGGAGGTTTTTTTCAGTTTTGTTGCCGAGATGTTTCAAAAGTTGTCTGCTGCAGATTTGTCCAAATCCCATTGCAATGTTTGCATGTGGGGAAAAAGTTTAAGTAAAAATATTGTGGAGAAAAGGGAAAAATGCTCATATTTTGTGTGTAATTTCATCTTCTTCTAAAGTGTTTCGAAACATTGTCTGGAGAAGTATTTAAACTCTGTAACAGATCATAAAAGTGTGAATACCTTTGAAATCATAGTAATATAGATTTTGGGAAGCATTAAAGAGTTAATTTGGAGAGATTTGGAGAGATTTTTCTATCAGACCGACCCCATCACCTGCTATGCTTTAGAATTTGAGTTTGATCTATATTTATCGTTTTCACCCTTTCCCAAACGCAGATGCTTTCGGACGCTTCTTCAGCAGATCGCTTTTGAAAACATTGTAACAAAATGATATTTTTTAACTCTTTTCAATATTTAAACTTCCATTCAGAGATTTACCAAATTTTGCCTAGATAATTTCAAATTCATCTGCTGCAGATTTGTTGTATGTGGGAAAGGGCAAATGACTTGTATGATCCATACTCTACTTATGAGCTTAGAAAACATCTTAGAGCTGAAGTGGGATATTGATTTCCCCTTTTGCCGCAATGTTTTCAGCACTTGACAAAATTTAAAATGGAGGTTTTTTTCAGTTTTGTTGTCGAGATGTTTCAAAAGTTGTCTGCTGCAGATTTGTCCAAATCCCATTGCAATGTTTGCATGTGGGGAAAAAGTTTAAGTAAAAATATTGTGGAGAAAAGTGAAAAATGCTCATATTTTGTTGTAATTTCATCTTCTTCTAAAGTGTTTCGAAATGTTGTCTGGAGAAGTATTTAAACTCTGTAACAGATCATAAAAGTGTGAATACCTTTGAAATCATAGTAATATAGTTCGATCAATTTCATGAAGTCTTGTGTAACAAAATGGATCTTTATTTGATGTATTTGGAGTCTAATTCTTCAAACAAGGTAAGTGAAAAAAATATCCAAGTAATTCCTTCTTTTACAACAGCATTTACCGAAGTCATCTGCTGCAGTGGCATCTTAACCCTTTCCCACATACAACAAATCTGCAGCAGACGACTATAAAAACATCTCAACAATAATATGGAAAATCTCCCTCAATGAAGACATACTTATTGAATATAGTTGAAAACATTGTGTCAAAAGGAGAAATTTGCATGTTTTGAGCAATTTCTCCTTTTGTCACAGTGTTTTCAAAAGTCATCTGCTGCAGAGGCATCAAAAAGCTTCTACATGTGGGGAAAGGTTAAAGTTGTCTCTATCAGACTCTATCAGATTATTGGTCTATCAATGGTATACTGTAACTCTGTAATCCCTTACCCTCTTACAAATCTGTAGCAGACGACTTTTAAAATATCCTGGCAAAGATATAAAGTGATGTACAATTATTGAATAGAGTTTAAAACATTGTGGCATAAGTCATCTGAATGTAGAATAGACAGGCTTTATGAAATTTCTGTTATGAAGTGATATTGCTTGTTCTTAACCCATTTACAGTTGCAAACAAATTTTGATGCATTTGTAACAGAGGACTTATGGAAACATTGTGGCAAAAGGAGAAATTGCTCATCATGAGCAATTTCTCCTTTGGCCACAATGTTTTCAATTTTATTCACTTATTACATTTATAGATATTTACTACATTTGTCCACAGATGTTTTCAAAGACCTCTGCTGCCGATTTGTTGTATGTGGAAAAGCATTAAAGACCTTATATGATCTTACACGCACACCTTTAACAAAGTGTTTTATGTAAACACTTCCACACATTTTGACATATCTGCAGCCGACAGCTTTTGAAAACATTATGGCAAAAGGAGAAATAGCTTATTTATACCAAAAGTCTCTTTTGTAACCTACCATGTTTTCATCTATAGATACATAAATAATTATGATAATAATTGAACATTTGCTGTACATGGGAAACAAATTTTGTTTGCTAGCATTATAACTTTCCCGTATATTATTTTTTGCAGCAGACAGATTTTATAACATCTCTCTTATTGAAAGTGTGCTTGTTGAATAGAGCAGAAAACAATGTGCTGATCTGGCTTTTCAATGCATGCAAAATCCCATAGAGTGTTTTAGTCGGGTTTATTTGCAAAGCAGTTAAGATGACTTTTGCAATCAAGTAAATTTCATCAGATGTCAACCATATGACCATACAAAGTGTAAGCATTGTGAAGAGTGACCTACTTAACCCTTTCCCTCATACAACAATTCTGCAGCAGAAGACTTTGAACGTATTTTGTCAAAACATGGAAAATCTCCATAATTGAATGGATAACCTATGACAAAAAGTGGAAAACATTGTGGCCAAAGGTGAAATTGCTCATCATGAGCAATTTCATCTTTGGCCACAATGTTTTAAAAAGTCGTCTGCTGCTATTGCGTTAAATGCGTCTGCAGGTGGAAAAGGGTTAATAATTGCGCAGTCAATGTTGAAAACATTCTTCTGGAAATACAAATACTTACAATTGTTATGGTTTTAATTCAGTAGGGAAAGTGTATTATTTTTTCTGTTGATGTAACTGGGAAACTTCAATGAGATGGCCGGAGATGCCTGCTTGCGTTGTTCTTGTTTCTTTACATGAGTCATTCCATGAAAAACGAATATTATGGACCTGGACCGACACATTCCGTTTTAGGGGGGATAGATGTATAGAGTATTTGATTCCTGAAACATAAAATCTACAGGAGGAAAAAAGTGTGCAGCAAGCTTAGACTGATCCGGTTCTATGCCTAAATCAAAGTCCACAATGTTGGTTTTCTTGTGGGACCTCACATCAAGTTGACATGTGAGCCCAAGTTTCAGAGCTTTGAGTACTTTGATTGCGTAATGTGTTTCGAAAGACTTGTTGTTGATTAGGTTTCTGAATGGTTCTTTGGCAAGCGATTGTCCACCAATTAGCCATGCCTGGTTAATTTTAGTGACACATTAGGGATGAATAATTCCTACTTTTCGAGAATTTCCTCTAGTATGCTTGCCAGAAGTTCGACATATCCAGGAATAGTTCAATGCTTTCCGTCATACAGACATCATTTGACGCACATTGTGAGAGAGTAGATATGGCTCTATGTGAACAAATAATTTCCTTTTCTAATTGTTGGCACCAACGTTTACCATGATGTCATGCACAAGTTCCAGTCCTGTACCTCACATGTTAAGGATGTACTGAACTGAGGTTTTGAAATTAAGAAAAAAAATATTTTTTTTTCAATTTCTTATTAAATCTTCTTATTTTGTTGTCAATTAAAACCTGTTTAGTCATTATACCTTTTTATAATTCTTCAAAATTTAAAAAAAAGTGGATAAAATTTACTTGAGATAAAGGGCCTATTTTTTCATGAGCCTTCAATTTTTTCGTGAGACGCTGTTCAGTTGCCATGTTTGATTAAGAAATAAAACTGGGCAAAAAGAACATATTAAAGACCATGTATATAAATTTTAATCTAGAACTTGTATAGTATCATATTGTTTTGAAAAAAAGTAGAAAATATTGGAAAACTTTTTTGACATTTGAAGATATGTTTGAAAAATTAATAAATATATATTCATATTTTAACATTTTTTAGCCATTCAAAGAAGAAAAACTGAAAATTTTGCCCCATGACATATACTTTTTTTATTAAAATCTGATAAATGATAGTAATTGAAATAACTTAGAGAAGTTTTAGAAAAAGTTAAATATTACAAATATGTTTTGTCCTTATTTCAAAGTTTTGAAATTGTCTATTCTTAAATCTGACAAATATGGATTTTCATTAGTGTCAAATAGTGTCTATTTTTTAGCTTAAACTACAATGTATCGCATGAACTTCCAAAGATATGGATAACATACCTTTAGAATGAGCTTAAAACCACAAGAAGATAAACAATTAGCATATCATCTTTCAAATATCGGCAATTTGCGTGAAAACTTTTTTTTTTCATGAGCTGAAATAGCAAAAAAAAGCTCATCATAAGGCTTTTATAAATTGATCTAGCAAAAAAAAAAAGCCCACTACCATACCATTTTTTTTTTTTTTTAAATTTAACATATATCCAACTTTCAAAAAACCAATATTATAACAAAAGTTAAATATTATGAAAAATCCACTTTTCAGTGCGGAGCGTAATGGGTTAACCCTTTCCCTCATACGGCAATTCTGCAGCAGACGACTTTGAACGTATTTTGTCAAAAAATAGAAAATCTCCATAATTGAATGGATAACCTATGACAAAAAGTGGAAAATATTGTGGCAAAAGGAGAAATTGCACGTTTTGTGCAATTTCTTCTTTTGTCACTATGTTTTCAAAAAGCCGTCTGCTGCAAAGGCGTCAGAAAGCGTCTATATGAGGTAAAGCGTTAAGGTCACACTTAGAAGTCAATGATCAAAATGAGTATTGTTTAATAGGGTTATACTTTGTCTGGGCTGTATCTTAACCATGCATCATTGGGTTTCCAAGAAACTTGGCACAAACGTTCACCATGATCAGGCAGCGTGTTGCGCATAAGACGGAGGCCTGTACCTAAAATGTCAAGGTCACACTTAGAGGTCAGAGATCAAAATGAGAACTGTTTGATAGGACTGTACCTTGTCCGGCCCACATCTCATTCATGCACAATAGGATCCCAAGTTACTTGGCACACAAGTTCACCATGATGAGGTGAAGTGTTGTGCCTAGGACCCAGGCCTGTACCTTAAAGGTCAAGGTCACACTTAGATGTCAAAGTTCAAAATCAGAAACCATTCATCATAGGATTCCCAAGTTACTCGGCACACATGTTCACCATGATGAGGTGACATGTGGCGCACAAGACCAAGGCCTGTACCTCAAAGGTCAAGGTCACACTTAGAGGTCAAAGGTCAAAATGAGAAATGTTTGATAGGACTGTACCATGTCCGGCCCACATCTCAACCATGCATCATAGGATTCCCAAGTAACTGAGCACATAATTATGTACACTATCATCAGATAGCGTGTCAAATGAAGACCCAGGTTTGTACATGGAAGGTCAAGGTCACACATTTTAAAGATGAACGTTTTGACAATTGATTGTTTGACTTCGAGACAACAGTGAAATTCATCACTTTTATTTAAGCCAAGTGTTTGACAAATTTACAGAAATACAAACATTTGGGTGTTTCATCTGTCAAAATTTTTTAAATTGAAGGAGAGGAATTGAATAATTTATTTGCGACCAAAATAACATTTGTTAATGTTATATTAATCAATGAATTATATAATTATTAGTTATTAGTATTGTGGTATAAACAGAAACCATCCTACATTAATATACATTTTGATATTTTATAAGCACTTCGGTATCGCAGAAGGCCCTTAATTCATTTGGCCTTTAATTAACTGCTATCAGGTCTTTTTGTCAGTCTGTGTTGCAATTGCATGGAAGAGCACTATGTTTGGGTTTGACATGTTGCCTGTGGGCATCTAGTCGTCTGTTGCAAAAGCATCAGAGGTAAAATGGGTAATTAATTGTTTATCTGCAGCATATTTATTAGGTGTTAAAAACTTTCCCACAAACTTTGATAAATCTGTGGCAGACGACTTTAAAGATGTCTTGGAAAAATAGGGAAAATATTAATACATAAAAGGAAAATTTTCTAATTAGATAAGAGATAAAAATATTGTGGGCAAATGAAAAATTTGATCATTGCTCCTTTTGCCAGAACGTTTTAAAAATTTGTCTGCAACTGATGGGTCTTAGAGCACCTACAAGTGGCAAAGTGATAAACCAACACAAAACTGAAGAAAATTGTTTCCCTGTCCTCTCATACAGATGACTTTTGAAGATTCTGAAGAAGAATATTTTTTGAAAACATTGTCAAAAAAGAAGTTACTCAAGATAAGCATTTTCATTTTCTTTTTACCCCATACAATGTTTTCATTTCTTTATCATATTTATTGTCACCCGCTGAAGGCCTTTGGGATATTAGTTTGGCGTTGTCTGTCTATCTGTTTGTCTGTCTGGAGCCATATCAAAGGCATGGTTGGATGGTTTTGATTAAAACTATATGGAAATGTTATAACCACCATAGGGAAATGACAAATAGCAAGTTTCACTTAGATTGCCTCAAAAACACCTGAACTTATATTGTATAATTGTACTGTATATATTTGTAAATTACATGGAAAGGGAAATAACTCTTGTTTTGAAATCTTCTTATATATCTTGTGACCTCTCTTAAATCAATTGTTTATCTTAATTATCAACATTTTATATCCAATTTTTTATGAAAATTCATCTTCATAAAATCTTCATCTTCATCAAATCTTGGTCTTCATCCAGGGTGAAAAAACAACTAGTTCACCAGGTCCACTCCAGAACACTCCGGACGGAGGCCTTAATTGTCATTAAATCTTCATATTAGTTCATCAGAACGTTCAGTTATATCGAAAACTTTAAAAATCCTCTTCTCCAAAAATATCTGGCCAATTTCAAAATAATTTTGCTGAAATGTTCCTTTGGTGACCCTGTAAAAGATTACTTCTAGGCATGTTGGTTGGTAAAAAAAAGTTTTTGTCATAGGCATCCCAATCACATTGCATAATTCAGGTGAGCAATTCAGGGTCATCATGGCCCTGCTGTCTTTATAAGTACTAAATCTCTTCGTCATACATGTGTCTGCGATCAAAATATAACACAATGGTATTATTACGTATGCGTTTTCATAACACAAACTACATGCATTATAGTTAGGATAATACTTCTTCTTCGTCATAGCGTCAAAAATTGAATCATTCAAGCTACGGATAGGTTGAACTATTTATTGTGTGCCCTGCAAGTTTGAGCCACTGAGGTTTGACTGTAAACCTCAATGTATGATAGACAGTTTTTAACCCTTTACCTCATATAGACGCTTTCTGACGCCTCTGCAGCAGACGGCTTTTTGAAAACATAGTGACAAAAGAAGAAATTGCACAAAACGTGCAATTTCTCCTTTTGTCACAATGTTTTCCACTTTTTGTCATAGGTTATCCATTCAATTATGGAAATTTTCTATCTTTTGACAAAATACGTTCAAAGTCGTCTGCTGCAGATTTGTCATATGAGGGAAAGGGTTAATATGAAGTGGCTTACAATGTCACCCTATCCCAGTTGCAGATGCATTTTTACGCATCCCCAGCAGACGGCTTTTGAAAACATGGTGACAATTAATATAAAAGAAGAAATTTCTAATGATGAGCAACTACAACCTTTGCCTCCAATGTTTTTTAACCCTCTTTAATAATAATACTGTCATTATTAGAGATTTTCATAGTTTTACCTAGATGTTTTCAAATTCCCTGAAGATATTTACCGTATGTGGGATAGAGTTAATCATAACCATAAGAGAGGGGCTCCATTATATTGATTTGTGACAATGAACATCTGCCTTTTATGCCAGGAATATTATCATTGTAGTGATCCATGGAGACTGGAGTTAGTCCTCCAACCCTTTCCCACATACAACAAATCCACTGCAGACTACTTTGAAAACATCTAGGCTAAAATATGGAATATTTCTTTGAATGAAAGTAATATTATTGAATAAAGTTGGAGACATTGTGGCAAACGGAAAATTGCTCACCATGAGCAAATTCTCCGTTTGTCACAATGTTTTAAAAAGGCGTCTGCTACAGAGGCATCAGAAAGCATCTGTTTGTGGGAACATGTCAAGTTAACCCTTATCCTACTGAATTCCCACCTACCACAATTTTCCACATACCATACATCTGTAGCAGAAAACTTTGAAAACATTTAAGTAAAAATATAGAAAATATCTACATATGAATGTGTTATTATGAGCAATTCCTCCTTTTACCACAATCTTTTCAAACGTCCACTGCTGCAGATGCCTCAGAAAGCATCTGTATATGAGAAAGTGTTAATAGGTTCTTTCAATTTATGTTTTCTGCTACATTTTGATGCATGAGTAGTGAGTAATGTAGACCAAGATTAGACTGTAGGAGAGTGCAAACTAATCTCACTCTACATTGTTTAACCAAGATTAGACTGTAGGAGAGTGCATACTTATCTAACTCTACATTGTTAAACCAAGATTAGACTGTAGGAGAGTACATACTAATCTTATTCTATATTGTTAAACCGAGATTAGACTACAAGAGAGTACATACTAATCTCACTCTACATTGTTAAACCAAGATTAGACTGTAGGAGAGTGCAAACTAGTCTCACTCTACATTGTTAAACTAAGATTAGACTGTAGGAGAGTACAAACTAGTCTCACTCTACATTGTTAAACCAAGATTAGACTGTAGGAGAGTGCATACTAATCTAACTCTACATTGTTAAACCAAGATTAGACTAGGAGAGTGCATACTAATCTAACTCTACATTGTTAAACCAAGATTAGACTATAGGAGAGTGCATACTAATCTAACTCTACATTGTTAAACCAAGATTAGACTGTAGGAGAGTGCAAACTAATTTCACTCTACATTGATACCAAATTTAATTTGAAGGCCTTCATTGTGGTAAAAGTTGTTCAAAGTTATATGTGCATAGCAGGATAAAGGATAATTTAATGTATAATTATATCAGCACTGAATTAATATGCTCTCTTTCTCTCAGACTTTCAAATGTGATAAAAGGTTTAAAAAGATTGTTAGAAAAAGAGAAGTATATAGACTGAGCAGTTTTCTCCTTTCCCACAACATTTTCAAAAATATATCTGCTGTCATTGGTATAAGATAGTTTAGTGTTCATATGTATTGAGGTGTACCAAGTTCCTGCAGTTACAGTACATATTTACTGGTTCCAGTACTGACAAGAGAAAGTTGATGCAAGGCATCAATGTCGCCGGAAAAGACTGCATTGATTTATTTATGTATTCTTGACTTTCCTTAGTCTATTCAAACATTAGGAACGTTGAAATGAAAACATTTGCTTATAAATTTTATATTCATACCTATACATTAGGGTATCTATAAAAAATTAACGAAATGTGTAAACATTTATCTTGGCTTAAATTTAATTTTGCTGTTGTTACTTATTTAAATAATAGTATTCATTCATATAATTTCAATGTTTGTCAATCTTATTTGAATCACAAGGTAAATATCCTGGTATTGCTTTAAAGGGAGGTAATTTGAAGTAAACAAAAGTCTTCAAAAGGAGAAATATATCAGCATTACCGTCTACAGTTTAAATTGTTCTATTGTTTGTGGATTTAAAAATGTTCTTTTTTTCTTATTTCTACATGTACAACGAAATATTGCGGCTTCTCTTTGACGCTTTACGTCAAACATTCGTCTTGTACTTGTCTAAAATAAAATAATATCACTCGCTTTTTCATATCGAAATGCGCATGCGCGAAAATCGATGTTAAAGGTCACGAAACTACACAACAGAATAGGGTCTATATTTAGCTTAGAAACAGTTCCTACTTTAGATATTCATGGATTAACATTATTAAATGAATTCTACACAAATCAAGACATCTCTTTGAACATGAAAACAACATTTAGTAAGTTAAAATTGCTATTAAAAGGAGAATCCGAAATTGACCTCAATGATGACACATAAGAGTCTGCATTAGGGGGTGTTGGTTCACGTCTTGAAGGGACCACTTTTGTCTTCGTAAATAAGACAAACAACTTATATGCGAGTGAAATAAAAAAAAACTACAAACATTAAAAAATCGGAATATTTATTTCATTTTAGATGTGTCATTTATTAGTGTTTGTAAACAACCACAATCGTAATATGTTCAAATCATCTAGATTTGTTTCTTTCTAATAATAAGCCGCCCTCCCATGTGATTTCTGAAATACGATTAAAAATAGAAGTCGCCCGCTCCTGTGGGGCGACTAATAAGTCTTAGGTTTTTTACCCAGCCCGATAGTGTATAAGTGTTCTGTTGACATCGTAATACTTTTGGCAGTGGTGTTATCATCCAATAAAAAAAAGTAATTGCCAGAAACTTGAGATACATTGACAACAATAATTGACTTTAATTACATAACTGAGACTGTCCCATCACCCTTTCCTACATACAACAAATCTCCAGCAGATTTTTGTTTCGAAAAATCTATAAATTAAAGTGAATAGTACTGAAAAGATTGTGGAAAAAAGAGAATTGCTTATATATGCATTCGTAAGCTGCATATGCGTGAGATTGAGACTATATGTGGGAAAAGATTGATCAATTATGATGTCATGTGAGTTGTCTGCTCTGAATACATCTAAGGACAAAAGCATATCATTATCATATCTCAAATAGTGTTAGGATTAGTTTAACCCTTTCCCACATACAACAAATCTGCAGCAGACAACTTTGAAATTAAATACGCAATAATCGGGAAAATCTCGGTAAATGAAATCATTATAATTGAATAGAGATGAAAACATTGTGGCAAAATGGGAAATTGCTCTTTATGAGCAATTTCTCCTTTGGTCACAATGTTTTCAAATGGCGTCTGCTGTGGAGGCGTCATAAAGTGTCTGTATGTGGGAAAGGATTAATAGAGTTGAAAAGAGATAAGGAGAGATGGCTCATCAGAGCTCTAGATGAGGGACGTTTTGCATATTCTAAAATCCTTATTTGACCCGAAAACCCTATGTTGCGGAAACTCAAAAGAATCGTCTCAATGAGACAATAATTTTGAGTAACACACATCATAGGTTTGGTTGGATAATAAGAGATATTGTAGGGAAAGGAGCTGTAAACAACCCCTTATCTGGATTTCTGGCTCGATCATTATGTGTAATGTCTCCCTTTTTCAATGTTATTAATTATCCCTCGCCAAAGGTAGATGGTATTTAGATGTGGCATCATTCGACCGTTGATTGGGAGCGGTATTTTGATGTGGCATCATTCGACCGTTGATTGGGAGCGGTATTTTGATGTGGCATCATTCGACCGTTGATTGGGAGTGGTATTTTGATGTGGCATCATTCGACCGTTGATTGGGAGCCATATCTAAGGCATGGTTGGATGGATTTGATTAAAACTATAAGAAAATGTTAACCCTTTCCCTCATACAACAATTCTGCAGCAGACAACTTTTGAACATATTTTATCCAAAAATAGACAATCTTTTTAACTGAATGGATAACCTATCGCTAAAAGTGGAAAACATTGTGGCAAAAGGAGAAATTGCTCGTTTTGAGCAATTTCTTCTTTTGTCACTATGTTTTCAAAAAGCTGTCTGCGGGAAAGGGTTAACCAACATTGGCAATTATCAGCCTTCTGCCATTACTGAGCATGATTACATGTAAGTGACATGGGTGTCTCCGGCCATCTCATGGAAGTAACCAAATTTCGTTTAACATGCAAAATTATCTAATGAATCAAAACTATAAATATGTATGTTCTCAGAGGCATGTTTTCAACAGTTACTGCATTATTACGAAGTTATTCTTACATGACATTTTCCTTTTTTGAGTATTCAATAAGAATTGGGGAAAATCTTTACAGTGCGCACTTATTTTTGGTGACTGTATGGTCAACATCCGTTATAATCATTTTGATTGCAATAGTCTGGTTACATTGCTTCCCAATTAAACCCTACTAAAAACCATGTGATTTCCAGGATGAGTGATTGAAAACTGCATAATTATATATGTTTAAACTCTTTTATTCAAACTGATTCAAGTTCAATACATGAATAACATAACATTAACAAATGATGCCATTGACATATAATTATAATATAATAATAATACTTGATACAACCCTTTCCAACATATAGACACTTTCTATAGCCTCTGCAGCAGACGACTATTGAAAACATAGTGGCAAAAGGAAAAATAGTTTGTGAACATTTACAGTCAGTAAGACATTCTGTAACATGCAGTGTTTGTCTAGCAACATTACACTACAAGAACATGGAATCAATATATACCAACTGATGCAATATGTCTAAATTATTGCATAATTCTACACATACTATCATGTTGCTGTCATAACAAGCAATAACTATTAACTTATCCGTCTTCTACAGTAAAGCATTAAATAGTTGTGATGAACAATTAAAATTAAGTAAGTAGCAATAAGTTTAATTTTGAAGGTGTAAACATTTGAAGAAGATCAAATTTCAACTGGGAGGTCATTCCTTAGGAGATCTCGGGATCTGGAATAATGAAAGGGTCTTTGGAAAGCTATGTTTTGGACTTTTCAACAAGTTACCATTAACAACATTTCTTATATGATAGGGGTGGGTGAATACATCCCACATACTTAAATTGATTTGATTTGATAATATATGTGTGCCTTGCATCACACATTTGATTTACCATACAGTAAGGATTAATCAAATTGTCACAAAATATTGTCCATTCCATTAAATGTCATCATTCAACCCAAAGATTATATAACATCACACAATTATACCATTCATCTTAAAGAATATACAACATCACAATTAAAGTATGTAATTTTATAAAATCACAAAATTACACTAATCAACCCCAACAATAATTATCATCACAAATTATACTATTCATCCAAAATAATATACACATCACAAAATTATACTATTCATCCAAAATAATATATACACATCACAAAATAATACTATTCATACAAAAGAATAATATAACATCACAAATAATACTATTCATACAAAAGAATAATATATAACATCACAAATTATACTATTCATACAAAAGCATAATATATAACATCATAAATTATACTATTCATACAAAAGAATAATATATAACATACAAAAGAATAATATATAACATACAAAAGAATAATATATAACATCATAAATTATACTATTCATACAAAAGCATAATATATAACATCACAAATTATACTATTCATACGAAAGAATAATATATAACATCATAATTATACTATTCATACAAAAGAATAATATACACATCATAATTTATACTATTCATACAAAATAATAATATATAACATCATAATTATACTATTCATACAAAAGAATAATATATAACATCATAAATTATACTATTCATACAAAATAATAATATATAACATCATAACATTACGCCATTCAACCCCAAGAATATAATTTTAACATCACAAAATGTCACCATTCATCCCAAATAATATATTACATAACAAAAATTCAAAGTATAATTTACATGTCATTGAGTTGTTTAAAATACTGTAGGAAAAAAAGAAGGAGACTTTGCAGTTGGGCTACATCGCGCACTATAATATGTGGTTCAAATGGCCAGAATACATCTAAAGCTTTCAGAATGTTTAGAAGATTTGATAATGTACAGTCTGATCAGGACCATTTCTTGTCCCAAAAGTCCAAAAAAAACTATTTTCCTGTGGAAAAGATAATAATAGTTTTTTTCAAAATGTTGTCTGCTGCAGAGGTATCAGAATGCATCTGCAATTGGGAAAGGTTTAAGATGTTAAATTCGTTCATATTCATATACATGTATCAGTATGTTAAAGATTAATGGACACAAAAGTTTTGAAAAGTTTAAAATTATTCATTACATTCAACACAGTGGCACAGAAAGTTAACACAATAAACTCTTTACCACAAACAGCCACTTTCTAACACCCCTGCAGCAAACGACTTCTGAAATCATTGCAGCAAAGGGAGAAATTGCTCATCTTTTTGCAACTACATGTACGTTTTCAACTTTGTTCCTTCTTTTATAGAGAGTTTCCATTTGTGTACATTAGTGGACGGAATTCCTTAACACTTCATACACAGGTTCAGTGTAAAGAGTGTTTGGAGCCTTTGATGAGTTTGAGTTTTCTTGACCTAGGTCAAAGGTCAAGGTCACAAAGACTATAATTTGTCTGTTTAAAACAATGTCACTGCTCTAGCCCTAGTTTGCTCACCTTAATTATACCCCCCACAAACAAGTTTATGTGGGGTATATAGGAATCACCCTGTCCGTCCTTCCGTCTGTCTGTCTGTCCATATGTCTTGTAAGCGCAACTCCTCCTTAACGGACGGACCGATTCTGATGAAACTTTACACAGTTGCAGTACACAACCTGAGGATGTGCATGAAGTAAGATTATCCCTGTCCGTCCGTCTGTCTGTCCGTGTCCGTCTGTCTGTCCAGATGTCTTGTGAAACGCAACTCCTCCTTAACGGCTGGACCGATTCTGATGAAACTTTACACAGTTGCAGTACACAACCTGAGGATGTGCATGAAGTAAGATTATCCTGATCGGAAATATATCTTTCCGTCCGTCTG
Organism: Serripes groenlandicus; assembly: GCA_031761405.1. Taxonomy (NCBI): domain Eukaryota; kingdom Metazoa; phylum Mollusca; class Bivalvia; order Cardiida; family Cardiidae; genus Serripes; species Serripes groenlandicus. The sequence goes on from JASEVX010000003.1 coordinate 21,788,291, forward strand.
TCCATATGTCTTGTAAGCGCGGGACAGGGGGTATCCTTGTGTGAGTTCACTCACAGTTCTAGTTATACAATGTACTGCAATGCAAAACACATCAAGACAATTATTCTGAATGCAACCTCCACAGTGTTAAAAAGATTTTCCTTCATTTGGCCTAGTGATCTATATTTTTTTACCTGATATGACCCATATTCCAACATGGACTAGATATCATCAAGACAACATTCTGACAAAGTTTCAACTTACTAAAAGTAAATATGCGGCCTCCGGAGTTTGAACAATATTTTCCTTTATTGACTTTGTTTCTGACCCAATATGACCCATATTCGAACCTGACCTAGATATAATTCAGACAAACATTCTGACAAAATTTTAAGCTGCTTCAGTTTGGCCTAGTGACCTAGTTTTTGACCCTACATGACCCATATTCGAACTTGGCTTAGATATCATTTTGATAAACATTCTCATCAAATGTCAAAAAATACGTCTTCTACAGAGATAACCAGATTTTCCTTCAATTTGGCCTAGTGACCTAGTTTCTGACACAATATGACTCATATTCAAACTTGACCTAGATATCTTAAAGACAAACTTTCTGACTAAATTTCAAACTTCTGAAGCAAAAAATGCTACCTCTAGAGTGTTAACAAGATTTTCCTTCAATTTGACCTATTGACCTACTTTTTGACCCAACAAGACCCATGTTCGAACTTGACTTACATATCATCAAGACAAACATTCTGATAAAGTTTCATCATGCTCAAGTTAAAAATGCAGTATCCAGAGTGTTAACAAGATTTCCCTTCAATTTGGCCTAGTGACCTAGTTTTTAACCCATATTCGAACTTGGCCTAGATATCATTTAGATAAACATTCTGAGCAAATTTCAAGCTGCTGTAGCCAAAAAAGCGGCTTCTACAGAGTTAACAAGATTTTCCTTCAATTTGGCCTAGTGACCTAGATTCTGACCCAATATGACCCATATTCGAACTTGACCTAGATATCTTTAAGACAAACATTTCTGACAAAATTTATACTGCTGAAACAAAAATTGCGGCCTCCAGGGTGTTAACAAGATTTTCTTTCAATTTGACCTAGTAACCTATTTTTTGACCCAACATGTTCAAACTCGATGTACATATCATCAAGACAAACATTCTGATAAAGTTTCAACATGCTCAAGTTAAAAATGTGGCCTCTAGAGTGTTAACAAGATTACCCTTTAATTTGGCAGTGTGAACTAGTTTTTGACCCAGCATGACCCATATTCTAACTTGGCCTAGATAGCTCAACATTCTGACCAAATTTCAAGCTGCTGAAGCAAAAAACTACAGTGTTAACAAGATTTGCCTTCAATTTGACTATGAGTGACCTACTTTTTGACCTGAAATGACCCATGTTCGAACTTGACTTACATATTATAAAGACAAACATTCTGATAAAGTTTCAACATGCTCAAGTTGAAAATGTGGCCTCCAGAGGGTTAACAAGATTTCCCTTCAATTTGACCTTGTTTTCATATGTCCCGGTTTCGAACTTGTCCAAGATTTGATGGAGATGAATGTTCTGATAAACTTACATGAAGATTGGATGCAAAATGTAGCCTGTAGTGTGTTAATAAGCGCAAATGTTGACGACATACGATGGACGGATGTTGGACAAAATTTGATCACAATAGCTCACCTTGCACTTCGTGCATAGGTCAGCGAAAAATGGATAGTGGTGTGTGAAGGAATACGAAAAATGATAAGGGTCTACATTCTGTTAATTTTGTTTTTGTTTACACTATAACTGCATACACAATAAACAAGAAATATCTTTAAAAAAGATAAACGGCGATCAATATGAGAAAACACTAAGAAATAGAACATGCGCATATTATTTGATATTTTATCTTACTTATTAGAATGACAGAAAACAATAACGTTAAATATGTAATATTTGGTTTATAAATGTTTTAGTTCATATATATAATAATATACTTTGGTTTTGATATGAATGAGAGAGGAAAAAAAGCTTGCCTCTGCCGGGAAGCAAACCACAGACCTTTCACTTGACAATCCAAGTCAACATCCATTACACTACCGCGACATCACATTGTTCCGTTTAAGGCCGAGAATACTTCACATGACTGAAGATTATACGCAAGGCTCCCAAGAGGTGTACAAGTTGCAATTGACGATAAATAACTGAAAACTTATCATGTTACAAAAATAATTGATATTTTGCTCTTAAATATTATATTTCATACGTTTTCACTGATTTTTTTTACTGAAATTTATTTCTTAAGGAAAAAAATTATAGGTAAGTATGCAGAACATTTCATTTTAAAACTTCACCTCAATAGTGCCTCTCGTAGTATCACCAATTTAACTATGAACCAATCAGAACATTTCATTTCATTTATTTCTTCGCCATTATTCATAAAATACAACATTTGATTGGTCTACAATCTAGATCATTTGTTTAAGATCTAGGTCAAAACACACGTTAATCGTCTTCGCCGAAAAAAGAAACTGTTTTTGATTAACAGGAATGTAATCTATATTGAATTTTTTTGGAGTTTTAAGCATAAAAAAAAAATGCGCAAAAGTATCAACTACAATTAAATTATAACTTGGACACTTCACACAATAATGTTTCTGTGTTTTCATACAACGTAAAACCTTGCATAAAAGAAAGGCAATATCACTTTATTCGTTTTACAGTGCGCACACTATATTGGGGCGACTGTACAGTCAACATCTGTCAAAAGTGTTTTGACCCCAATAGTCCAGTTAATTTGATTTGCAATTGAACCCGACTAAAAGTTACTGATAATGAGCAATTTCTTTTGTAATACAATGTTTTGACCTCTGTATAAAAAAAAAAATCCAATTTTACACATATTAACATTCTTTCCTCAAAAGTCTTTAAAGCAGACAAATCTTAAAATATCATTTCACGTAAACGGTTTAGTTTATGTTTTGTCTATATCTGAACCTTGAGTATTTTCTTCTTCCGTAAGTTTGTAAACATCTGCATTATAATTGGAAACCATCAAGTACTTGCAAGATTTTATGGAGATGCATGATAAAGAAATTGGTGATTTGCCCAATCCTGATATTATGGTTTGTATCTTTTCAGTTCCATTGCTGTTGATTTGTACAACATTTTTGAAAGTGTAACTACATACAAACACATGACCTTGTTTATCTGTGGTAACATCACATGCCCCAGCTAAATCAGGGTGGGAGAAAGTAGACAATACATTGCCGGACATGGCAAGTGTCACAAGTCCTTTAAACCAGTCTGTGACATAGAGTTTTGTCTTGTCTGGACTAATGGTCATGTGCTGGGGCTTGTAGAAGCACCTGTGACCATATTGATCTGTCTCTATTTTCTTGATGCACGTCTGTCCAAAATCATACATGTACACACTCCCTTCTCGACTGGATATATACAGTATACCATCATGATGAGCAATACCAAAACAGTCATGATTAAACTGCATTTCTTTAATCTGAGTAGATGACCAATCACAAGAAGTACATGGTGAAATAATAACTGTCTTGCTAGACAATGTTATTGCTATATCATTATCAGTTATAAAGCAAGCACTAATCAATGTATCGTTGCATTCAGAAGAGTAATAAGTGCCAGTGTTACTCAATGTAAAATAATCTTCTCTTTTCATGTTTATATTATTTTGTGATATTTTGTGTTGCCATGTCACATTACCACCCACGTCTGTCTGTGTTGTTCCTATTATATACAAATATTCTTTTCCATGAAGTATGTATGGGAAGTTTTCTCGAATACTGTATGCAAATGTATAATGAGTCTTAGAATATTTATTATGTCTGGCCAAGATGCTACAATTCAACTTGTTTGCCTTTAAAACTTTATCAGGACTGCTATTTGTTACCTGTTTTGTGTCAAGAAATGGTTTTCCAAGGTTTTCTAGATCTGAAAGATGTTTTTCAGGGTTGGGTTGAAGATCAGAGACAGCTGTTAAAAATATTTGAACTTTTTCATCTACAGTAAACTTGTACTTAACATTCCTATGATTTGGTTTATCTGAGAGAGTTTTATATGCTTTGTCAACCTTTCTCTGTGATTCTTTTATGTAGATAAAAATACTGATCTCGTCACTTTTGTTTGTCAAGCATTCTTTTATGTCATTCATGTCTTTTGTTATCTTATTGATATCTTCAATATCGTCCTCAATTTCTGTCCTATGTTTATCATAAAGGTCACCCATTTCTTTTGTTGTTCTTTCTTCTAGTGTTTTTAAAATAGCAAGATACTTAGCCTTTAATCCAAGAACTGTTTTTTCGTAGTTGCTTTTACTTTTGTCCAGGGTGACTTTGTCTTGCTCTCTCACAGATTTCGATTTGGCAGCATCTTTAGTAATATTAATCACAGCTTTGTGGAGTTTTTCTGTTGCATCACTTTGACCGAGCTTCTTTGCAACATGTGGAATGTAGGCTATTTGACTGCATGACCTACAAAAATAGTAAAAGATTGTATTAAATACAATGTACTAGGCTTCATTATTAATTCTTAAACTTAATTAATGAGTCCATATCTCAGTATTTACTTGATGCATTGCATTTAAACTAAATTACAACCCTTCCCAACTATCACACCTATGTAGATTATCAAGTTAGATAAGAATTTAAAGCAAGTTATCGTTCCTTGTTCATTGTCAACATTTGCTTGTTAACACTCAAGAGGCAATATCTTTCATCCGATATTCATGAAAGTTTATCAGAACATATATCTCCATCAAATCTAGGCCAAGTTCGAAACTGGGTCATGTGGGGTCACAAACTACGTCACTAGGCCAAATCAAATGAAAATCTTGTTAACACTCTGGAAGCCGCATTTTTGGCTTGAGCATGTTTAAAACTTTGTCAGAATGTTTGTCTTAGTGATATCTAGGCCAAGTTTAAGTATAGGTCATGTCCGGTCAAAATCAAGGTCACTAGGTCAAATTGAAGGAAAATCTTGTAAACTCTCTGGAAGCTGCATTTTAAACTTGAGCATGTTGAAACAGAAAGTTTGTCTTGATGATATCTAGGCAATGTTCGAATATGGATAATGTCTGGTCAAAAACTATGTCACAAGGCCACATTAAAGGAAATCTTGTTAACACTCTGGAAGCCACATTTTTGGTTTCAGCATGTTGAAACTTTGTCAGAATGTTTGTCTTAGTAATATCTAGGTCATGGCAGGTCAAAAACTAGGTCACTAGGCCAAATTTAAGGCAAATCTTGTTAACACTCTGGAAGCCGCATTTTAAATTTGAGAATGTTAAAACGTTGAATATGGGTTTGGTCAGGACAAAAACTAGGTCACTAGGCCATATAGTAGAAAAATCTTGTTAACACTATAGAGATAGCATTTTTTACTTGAGCAGCTTGAAACTTTGTCAGAAAGTTTGTCTTGATGATATCTAGGCCAAACTAGGTCACTATGCCAAATTGAAGAACAATCTTGTAAACACTCTGGAAGCCACATTTTTGACTTGAGCAGCTTGAAATTTCTTCAGAAAGTTTATCTTGATGATATTACCATTGGCGCTAAAAGAGTTAAAAGTCTTAAATAGCGCATTCTCAGGTGAGCGTTCCAGGGCGTCATGTCCCTCTTGTTTTACTAAGAGACTTTATCTTTGTAACTACTTGATGCATTTCATTGAAACTTTATACAACCCTTTCCAACTATCACACCTATGTATACAATCAAGTATGATAACTCTATCCATTTTATTATGCAAATTATGGCCCTTTTTTTACCTAGAAATTTGGTTAAAGTTTTGCATGCAACTACATTAAGAGTCCATATATCAGTATGTACTTTATGCATTGCTTTGAAACTTTATACAACCCCTCCCACCATCACACCTATGTACACAATCAAGTAAGATAACTCTATCCTGCATATAATGCAAGTTATCACCCTTTAAGAAATTCTGGTTAATGTTTTGCATGCAACTACATTAGAGTCCATATCTCAGTGGAGTGGAGCGTGCTGTCCTCCGACAGCTCTTTTTAGAGGCATCAGAAATTGAGAAAAATACCCAAACTTTAAAAACCTCCATCTCCATAATCCATTTGTCAGATTCCAAGATAATTGGGCAGAAATTTTCTTTGAGTGACTCTCTACAAAAACTGTTCAAGGAAAGGTGCAAAATGACAAAACTTTATAATTCCATTCTTATTAAAGTTCTTGTTAGATTTCAAGATACAAATGGCTTTTACTGATAAACTATTTCTTTAACTGAGTGTCCACTCCTTGCAGTTTCATTTGAACTCCTGATCAAATTTTCACAGATATTTGCAGTTAAATATTTGCTTCTAATTTACTAGCATTCTGGTGATCAATTTAGGGCCATCTTGGCCCACTTGTTATTAATGTCGTTGTTTTAGCTCACATTTTTCTGTCATGTATAAATCAGACTAGAACGTCTTCATCGGAACGTTTTCATTCATGCCAAAAAATAAGATTTAAATTTCATTGAGAACTTTGGTTGCTGCGGCATCAGAAAGGGGGCAAAATGTCCAAACTTTAAAAATCTTCTCCTCTGTATCTGCTTGTCAGATTCCAATATAATTTGGTAGAAATGTTCCTTGGGTGACCCTCTTAAAAATTGTTCAAGCCATACTGATTGGTTGAAAAACATGGCAGTCAGGCAGCATCAAAAAAGGGGCAAAATGATAAAATTTGGAAATTCCATTTTTTAGCTCCACTGGCTGAAAGCCAGTCGACCTCAAATATGTCATGGCGAATTATCCATTGTGCGTCCGTGCATGCGTCCGTTAACCTTTTGCTTCGAACAACTTCTCCTCCCTAACCACTTGGCAAATTCGGATGAAACTTCATAGGAAGCATCCTCTCAATGTCCTCTCCTAAATTTCTTTGATCCATGCAAAATTCTGTAAATAGTGTAAACTCAAAAAATCTTCTTCTCTAAAAGTGTCGGGCCAATTTTCAAATAATTTTGTAGAAATGTTCCTTGGGTGACCCTCTATCAGATTCCTTCAAGCCAAGTTGATTGTTCAAAAAAACATGGCCACCAGGGGACTGGGCTGTTTTGCCTTATATATCTATAGTGAAAACTTAAAAAATGTTTTCCTCCGAAAGTGTTTGGCCAATTTTCATATTTTTAGCTCACCTGAGCTTTGCTCAAGGTGAGTAAATATTGTGATTCCTTTTGTCCGGCATCCGTCGTCCGTCAACTTCTTCTCCTCAGTAACCAGTGGGTCAATTGGGATGAAACTTCACAGAAAGCATCCTCTCAATGACCTCTACAGAATTCCTTCAAATGTTTGGGATCCATGCAGAATTCTGGTTTCCATGGCAATGAAATGAAAGAAACTTCAAAATTCTTCTTCTCCCAAACTGGTTTGCAGGTTTTCAAATAATTTTGTAGAAATATTCCTTGGATGACCCTCTATGAGATTCCTTAAAGCCATGTTGATTGGTCAAAAAACATGGCCGCCAGGGGGGGGCGGGGCTATTTTGCCTTATATGGCTATAGTAAAAACTTCTCCTCCGAAAGTGTCAGGCCGATTTTCAAATAATTTTGTAGAAATGTTCCTTAAGTGACCCACTATTAGATTCCTTCAAGCCATGTTGGTTGGTCGAAAAACATGGCCGCCAGTGGGCAGGGCTATTTTGCCTTATATGGCTATAGTGAAAACTTGACAAATCTTCTCCTCCAAAAGCGTGGGGCCGATTTTCAAATAATTTTGCAGAAATGTTCCTTGGATATCCCTCTATGAGATTCCTTCAAGCCATGTTGATTGGTGAAAAAACATGGCCACTAGGGGGGCGGGGCTATTTTGCCTTTTATGGCTATAGTGAAAACTTAAAAAATCTTCTCCTCCGAAAGTGTCAGGCTGATTTTCAAATAATTTTGTAGAAATGTTCCAGGTTGACCCTCTATTAGATTCCTTCAAGCCAAGTTGATTGGTTGGAAACTATGGCCGCCAGAAGGCGAAGCTTTTATGGCTAATGTGAAAAAAAGAAAAGAAATCAGGTGAGCGATCCAGGGCCATCATGGCCCTCTTGTTTTGTAGAAATGTTCCTTGGGAGACCCTAGATTCCTTCAAGCCATGTTGATTGGTCGAAAAACATGGCCACCAGGGGGCTGGGCTTTTTTGCCTTATATGGCTATAGTGGAAACTTAAAAAATCTTCTTCTCCAAAAGTGTGTGGCTGATTTTCAAATAATTTTGTAGAAATATTCCTAGAGTGACCCTCTATCAGACTCCTTCAAGCTATGTTGATTGGTCGAAAAACATGGCCACAAGAGGGCGGGCTATTTTGCCTTATATGGCTATAGTGAAAACTTAAAAAGTCTTCTCCTCCGAAAGTGTCAGGCCGATTTTTCAAATAATGTTGTAGAAATGTTCCTTGGGTGACCCTCTATCAGATTCCTTCAAGCCAAGTTGATTGGTCAAAAAACATGGCGATCAGGGGCAGGGCTGTTTGGAGAGTGGCAGTGGAGCATTACTGGCCCTCTTAGGCCTCTTGTTTGAAAGTGCTTGTCTGATTTTAAGAAATTGAAAAGAAATCTTACTTCAGTGATCCTCTACTTAATTTGTTTAGCTGTATTGATTGGTTACAAAATCATTGAGAACTTTGGTTGCTGCAGCATCAGAAAGGGGTCAAAATGTCCAAACTTTGAAAATATTCTCCTTTGAATCTGCTTGTCAGATTCCAATATAATTTGGTAGAAATGTTCCTTGGGTGACCCTCTACAAGAATTGTTCAAGCCATACTGATTGGTTTAAAAACAATTGATTGATTGGGGTTTAACGCCGTTTTCAACAATTTCTCAGTTATATCACGGCGGCCAGTTCACTTACTCATGCATTTCCTAGTTTTCTCACACCAGTACTCCACACAACAATCTTCCTAAGCAACTGGCTGCTTTTCCACATAGACTTAGCCCATTGGTGGAAGAAGAATGACGCATGTCGCATTGAATTTTGTCAATCATCGGAAAGAAAGTTGGCCGAGCCGGCATTCAAACTCACAACCCCTGGATTGACAGCCCGCATCGCTACCGACTGAGCTACCGGGGCTCGGCTGGATTAAAAACAAAAATGACAAAATTAGGAAATTTCATTTTTAGCTCACCAGAGCACAAAGTGCTCAAGGTGAGTTTTTGTGAATGCCGTTTGTCCGTCGTCTGTCATCCGTCGTCCGTCGTTTGTTGTCAACATTTGCTTGTTAACACTCTAGAGGCAACATTTTGCATCCAATCTTCATGAAAGTTTATCAGAACATATATCTCCATCAAACCTAGGCCAAGTTCGAAACTGGGTCATGTCGGGTCAAAAACTAGGTCACTAGGCCAAATTTAATGAAATGAAAATCTTGTTAACACTCTGGAAACCACATTTTAAACTTGAGCAACTTTTTCAGAATGTTTGTCTTAGTGATATCTAGGCCAAGTTCGAATATGGGTCATGTCGGGTCAAAAACTAGGTCACTAGGCCAAATTGAAGGAAAATCTTGTTAACACTCTGGAAGCCACATTTTAAACTTGAGCATATTGAAACTTTGTCAGAAAGTTTGTCTTGGTGATATCTAGGCCAAGTTCGAATAAGGGTCATGTCAGGTAAAAACTAGGTCACTAGGCCAAATTTAATGAAAATCTTGTTAACACTCTTGAAGCCGCATTTTTTGCTTGAGCATGTTGAAACTTTGTCAGAATGTTTGTCTTAGTGATTTCAAGGCCAAGTTCGAATATAGGTCATGTCTGGTCAAAAACTAGGTCACTAGGCCAAATTGAAGGAAAATCTTGTTAACACTCTTCAAGCCACATTTTAAACTTGAGCATGTTGAAACTTTGTCAGAATGTTTGTCTTAGTGATATCTTGGCCAAGTTTGAATATGGGTCATGTCCGGTCAAAAACTAGGTCACTAGACCAAATTTAAGGAAAATCTTGTTAACACTCTGGAAGCCACATTTTAAACTTGAGCATGTTGAAACTATGGCGGAAAATTTGTCTTAGTAATATGTAGGTCAAGTTCGAATATGGGTCATGTCGGGTCAAAAACTAGGGCACAAGGCCAAATTTAAGGAAAATCTTGTTGACATGAGCAGCTTAAAATTTTGTCAGAAAGTTTGTCTTGATGATATTTCCATTGACACTGAAAGAGTTAAGTCTTAAATAGCCCATTCTCAGGTGAGCGATTCCAGGGCCTCATGGCCCTCTTGTTTTGAAAGTGCTTGTTTGATTTTAAGAAAATTGAAAAGAAATCTTACTTCAGTGATCCTCTTCTTAATTTGTTCAAGCTGTATTGATTGGTTACAAAATCATAGTAACCAGGCATCATCGCAAAAGGGGTAAATTGAACTTTTAGCTACAAATGACAACTCCTACCATTCCACTGGACCAATTTCAACTTAACTTCACAGGAATGTTCCTTTGTTGGTCCTCTTTCAAAATTGTTCAAAGACTTTCATTTTATGTAGAACTTTGGTTGCTGTGGCATCACAAAGGGAGAAAAATACCCAAACTTTAAAATCCTTTTTCTCCATAATCTGCTTGTCCGATTCCAAAATAATTTGGTAAAAATGTTCTTTGAGGAACCCTCTACAAAAACTGTTCAAGCAACATTGATTTCGTTGAAAAACAGGGCAGCAAGGTGGCATCAGGAAAGGCGCAAAATGACAAAACTATATATAATTCCATTCTTATTAAAGTTCTTTTTAGATTTCAAGATACAAATAACCTTTACTGATAAGCCATTTTACTATTTCTTTAACAGTGTCCACCCCTTGCAGGTTCATTTGCACTCCTGATCAAATTTAGGTGATCGATTGAGGGCCATCTTGGCCCTCTTGTTTCGAGTACTCGGCTACTTGAATTAAGAACCGGTTAATCGTATAACAAACAGTTACCCCGTTAACCGTAGACATCCCTAGTTAATTTAGCCTCAAAAAGCGTAATTTACCTCTTTTCTCAAATGTTTTCAATGGAGGTGACTGGCAAAAGAATCAAATCTGTAACAGACGACTTTGAACACTTCTAGGCAAAAATATGAAAAATCTCTATATATTATAATATTATTATTCAGATGGGTCGAAAACATTGTGGCAAACGAAGAGACTGCTTATTATGAGCAATTTCTCCTATTGCAACAATGTTTTGAAAAGACCTACTGCAGAGGCAACAGAAAGTTTCTGTATGTGGGAAAAGCTGACCACTTCGAAAATGTCTGGCTAAAAGTATGGTTTACCTCTATAAATGAAAGTTTTAACAGGGCCAATTAATGATCAAAGTTTGACATACCGATGATGCAATGAAACACAAACATGACAGCATACAATGTCATGTGTTTCGCAGAACATTTCTAATTCTTTCTCTGGATGGTATTCACACATATGCTGACTTCTTTGAATTTCTTTTTGCTTCTGTCCCCATTGGCAAGTCTCTGATTTCCCGAGAATATTAAGACCATGGCAGTTGGAGTATTTTTTGTGTAATTTCAAACATGGCCCACAAAAGAACTTATCACAATCAACACAGTAATGTTCAGCTTGAACTGTATCTTCATCCAAGCAACAGGGTGTGCAATTCTCTACAAATTCCCCACTCTCATTCCTTAATTCCATCTGAAATACAAGATGTCTAAGATAAAAGGGAGTAATCTTTGATAGCTTCATGCAAAAAGGTTGTAATTACATCTTGTTTCAAGATGCAGTTAGAACCATTTTGCTTAAAAGCCCACCATTTTTAGCTCACCAGAGCAGGAAGTGCTCAAGGTGAGTTTTTGTGATCGCCTTTTGTCCGGCGTTCATTGTCAACATTTGCTTGTTAACACTCTAGAGGCAACATTTTGCATCCAATCATCCTAGAAGTTTATCAGAACATACATCTCCATCAATTCTAAGTCAAGTTCTAAACTGGGTCATGTAGGGTCACAAACTAAGTCACTAGATCAAATTAAATGAAAATCTTGTTAACACTCTGGAAGCAACATTTTAAACTTGAGCATGTTGAAACTTTGTCAGAATGTTTGTCTTAGTGATATCTAGGCCTAGGCCAAGTTCAAATATAGGTCACGTTGGGTCAAAAACTAGGTCACTAGGCCAAATTGAAGGGAAATATTGTTAACACTGTAGAAGCCGCATTTTTTGCTTCAGCAGCTTGAAATATTTTCAGAACATTTGTTTATCTTAATGATATTTAGGTTCGAAACTGGGCCATGTTGGGTCAACAAGTAGGTCACAAGGTCAAATTGAAAGACAATCATGTTAACACTCTAGAGGCGCAATTCCTGCTTCAGCAGCTTGAACTTTCGTCAGAATGTTTGTCTTAATAATATCTAGGTCATGTTTGAATATAGGTCATATTGGGTCAGAAACTAGGTCACTAGGCCAAATTGAAGGGGAATCTTGTTTACACTGTAGCAGCCACATTTTCTGCTTCAGCAGAATGTTTTTCTGAATTGTATCTAGGTCAAGTTCAAATATGGGTCATTTTGGGTCAGGAACTTGATCACTAGGCCTAATGGAAGGGAAATCTTGTTAACGCTCTGGATGCTGCATTTTTAGCTCACCTGCAGAGCACAAAGTGTTCAAGGTGAGTTTTTGTGATCGCCTTTTGTCCGTCGTTCGTCGTCAACATTTGCTTGTTAACACTCTAGTGGCAACATTTCGCATGCAATCTTCATGAAAGTTTATCAGAACATATATCTCCATCAAATCTAGGCCAAGTTCGAAACTGGGTCATGTGTGGTCAAAAACTAGGTCACTAGGCCAAATTTAAGTAAAATATTGTTAACACTCTTGAAGACGCATTTTTGGCTTGAGCATGTTAAAACTTTGTCAGAATGTTTGTCTTAGTGATATCTAGGCCAAGTACGAATATAGGTCATGTCGGGTCAAAAACTAGGTCACTAGGCCAAATTGAAGGAAAATCTTGTTAACACTCTGGAATCCGCATTTTTGACTTGAGCAACTTGAAATTTTGTCAGAAAGTCTTTCTTGATGATATTGCCATTGGTGCTGAAAGAGTTATGTCTTAAAAAACCCATTCTTAGATGAGTGATTCCAGGGCCTCAGGGCCCCCTTGTTAATTTGAGCATGTTGAAACTTTATCAGAATGTTTTTCTTGATGATATGTAGGTCAAGTTCGAATATGGGTCAGGTCAGGTCAAAAACTAGGTCACAATGCCAAATTATAGAACAATCTTGTTAACACTATAGAGATCGTATTTTTGACTTGAGCAGCTTGAAATTTTGTCAGAAAGTTTGTCTTGATGATATTGCCATTGACGCTGAAAGAGTCTTAAATAGCCAATTGTCAGGTGAGCGATCCAGAGCCTCATGGCCCTCTTGTTCTTTTTTTCCTTACAATAATATTTATCTTTCTTGTTTAGAACAAAATTAATACAACCTTTATCTCAAACCATAAAAAGTATGGAACATGAGAAAAACAGTAAACATGCAATTGTCAGGAGACATGATGGGTTGTGGTGAGAGAGAGAATATGAGAAATATGTAGACAAAGATCAGAGTTCAGACTGTCACACTGATCTCAGTCCACACCATTTTTAATCAATTTTTAGCTCACCTATGCACGAAGTGCAAGGTGAGCTATTGTGATCACATTTTGTCTGGCGTCCGTCCGGCGTCCGTCGTGTGTTGTCAACATTTGAGCTTGTTAACACTCTACAGGCTACATTTTGCATCTAATCTTCATGAAGTATATCAGAACATTCATCTCCATCAAATCTTGGACAAGTTCGAAACTGGGCCATATGAGGTCAAAAACTAGGTCACTAGGCCAAATTGAAGGGAAATCTTTTTAACACTCTAGAGGCCACATTTTCAACTTGAGCATGTTGAAACTTTATCAGAATGTTTGTCTTGATGATATGTAAGTTGAGTTCAAACATGGGTTATGATTGGTCGAAAAGTAGGTCACTAGGTCAAATTGAAGGGAAATCTTGTTAACACCCTAGAGGCCGCAATTTTTGCTTCAGCAGTTTGAAATTTTGTCAAAATGTTTGTCTTAAAAATATCTAAGTCAAGTTTAAATATGGGTCATATTGGGTCAGAAACTAGGTCACTAGGCTAGATTGAGGGAAAATCTTGTTAACTCTGTAGAAGCCACATGTTTTGCTTCAGCATCTTGAAAATTGGTCAGAATGTTGAGCTGAATGATATCTAGGCCAAGTTCGAATATGGGTCATGATGGGTCAAAACTAGGTCACTAGGCTAAATTGAAGGAAAATCTTGTTAACACTTTGGTGGCCACATTGTTTGCTTCAGCATCTTGAAATTTGGTCAGAATGTTTGTCTGATCTATATCTAGGTTAAGTTCCAATATGGGTCATATTAGGTCAGAAACAAGCGGAGGCCGCATTTTTACTTTGAGAAAGTTGAAAATTTGTCAGAATGTTGTCTTGATGATATCTAATCCATGTTGGAATATGGGTCATATCAGGAAAAAAAATATAGATCACTAGGCTAAAGGAAAAACTTGTTAATACTGGAGGTTGCATTCAGAATAATTGTCTTGATGTGTTTTGCATTGCAGTACATTGTATAATTAAGGTGAGCGATCCAGGGCCATCATGGCCCTCTTGTTGTATCATGAGGGGCAGGATAAGTGTTAAAGTAATATGTTTACAGTTGTTTACAATTACTCAATTTAATACTCGAGAGAAATCTACTAATTGTGATATTCTTTTGAGTATCCAAAATTTAATGTTAAAAGATCAAATTAGGAATAAAGAGCAATGAAATGTGTGCCTTTTCTCAAGCTCTGTCAGAAATATCACATTTTTTAAAATTCTAACAATGTTTTTCTGCTGCAGATTTCGATGCATCAAAGGACGTTTAAATTGTAATAAGTAAAAGTAGTTTAAACCTTTACTTGATACAGATGAAAATTTATAACTTTTAAATACATTTTTGGAAAAGGAATTGTTTAGAACTTTAGATTAACAACATATTAGTTACATTATTTGGCATTTTGTATTTATAAGTGTCTGCAGGCACATATGGTTAAAACAACTGCAGGTAATCTATAAAACCTTTCCCACATGTAGATGCATATGCAGCAATTTCTTCTAAATATATTGCCAATATATTTTCAATAGCTATATTTATATTTATAGAGATTTTCAATAATCTTTGCTACATACCAAAGTTGTCTAGCTAGTCAAACTGAACTGCCTATTTAGGCAGTTCATTAGCAGTCCATAAGCAGTCAGTTTCATCATTTTAGGCAGATTTAAGCAGTTAATAGCAGTCACATTTTAATTAAGTTTTCATTAATTGCTTGATGCAAAAAGCAACTGCTTCTGAACTGTTTAAGAACTTCTTAATCTTTAACCTTGGCAGTCCAATATGATTTTCTGGAGATCTTTAGCAGTTTTCAATAGCAGTTACCTTCATCCTAACAGTTCCACAATGTCTTAACAGTATTGAATGAACAAGCAATTTTCAATAACTCTAACATAAAACACACAGGAACTCTTCAAAAAGAGGTAAGAAATGTCTACTACTTCCTTCAAGTTTTTTGGTGGGACAAATATGTTGTGTTTCAAGGACACAGAGAAGATTTTTGTAATATCTTATGAACAACTGGATGGGCACATTTGGTAATTGTCTTGAATGTTACAATGTTTATGTTGGTGATTTATTGAAGTATCATATTTTCACATATGGAAGAAGCCATATATGTCTTCATTAAAAAAATATATAGAATTCTGGTCCAAATATGTTTCAATGAACCAGAATATTTTCTGTAAAGGATCTGCACAAATTGATATTGAAATTTTAATTGTTTAAACTTGATAAATATGAAGTGTATATTCATGTGTGTGTGTGCGTGACAAAAAAAAAAGGATTGTAATTGTAAGCCAGTATTTAATTTGAAATACCATTATCAGTATGGCAGTTTCATTTGCAGTATTGGCAGTTTGATTACATAATTTTCTTAAATAACAGCTATTAAATGGTGCCCTCACACCATAGCGTATGCTGAAACCTATGAGTTGTGTGTAAAAATATATTTGTATACGCACCAAACGCAACCGAAATCAACAATTTTGTCAATTTGTAACCTATTCGACCTATGGGTTGCGTGTGGGTTGCGAACTGAACTTAACGATCTCCCAATATCTGCGATCATAGGCGTACAACTTGTGTGTGAGTTGCGTGCTAAACTTACGAGTAACGTTTGTGTTGCGTTCAAAACTTACAAGTTGCGTTTGACCTGCATGCTAGTTGCGTGGTATTTGCGAATATCGGTCACGTGATAAAAACCTATAAAAGCGGAGCCGATCCAGTATTTTCTTCAGTACTGATTTGGTCATCTATAAGAGTCAACAAACCTATAAAACCTATTAGTTGCGTGTGAGTTGCGTTCATAACTTATGATTTCCGTACCTCTTGCGTGCGTAGCATCCCTGTTAAGTATAAATTGATCGCAGGCATTCACAGAGAATTATTGAACATGTTCAAAATTTCCGAACTAATACTCTGCGTGTGTCTGCGGTCACCTGCGTGCTTGTTGTGTACTTCAAACCTATAAAACCTATTAGTTGTGTGTGAGTTGCATTTGTAACTTATGACCACTATTTTTAGCTCACCTGTGCACGAAGTGCTCAAGGTGAGTTATTGTGATCGCCCTATGTCCGGCGTGCGTCGTCCGTCGTGCGTCAACTTCTTCTTCTCGGTAACCAGTGGGTCAATTTGAATGAAACTTCACAGAAAGCATCCTCTCAATGACCTTACCAGAATTCCTTCAAATTTTTGGGATCCATGCAAAATTCTGGTTTCCATGGCAACGAAACCGAAAAAACTTCAAAATTCTTCTTCTCCCAAACTGTCAGATTTTCAAATAATTTTGTAGAAATGTTCCTTGGATGACCCTCTATCAGATTCCTTCAAGCTATGTTGATTGGTCGAAAAACATGGCCACCAGGGGGGCGGGGCTATTTTGCCTTATATGGTATAGTGAAAACTTAAAAAATCTTCTCCTCCAAAAGTGTCAGGCCGATTTTCAAATAATTTTGTAGACATGTTCCTTGGATGACCCTCTATCAGATTCCTTTAAGCCATGTTGATTGGTTTAAAAACATGGCCGTCATGGGGGTGGGGCTATTTTGCCTTATATGGCTATAGTGAAAACTTAAAAAATCTTCTTCTCCGAAAGTGTCAGGCCGATTTTCAAATAATTTTGAAGAAATGTTCCTTATGTGACCCACTTTCAGATTCCTTCAAGCCATGTTGATTGGTCGAAAAACATGGCAGCCAGTGGGCAGGGCTATTTTGCCTTATATGGCTAGAGTGAAAACTTAAAGAATCTTCTCCTCCAAAAGTGTCAGGCCGATTTTCAAATAATTTTGTAGAAATGTTCCTAGGGTGACTCTCTGTCAGATTCCTTAAAGCCAAGTTGATTGGTCGGAAACTATGGCCACCAAGGGACGGGGCTTATATAGCTAAAGCGAAAAAAAGAAATCAGGTGAGCGATCCAGGGCCATCATGGCCCTCTTGTTTATACGCAACTGGTGATCGCTATGGTGTGAGGGCAACATAAGGAACTGCTTACGAACTGCAAAAAAACTGCTAAGGTGCTGCTTATAGACTGCCTGTTAACTAACTGCCTTTTACAGCTAAGGAACTGTCTGTGAACTGGGAATGTTTAGAAAAATGCTAGCAAGCATGCAGTTGTTTAATGTGTGATCTGCGATAATAACTGTTTGAAAATTGGGTTAGAACTTCAACAGAACTGCCTTACAACATTAACTGTGAAGGTTAAAAAACTTCCTATGGAATACCATCCACTTTGACTATCTAGCTAGCTGCCACAGATTTGTTGTGAGTTGGAAAGGGTTAACATACCATTCCATCACCCTATGAAAGACAAAGTATTGAAATGAATTTGAAACCATCTAGGCAAAATTATGGAAAATATCTTAAAAGACAGTATTATTATCAAATTGAGCTGAAAACATGTCAAAAGGAGACCTCTCATTGTGAGCATTTTCTCCTTTATCTACAAAGTTATCAAAAGTTGTCTGCTGCACAAGAATGAAAAGGTATCTGCATATGGGAAAGGGTTAAAAACACCATACCTTATTCAGTATTTTCTGTTGTATGCACTACAGGTTTAACTCTTGCTCAAAACCTAATTATTCCGAACATAACATACACAGGTTGTACATGTAATCAGGCACGTAGATAAAAGGGATAATAAAGTTATCTGGTGAAATATCACATGGAGAAATATTCACATTTTGCAGCAAACAAAACTTTGAAGTCATATTTGGCACATAAACAAAACATACCTTTTCTGAAATTCAACTAAAGTAACAGATACATTAAAACTGAAATTTCTTTGTAATTTGAATAATGACTGGTTTAAAAATAAATCTACATCCTTGATGTAATACATACACATATGTGTATTGGTACACAGGTACCCGGCGTGTAGTTTTTCCCACACTATCGTACAATATACACTACCGTGGAGTAAATAAATAATTAAAAAAAAAAAAAAAAAAAAAAAAAATCGTTATATATATACAAAATATAGTAAAGGTATAGGACTCTTGGGTCCAAACATCACGAAAAATTACACAAGTCTTTTTCAACAAGGCCGTGTGTTCGTAATTTCCGTTCGATTTTCAAAAACTTGGTCTTGTTCGACGGAGCAATAATTGCTTTATAACATATCGCCTGAAATAAGTCCACATAAAGCTCTCGCTAAATACAGCGAAGTAATACACTTCCAAAATGTTTGTCTCGACTCCGATGTGACCGAAGTAGAATTCGTTCGTTTAAGAACAAAATTCTTTAACGGTTCGTGATGCACCACCCAGAACAACGTGAATTGACAGAAAATTAATTTTGTAACTACTTGCCTTCGACGAATTTATTACAGCGAGGTAAATATCACACTACGCGTGTATTTTCCACAATCCTGATTGCTTTGAATACGGCACAGCCATTTTGACAGCGTTGACCCGGAAATGGTTATTTTATTTTCCGTACGATTCCGAAGAGCTCCGAAACGGTAAGTAATTATGATTGGTCAAACGAGGGGGTGTGTCAAGCTTCCCTTTGGTTCCCCAACTCCACTATAAGAACCATGTATGAAGCCGGTATAAATTTTCCCTCCAAAATGTCAGTTGTCAACAAACAGCGTGACTCTATAGAGTTTGTGGCAAAAGGCCATAATTTAGTATTAATTGGAAAAGCGGGCACAGGAAAAACATTCACAGTAAAGAATATTGTAGAAAGGTGCAATTCAATGGGAAAAACATGTGCTGTTACAGCAACTACTGGTATAGCATGCACTTTGTATGGACCTTCGAAAGCAATGACAATTCATTATTATATATTATGTATTTATAGTACGGTAGTGTATATTGTACGATAGTGTGGGAAAAACTATATTTTGTATATATAACGATTTTTTTTTTTTTTTTTTTTTTTTTTAATTATTTATTTACTCCACGCCGGGAACCTGTGTATTGGTAGACAGACAACCTTTGGCAATACATAATTTATGTGTAAATGTAAACATTTTATGAAATTCATTGGGTGATCGCTATGGTGTGAGGGCAACATAAGGAACTGCTTACGAACTGCAAAAAAACTGCTAAGGTACTGCTTATAGACTGCCTGTGAACTAACTACACTTAATTGTTTTGTGATTTAAAAAAAATGAAGGCCTCCTAACAAACTATTGGCAAAGACATAATAATTGTTACAGTACAGTATAAAGAATGTAAATTTGTGACAGTGTTTGACAGGTCTGGTCATAGATTGCCATATGATCTTTGATCACTGATAAATTTAGATAAGATACACATTAACCCTTTCCCTCATTTAGACGCTTTCTGACGCCTCTGCAGCAGACGGCTTTTTGAAAACATAGTGACAAAAGAAGAAATTGCACAAAACGTGCAATTTCTCCTTTTGTCACAATGTTTTCCACTTTTAGTTATAGGTTATCCATTCAATTATAGAGATTTTCCATTATTTGACAAAATATGTTCAAAGTCGTCTGCTGCAGAATTGTCGTATGAGGGAAAGGGTTAAATAAAACTTGACATTTCAACCTTTTTTTTTTTTCAAATAATTTTTAGATCTACTGGCCAAAGGCCAGAAGGGCTTATGTCGTGGCGATTTGTCCGTCGTGCGTGCGTGCGTGCGTGCGTGAGTCCGTAAACAATTTCTTGTTAACACGATACAGTCTTCACTTTTGATTGTATCTCAACCAAACTTATACAATAGTTAGATATCCATGAGAGCTCGGTTCCTTTCGAAAACTAGCCAGTTCCGCCCATGCATGACTGGATTATGGCCCTTGAAATGGTCAAAATTGCTATAAAAGAGCTTGTTAACACGATACAGTCTTCACTTTTGATTGTATCTCAACCAAACTTATACAGTAGTTAGATATCCATGAGAGCTCGGTTCCTTTCGTAAACCAGCCAGATCCGCCCATGCAACACAAAAGAGCCTCCATTTACTATCCGATCTTCACCATACATACACATGCTCCGGATTGAAAATGACCAAAGAACCATACCAGTAGAGCATAGGCCCTCATGGGCCTCTTGTTTAGAAATGTTCCTTAGGTGACACTCCATCAGATTTCTTTAAGCCATGCTGATTGGTAAAAAAACATGGCCAGGGGCCTTAAATGGCTATAGTGAAAATTTTAAAAATCTTCTTCTGCCGATTTCCAAATCATTTTGTAGAAACGTTCCTTGGGTGACTCTCAATCAGACTCCTCCAAGCCCACATGACCCTATTTCAAACCAGCCTGGGAATTGATGGAGATGACTTTTCATGGAAATTGGTTAAAAAAAAAATCCTTGTGTGATCACTTAATTTTATTAAAATTTGAACTAGTGACCTATTTATTGACCCTAAATGACTATGTTTCAACCTGACCGGATTTGATGGAGATGATTTTTTGATAATTTTTCATGAAGGTTGAATGACAAATGCTAGTGTGTTTACTTCGTGTTTTTAGCTCACCTAAGCACGAAGTGCAAGGTGAGCTTTTGTGATCACACACCGTCCGGCGTCCGTCGTCGTCTGCGTCGTCGTCGTCGGCGTCGGCGTCTGTTAACAATTTCCTACAAATGACTTCTCCTACTAAACCAATGAACAGATTTCAAAATAACTTCACAGGAATGGTCCTTAGGTAGTCCTCTTTCAAAGTTGTTCAAAGAAATTAATTTCAAGTAGAACTTTGGTTGCTGCGGCATCAGAAAAGGGAAAAATTGCCAAATCTTAAAAAATCTTCTTGTCCAAAAGTACTGGCCCGATTTGAAAATTATTTTGCACAAATGTTCCTTGAGGTACCCTCTACCAAGATTGTTCAAATATTTTCAATCCGTTGAAAAACATGGCCGCCAGGGGGCGGAGCTTATTTTCCTTACATGTGCATTGTTAAAACTTTAAAAATCTTCTTGTCCAAAAGTACTGGCCCGATTTGAAAATTATTTTGCACAAATGTTCCTTGGGACACTCTTTACCAAGATTGTTCAAATATTTCCAATCCGTTGAAAAACATGGCCGCTAGGGGGCGGAGCTTGTTTTCCTTATATGTGCATTGTTAAAACTTTGTAAAATCTTCTTGTCCAAAAGTACTGGGCCGATTTGAAAATAATTTTGCACAAATGTTCCTTGGTGCACCCTTTACCAAGATTGTTCAAATATTTTTGATCCGTTGAAAAACATGGCCGCCAGGGGGGGCGGAGCTTGTTTTCCTTATATGTGCATTGTTAAAACTTTAAAAATCTTCTTGTCCAAAAGTACTGGCCCAATTTGAAAATTATTTTGCACAAATGTTCCTTAGGGCACCCTTTACCAAGATTGTTCAAATATTTCCGATCCGTTGAAAAGCATGGCCGCCAGGGGGCGGAGCTAGTTTTCCTTATATGTGCATTGTTAAAACTTTAACAATCTTCTTGTCCAAAAGAATTGGCCCGATTTAAAAATTATTTTGCACAAATGTTCCTTGGGGCACCCTTTACCAAGATTGTACAAATATTTCCAATCCGTTGAAAAACATGGCCGCCAGGGGGCGGAGCTTGTTTTCCTTATATGTGCATTGTTAAAACTTTAAAAATCTTCTTGTCCAAAAGTATTGGCCTAAAAAGAGTAAAAACTTTGAAAACTATTGAAGTTCTATTAAATCAGGTGAGCGATATAGGGCCATCACGGCCCTCTTGTTTGTTTTAATTTGCGCAAGTTACCTAGTTTTTAGCTCACCTATGCACGTTACCAAGGGGCTAAGAATCGGCAGCCTTCTAAGTAAAGCACAACCCCTAGGCCTCAACCCTGGGGATGCGCACCTTTCTATGATCGTCCCAAGGCCGGAGATTACAGTCGGGTCCGCCTGTTGTTTTTCATAGAGGAATGGGAAAGTGTCACAGAGGATCATTGGATCTTATCTGTGATACAGGAAGGGTATCCAATTCCCTTCATTTCTTCTCCTCTGACAAGCGTGCCTATCGACATGTCGTCACGTCATTCGGCCGTGTCAAAAGTGATTTCATCACGTCTTCTGTAAAAGAAGGCCATAGAGAGGGTTTTCAACCCCAATTATCGGGGTTGATACAACCGTCTTTTCCTCGTCCCGAAGGAAGACGATCGGTGGAGACCGGTTATAGATTTATCAGCTCTAAATCTATTGATTCCGGTCGAGAAGTTAAAATGGAGTCGACCCACTCCATCCAAATAACTATTTGGGAAGGCGACTGGGCGGTCTCTCTAGACCTCACAGACACCTATTACCACATTCCAATCGCTCCCTCGTCGAGGAAGTACTTTCGTTTTGTGGTAAATGACAAGGAACAGAGGATATTCACTATGTGAACTCTGAGACAGGGAGGTCAAGACCATCTCATACGTGAGCTCGGCCCCGACGGTTGATTCCATGCGATCTCATTCTTCTTCGGAAAAGGGATCTATGTCAAGGGATCAATTCTTCGGTCATGACTCTAATTCAGAGCACTTCGGAAAAGGGATAATTCCTCGGTCATGACTCCTTCATAAGTTCTAATGTGGAATCGAACACTGACCTTCCGGTTCAGAACCGGCTATAGGCAATCCTCTTGTCGTCGGGGAAACCCAAGACCCAGTCTTGTCTGACGAATAAGAGACATATCGGGATCAGTGCCCCATATGATGATGAAACAATTTAGATCTAGACTCTAAATAATTATCATTGGCGGAAGGTTACTGCTTTCATTGCGTCCATAAGGCATTTCGGCGTATGCGGCGACATCGTTTACACAGGGACAGAAACGTACAGCGACTTCTGCAAGGGCGTCCTTGGAACCCCAACCTGTGAAGACGCAAATAGACAGGCTAAGTTCGAGCCTAGCGTTACGGGAACTAGCTAAGTTGGCATACAACCAAGTAGAGCACTGTCCCTAATCCGCAGCTATAGGGAAGCACTCCTCTCTATTAAATCTTCTAACAAAGAATGATATAGAGTGGGTATCAACCTTTCATTCGGGCTTGATACAACTGTTTTTCTTCCTGTTTCTAAGAAAGACAGACAGTGAAAACCGGTAGTAGACGTATCGACTCAGTTCGCGTCTAGTACGGCCGAGTAGTAGAATGGAACGTCCGTTTCACCAAGATCACGATCCGGAACGGCGGTCTGGGCGAGTTGTTAGACCTAACAGACGCCTAATACACGTACCGATTGCTTTGTCATCGAGGAGTTACAGTTCGATTACCTGCGTTCGGAATTATTTCCCAAAACAGGCAAGTCGGATCTAATTCCCTCGAGAATCCGATTCGTTTTCTGGTTCGGGATCAGTAAGTACGGGAAACAGCCCGATACTTGCTTCACACCACACCCGAATTGTTTACAGATATCGGGGCAGTGCGTTACAGCCTACGGCATGTTATTATATAGAGTAGACAACTTCATATGAATTTAGTTTTGCTAGCTTTCAATACTACTCATTCGGCAGCAATCGGAATACGTCGGGGATGAATGCTTACGGAATTACCCGAGAAGTTCCGATTGATTCGGCAGTGGAATAATAATAAACAACTTCCGGTCTCAGTTTCACTGGCTGAAGGTGTAAAATGATAATAGAAACACATCACTGGCTAAATGACCGTGGTTATACGTCATGCTGGCCTGTCTATCGACATAACCGTTACATCTTCCTTAGAAATAGACAGTTCTTACCGATTGATGTTATTAAGGTAGGTCAATCTCTCTGAACGTTCGTCGAAAACTACCGCTTCTTAAATTAGTAACTGAGACTTATAAATTCGTCTTGTTTGACGAACACAATCAGGGAAGTGAGTTCGTTACTGTCATTAGAAACGAATTTCATTAGGTTTCACAGCCTGATGGTTAGAATTAGAAAAACCCATTTGTAGGAGTTTAACTCCAAAATAGGATTTGTCTTGCGTCCTCTGGTCGCTTACACGAGCTCCATACGAACCTCTTGAATCGACGTCTTTACTTATAAAACCGTCTTTTTATTAGCTTTCGCTACAGCTCTTCGAAGGAGCAATTTAAACGCTCTGTCTGTAGAAACCGGGATGTCAGATTCAATGAATATGATGGCCCCTTTACACTACTGTGTCAACCAGGGTTTCTGGCTAAGAACCAGTTACCGTCGGTCCTTCCTGATCCGATTCAGTTCCTAGTCATTCTGTGAGCTGTGGTCCTTCGGATTCCGACAGATACCTTGTCCTGTCAGAGCTCTTAAATATTACCTTAAGAGAGTTGAGGGGAATAGGGGTTGGAGAAGGGGTTATTTCTCCCCCTTATAGGTCGTAAGATATATCAGCAGCTTCTTTTCTCGCTGGATATCCATTACAATTAAATTAGCGTACAAAGATTTACCTAGTCGAGATCTTTCTTTTCTGCGGATACGCCCGCATGAAGTTAGAGCTCTTTCGGCAAGTTGGGCTTTTTCGAACAATAATTCCCTTGAAGAATTCTTCGCGCGGCAGTTCGGAAAACTCAGTCAAGTTATTCATCTTTCTACTTCGTTCAGACAGAACTTGTACTCTCTGGGCCCTTTGGTTGCGTCTCAGCGAGTTGTCCGCTAAATTACTCCCAACATATCAATGAAGTGAACACTGATTGAAATTATTAATCCCTGCTCTTACCTTATACTGTTGGGTTCATAGTACTTTGTAAATAAATTAGAAAATAATACACTACAAGGTGCTGCTACCTGGAAAAAGTAAAACATATTTTTATTAGAAAATACTTACCAGTCATTTATAGAGTCCCGCCTCCCATCCCCGCGTCGTCACCCAACACTTAATGTTGAAATAAAAGTGGCAAGATATCACGTGCTTTCCCGCTCTTACGGGCAACCGTGTATATCACATATACGTGAGGAATACGCAAGGCGAGTTCTTTTTCTGGATGAATTAAGGGTGTAGAGATTATATATCAGGTATTAAATGACTGGTAAGTATTTTCTAATAAAAATATGTTTTACTTTGAAAAACTTCATTTTTATTTAAGCGAAATTCATACTGTATCTTGTCTAAACAGTAAACTGAATTGGTTACATGCCTCATACGCTTTTTTTAGTTTGATAGTATGTTAAACCGGGAACCACGGAAAAAAGAAGGTACGCAGCAAATGTAATCTGTTTCTTGTTGTTGTTGTTTGGCGTTGTTTACCCTCGCGCTCGGCATTAATGCCATTCCATTCCTTACATGCTATAATATATTACGCAGTAATTCTAGATGAAGAAGTGCAGACATGAACAAAATATCTGTTTCACAATAAATGTTGCCGTCTAGTTGAAATGTTAATGTTTATCAAACTTATTCATACGAATCACAAGAAAAAAATCCTAGTAGTACTTAAAGGGAGGTAATTTGAAGTATATACGCACAATTTAATTAAGTTCCCATTTGGTCTGACACCTTTGTCTAATAATACACATGTATGACGATTTAAATAAACAATTTAAAGGGAATACAAATTTTTAACACAGTTAAACATTTATTTAAGCGAAAATCATACTGTATCTTGAACAGTGAACAAGAGAAGGCAAGCAGTAAATGTAATCTGTTTCTTGTTGTTGTTGTTTGGCGTTGTTTACCCTCGCGCTCGGCATTAATGCCATTCCGTTCCTTACATGCTATCATATATTAGATTCTAGATGAAGAAGTGCAGACATGAACATATATAAACCACAGAAATATCAGTTTCACAATAAATGTTGCCCTCTAGTTGAAATGTAAATGTTTATCAAACTTATTCATACGAATCACAAGAAAAAAATCGTGGTAGTACTTAAAGGGAGGTAATTTCTAGTATATACGCACAATTTAACTAAGTTCCCATTTGGTCTGACACCTTTGTCTAATAATACACATGTATGACGATTTAAATAAACAATTTAAAGGGAATACAAATATTTAACACAGCTAAACATTTAAATACATGTTCAGCAGCTAACCGTTTCCCACATACAACAACAATTTGGTAGAGGAAAGTTTACGTCGTGCCGGGTGAGCTAGATGCAATATAAAATCGCAAATATTGGAAATATACTTATACACAAACGGACGTTTCTAGTTTCAGTACATACAAAAACGGTTCATACTTTAATTTACTTTAACATGTTGGTATATTGAAGTGGGTGTTTCTGTGAGATTCACAGACTTAGTACGTTGAAATGAAAATTTGTTTATAACATTAGGGTATCAGGGTATCTACAAACAGTTAATGAAATGTGTACACATTTATCTTGGCTTAAATTTGATTTTGATGTTGTTACTAATTTAAATAATAGTTTTCATTCATATAATTTCAATGTTTATTAATCTTAATCATACGAATCACAAGGTAAATATCCTTGTATTGCTTAGAGGGAGGTAATTTGAAGTATCCAACAGTCTTCAAAGGGATAAATATGTCAGCCTATTACCGTCTACAGTTGTTTGTGGATTTTAAAAATGTTCTTTTTTCTTATTTCTACATGAACAACGAAAAATTGAGGCTTCTCTTTGACGCTTTGCGTCAAACATTCGTCTTGTATAATTATTTACCTGACAGCAAAAAGAGCTATTGTGGTTGGCATGGCCATCATGGCCCTCTTGTTTTTAAAATCTTTGGTATGACCCTTTTAACCCTTTCCCTCATATAGATGCTTTCTGACGCCTCTACAGCAGACGGCTTTTTGAAAACATAGTGACAAAAGAAGAAATTGCACAAAATGTGCAATTTCTTCTTTTGCCACAATGTTTTCCACTTTTTGTCATAGGTTATCCATTCAACTATGGGGATTTTCTATGTTTTGACAAAATACTTTCAAAGTCGTCTGCTGCAGAATTGTTGTATGAGGGAAAGGGTTAAGACTTAAATGGTAGAAATGGCTTTCCCTCCTTAGTGCTCTTGATTGTGGGATTACCATTACGACTGACCTCATTGCCTGTAAATATTGCTGAAAACAGTGTTAACCCTTTCCAACATACAGTTAATCTGCAAT
The DNA here is from genome assembly GCA_031761405.1 of Serripes groenlandicus. Lineage (NCBI taxonomy): Eukaryota > Metazoa > Mollusca > Bivalvia > Cardiida > Cardiidae > Serripes > Serripes groenlandicus. Next base: position 21,815,779 of record JASEVX010000003.1, read on the forward strand.
AAGAGATTTTAAAAACAAACATGCAAATGAATGAAAGTGTAATTATTGAGAACAGCTGAAAACATTGAGGCAAACGCAGAAAATGCTCATTATCTCCTTTTGCCACAAAGTTTTTAAAAGTAGTCTGTATGAGGGAAAGGGTTAAACTACAACATAATAGAGGCCGTATACCTGTCTTCCTCTGAATGGTTTTCACTGCCAAATTGCCCTAGAAATATAGTATTCATACAAATTTAATGAAGCACTGATGAGCTGGTGTGACAGCTCTGGAAGTGAACAATACTGCATGAAATTTTAATTAGCTTGCCCGGAAAAATACAATCTAACCCTTTCCCACATACAGACACTTTCTGATGCCTGTGCAGCGGACATTGACTTTTTAAAACATTGTGGCAAAAGATGCAATTGTCCATGAGGAGCAAATTCACCCTTTGCCACAATGTTTTCAACTCAATTCAATAATACCACTTCCATTTATACAGGCTAATTACAATTTTAATTAATCAACCTTTTCCTTAGCGTTCCCCACATGCAGACGTATTTTGTCACATCTGCAAAATGGCTACTTTTGAAAGCTTTGTGGCAAAAGTAGAAATTGCTGATAATTTTTACAACTTTAACAATTGTACTTTATAATATAGATATTGTTTATATCTTTGCCAAGGTGACTTTTGCAGATTTGTGAAAAAGGTTCAACCGACCAAATGTAATGCTTGGAAAACATTTTGAATGAAGAAGAACTTATTAATTAACCCTTTTACACCTGCAGAAATATTTTGACGCAATAGCAGCAGACGACTTTTGAAAACATTGTGGGCAATTTCTCCTTTGGCCACAATGTTTTCAACTTTATTTAACAATTAAGCTATCTTTTATGGAGATTTTTCAGATTTTTGTCCCTATGTTTTCAAAGTCTTTTGCTGCAGATTTTCTGTATGTAGGAAAGGATTAATTTAACTTTTAAGTTCAGCTGAACCAAAAGCCCAAGATGATCTATTTGGGACATTCTCTGTACATTGTTTGTCAGCTGTTGGTAACGTTTACCTTCGCATGACATCTGCTCCTAACCATAAGGAACTGGGGCTTGTTTTCCTTTTATGTTTAGCACAAACATTTTAAAAACGTCAGAGAATACTGTCCTGATGTGGAAATAATTTGGCACAAATTTTCACTTCTTTACGCTCAAAAAGTGTTCATATTATTTTAATTTGTTAAAAGATGATATCCATGGGGGATTTGTTTCCCCATAACTTTACTACACCAAGCAAATTATATGACACTTACCAATTACAGAACATTATAATATTCCAACAAAGTACGTATAGAGCTTTGTGTTTTGTTTGAAGTTTTATTAATAGTGTTCAATTTCTAAATTCATTTCAATATGATCATTTTTCAAACTTGGTTTGTAATTAGATGTTGACCTGCAGATGTATTTTGTACAAGAACTATAACTCTTGGTTGACTATTTTTTTAGTTATCTCTCTTTATCAATGTTCCTTGTCTGGCCGTTTTTCTCACCTATTTTTCAAGGTATCAACTTCAAACTTGCTGATAACCAAGAACTTTAATTCTTGCATGAATATATTTACAGTTATCCCCATGTTTATATATTTTCAAAGTTGTCATTGTAAATGGGGACAGGTTAAGGAACAAGTAAATGGATTTTTGTTGGTGTTTTACGTCACTTTCAACAATTTTTAGCTAGACTATTCCGAATATGAGAGCTATTTACTCGATCACCCTGGCGTCGTCATCACACCTTGGTTAAGGTTTTATATGTAATAACATATATTTCACCTTAACTCATTTTTAACCAGGTTTTCCGAAGGAAAAATCTGGTTATTAGTTTGGTGAAGCTGGCGGGCGGGCGGGCGGATGGGCGGGTGGGCGTCAACTTTCCTTGTCCGGACCATAACTTTGCCATGCATAGAGATATTTTCAAATAACTTGGCACAAACATGCACCATATCAAGACGATGTGCCAAATGCAAAAAAAAAATTCTGTAGATTCAAGGTCAAGGTCACAGTGATAAGAAATAGACTCTAATTGAACTTTTCTTGTCCGGACCATAACTTTGTCATGCATAGAGATATTTTCAAATAACTTGGCACAAACATGCACCATATCAAGACGATGTGCCAAATGCAAAAAAATAATTCTGTAGATTCAAGGTCAAGGTCACAGTGATAAGAAATAGACTTTAATTGAACTTTTCTTGTCCGGACCATAATTGTGTCATGCATAGAGATATTTTCAAATAACTTGGCACAAATATGAACTATATCAATATGATGTGTCACATGCAAAACTTTTGTCTGTAGCTTCAAGGTCACGGTCACAGTGACAACAAATAGACATCAGTTGAACTTTTCTTGTCCGGACAATAACTTTTTCATCCATAGAGATATTTTCAAATAGCTTGGAACAGATATACACCATATCAAGACGCTGTGTCATATGCACAATTTATGTGTTTAGCTTCCAGGTCAAGGTCACAGTGACAGAAAATATACTTTACTTGAACTTTTTTTGTTCAGACCATAACTTTACCATGCATATAGATATTTTCAAATAACTTTGCGCAAATATGCTCCATATTAAATAACTTGGCAATTTAAAAGAATATAGCATAGATATGAGTAAGTTTCATAACCTCGGGCCCTGGATCTAGTCTGTTTGCAAAGGCATAAACGCGTTACTATCAAGTAAAGGGTTAAGGCAGATTATCAACCTGGCATTAGGGATCCTAAAATGTGGCTGCTTACAACAAAAGGTTGCTTAATATCTGTTATCTATTATATGTTCTTAATAAATGAGGCCATCAACACACGATTGACTGTATTGAACTGATATTTGTTAGATAAAATTGTGATATATTTAATTGACAAAGTAATTATGATAATTCATCAATAGAAATATTCCCTGTTACTTGAATTACTAGCTTTGATTAACTATTAATAGAAAGATTTGACAGATCTGTTAATTCTTAATCAAACACCTTCCATTATAGAAAACCTGGTTTCATGGAATTTCCATGTCTTGTCTACTAGATGTATTGCATTGAAATGCAAGTTATGGCCTTTTTTATGCCCCCGGAATCACTGATTCGGTGGGCATCTAGTTTTTGGCCTGTCTGTCTGTCTGTCTCTTTGTCTGTCTGTCGAAAAAAACTTTAACCTTGACCACTACTTTTGAACCATAACAGGTACGGCTACCAAATTTCACATGTGTATTCCTTGTGACATGACCTTTCTGTCAGTACCAACATTTTTTGACCTTGGGATCTTGACTTTTGACCTAGATGTTGCCATTCGGGGGCATCAGTGTTTCACAAACACATCTTGTTTTACTAAGAAATTCTGATTAAAGTTTTGTGTGCAACGACATTAAAGTCCATATCTCAGTAACTACTGGATGCATTGCATTGAAACTGTATACAACCCTCCCCAACCGTCACACCTATGTAAGTAATTAAGTAAGATAACTCGATTCTGCATGTAATGCAAGTTATGGCCCTTTTTCAATTCCGGTTTAAGTTTTGTGTGCAACTACATTAGAGTCAAGTACTACTTGATGCATTGCATTGACACTTGATATGATCCTTCCCAACCATCACACCTATGTAAATATTTAAGTAAAATAACTGTATCATGCATACAATTCAAATTATTGCCCTTTATTATTTGACTTAAAAATTCTGGGTTAAAGTTTTGCATGCAACTACATATTATTCCATGTCTCAGTAACTAATAAGCGGTGGAATATTCGAGCGTGCTTTCTTACGTTCAGCTCTTGTTAAGTTATATCATGGTGTTTCCTAGGTAAGTTACCAGTACTACTGGTCCATTTGTCCTGACACCAGCCAGTCAGTCGTAATGCTAGTCATGCAACCCTGCGCGCCAAGGAGGGCAGCCATTACTACCATTTTTTTCAAAGTCTTTGATACCAGGCCAGGGATCGAACCCATGACCTCCTGCAAGCGAGGCAGACGTTCTTACCACTACACCACAGAAGCAGTCAGGAACAGGTTAAGGAAAGGAACTTTCCATATTTTCACAATGCTTATGATGTTTAATATTTGGAAGAGTCTTAATCCTTTCCCACATATAGATACATTTTTACGCCTCTGTAGCACTTGACTTCTAAACACATAATGAGCAATTTGTTCTTTTTTCACCATGTTTTCAAATTTATTCAATAATTATACTGCCAGTTACAGAGAAATGTCACATGCGACTGAATGATTGGAGTCCAACATAGCAACTCTTGAGTTCCAGCAGGTGGGATGGTATTTGGTTTCATATCATATATATTTTAATCTTGATGTAAATATATACATGTAGTGTGGAACCAATGTCATCTTTTCTGTCCACCGCAATATGATCTTGGCTGTTGAAAGTGGCATAAAACATGAAGTTGCATGGCTAGAAGCAGAAAGCCTGTATTGTTAGAGTAAAGTGTTGCTCTCTCCAGTCTTCTATGGTGAGATTGGTAACTTAAAGTGTTCATTGATTGGTGGAAGCTGCCAGGTAAATTCTGGGAAAAAAATATCATCGGAGAAATTTCCCTGGAAGATGATCTTTAGTTTGTGTCTTGTGACAGCTTCATGCAGCGCGATTCTCTGGGAGAAAATTTGGGTTTTGTAACCCCCGAGTGGTTAAAAGCGAATTATTTTTGTAATTACTGTTTATCTACAATATTGGACAGTGGATGCTATATTTAAATACATGTAATATTTTGTGATCAGATTATCGTGTGAATGCAATTAGGCCAATCTAAGAACAGAAGATCAAATAACGTTCTTTTAATTTATGTTTGTCAGGTTTTTTATGTGTACATTCATTTTCCTACAGTTATGCGTTGTCAGAAATAAGTAAATTCTCCATCCCTGCATCATAATTGTGTTTCAATGGGCTAAAAGTCATTCTGGAATTTGGTCTTATTCTAAATTTTAAATGAAAATATTGCATGTGGTAAAATGACATAACCTGAAAAAGAACAATCTGGATAATTTTGATTTGTTACAAAAGGAGAAGTTGAAAAATTCATAATGAGTAATTTCTCCTTTTCACATAATGTTTTTCTCTCTATCTCACAATCCTAAGTTTTTGAAAATATGCCATGCAGATGATCAAAATGTCTAGGTTTCAAAACCGATCACTAATAAACCTTTCCCACCTGCAGGATGCATTTGGACGCATCTGCAGCAGACAACTTTTAAAAACATTGTGTTCAAAAGAGAAATTGCTCAAATTGAGCAATTTCTCCTTTGGCCACAATGTTTTCAACTCTTATCACTAATTATTCTTTCATTTATAAAATCCATGTTTTTGCATGTTTGTTTTCAAAGTTGTCTGCTGCAGATTTACTGTATGTGGGAAAGGGTTAACCCTTTCCCTCATACGACAATTCTGCAGCAGACAACTTTGAACATATTTTGTCAAAACATAGGTTATCCATTCAATTATAGAGATTTTCTATGACAGAAAAGTGGAAAACATTGTGGCAAAAGGAGAAATTGCACGTTTTGTGCAATTTCTTCTTTTGTCACTATGTTTTCAAAAAGCCGTCTGCTGCAGAGGCGTCAGAAAGCGTCTATATGAGGTAAAGTGTAAAGAAATATTACATCAGGTAAACAGTTTAACAATCCTTACCACATACAGACACTTCATGATGCCTTTTGAAAACATGTAGATACAAAATGAGAAATTTCTCAAAACAAAGCAATAATTATTTCTCCTTTTGCCACAATGGTATGAACTTTATTTATTTAAATATACTTCCTCTTGCAGAGATTTTTCACATTTTTATCCAGATGTTTTTAAAGTCGTCTGCTGCAAATGGTCGTTGCAGAAGATCAAATTGTCTTTAGGTTTTTAAACAAACCACTTACTGACATATACTAAGGTTTAGCTTTATGAACAATTTAACCATTAATCTAAATTTTAGACCATTGGATAAGCTGAAAGCCAACTGTATGAGATGTATTCTGTTTAATTCAATATTTTGAATTCTCTGAGATTAAAGTTAGAACATACTTCAGAGCTCTAGATGACCCTTTCCAACGTACAATAGATCTGCAGCAGACGACTGAAAATATCTATAGGCAAAACCATAAAACTTCTATAAATGAAAGTATACTCATTGAATAGAGTTGAAAACATTGTGTCAAAAGGAGAAATTGCTTGTTTTTGAGCAATTTCTTCATTTGTCACTATGTTTTCAGAGGTCATCTGCTGAAACCACCTTGTTAGCTTAGGACGGGAGGGTGCAGGTTCGGTACCAGGCCAGTCCATACCAAAACAGATTTGTTGAATGAAGGAAAGGGTTATTTAAAAGAATTATCTCACTTAAAGGGTAATTTTTTGTACGAAAATCAGTAATTCAATCTAAAACAAGCAATATAAAATAATTATTATTTTCGAATATGAAATATGATAATGCCCCTTTCTCAAAATATTTTGCATTTGTGAATCGCTTGCTGTCATACAAAAGACTTCGAAAATGGATGTAATGGCTACCGTCCTTTGCGCTCAGGGTTTAAAGATTACGACAGACTCGCTGGTGTCAGGGTAAATGGACCAGTAGTACTGGTAACTTACCCAGGAAACGCCATGATATAACTGAAAAATTGAAACGCTTGCTGTATTGCCTGAGGGATTCCAAGAAATGTTGACACTCATTATCTTTTCTTTAGTCAGCATTTACTGAACACAAACGGCTTTTCTAATAAGACAGTGCTGTCTGCAATGAATAAACAATATTGTATAGACACTGAATGTAACTGTATCTAACTATAAGGTGGCAGACTCGTGTGACATACTTTTCAAGATACGTATACACTGTTCATAAATACAAAAATGTTGGACGTCAAATCTTACAGAGATTCTGCATATGCCCTTGGACAGAAGCGGTTCAAGCTCCCAGCCAAAAGGTAAGTTCCAGTCTTAACCCTTTCCCTCATATAGACGCTTTCTGCCGCCTCTGCAGCAGACAGCTTTTTGAAAACATAGTGACAAAAGAAGTAATTGCTCAAAATGAGCAATTTCTCCTTTTGACACAATGTTTTCCCCTTTTAGTCATAGGTTATCCATTTAATTATAGAGATTTTCTATTTTTTGACAAAATATGTTCAAAGTCGTCTGCTGCAGAATTGTCGTATGAGGGAAAGGGTTAACTAGTATGCATTAAATTCATTGATATTTATGACCTGCTAAGCCCCCGTTTCCCGCTGGAAAATCTTGAATAAAAGTTTAGTTATTGAACATGTATTGATAACGGTGTAGCAAAAGGAGAAATAACTCATTTTGAGCAATTTCTTCTTTTGCCACACTGTTTTCAAATGTCATGTGCAGATGCGTCATATGTCTGTATGTTGAAAGGGTTTGTATGTGGGAAAGAGTTAAGTAAGAGCAAATAAAATAACTGATATCAGATTGAAGATTATAATCATCGGCCTGCATATAGATCTATATAGATCATCCCTTTTGAATACACAGATCATTTACTCCTTTCCCACAACCAACAAATCTACACCAGACAATTTCGAAAACATCTGGACAAAAATCTATATTAATAAATGAAAGTGTTATTAACCCTTTACCTCATATAGACGCTTTATGACGCCTCTGCAGCAGACAGCTTTTTGAAAACATAGTGACAAAAGAAGAAATTGCACAAAACGTGCAATTTCTCCTTTTGCCACAATGTTTTCCACTTTTTGTCATAGTTTATCCATTCAATTATGGAGATTTTCTATTTTTTGACAAAATACGTTCAAAGTCGTCTGCTGCAGTATTGTCATATAAGGAAAAGGAGAAATTGCCGATCATGAGCAATTTTTTCTTTTGACACAATGTTTTCAAAAGTACATGTAGTTTCAGACAGAGACATTGAAATGCAACTGCAGATAGGAAAGGACATCTTCGGTACCCAGACTATTCATAAACTATATGATACCCTGGGCAAATTGGCTGTAAAAATCTTGTACTCATGAATAATGTATGAGCTGAAATGCAGCCGCTTGATTGGTCGCATGACACAAACCTCAAGCGATACGAAAATCACATTGTAGTAACGGAGGAAATCATGGTGCATGCTTAACGAAGTTTCGCTAGCCAATTTGCGCAAGGTATCATATATTTTATGAATAGCCTGGGTACCGAGGATGGGTAAGGAGGGTTGGTTTAATGTTAACCTATCTTTCGAAAACATTGGGGGAAAAAGTCAATTTACATGCAGCTCCTGATTCATCAAGCTTCATCCAGAGGACTTAGATAAGGGAGAGTTGACTTGTCTTGTCCCCACAATATCTCACTTATAACTCAATCGAACCCTATGTTGTGGGTACTCAAAAGAATTGTCTCAGTGAAACAATTTGTTTGAGTACCCACAACATAGGGTTTGATTGTCAAATTTTAACCCTTTCCCTCATATAGACGCTTTCTGACACCTCTGCAGCAGATGTCTTTTATGAAAACATAGTCACAAAAAAAGAAATTGCTGAAAACAAGCAATTTCTCCTTTGCCACAATGTTTTCCACTTTTAGTCATAGGTTATCCATTCAATTAAAGAGATTTTCCATTTTAAACTATGTTCAAAGTCGTGCTGCAGAATTGTCGTATGAGGGAAAGGGTTAAAACAGGAAAAATGCCCCTTAACTAAATCTCTGTAATCATCTAAGGTTCCCAAATAATTCAGAGTTGAAGCCAACAAACTAATGAAAAGCAACTTTTCTGAAACCATTGCCAATTTAGAATGAAAGAAAAATCATAGAAAAAAGGAAGTATTGCAATTAGATACAGATGTGACTTAATGATGACCCTTAGACACGCCTCGATCTTCACTTTCTTGCAATGTTTCAAAATATTTCAGCAAATGTGGCAATGGTTGTTGATAAACTAAATAATAAAGCCCACAGACAACAACTCTGCTGCAGACGACTTCTGAAACATCTAAGAAAAAATAGGGAAAATCTATAGTAAATTCACCAAATAGTGTTGAAAACATTGAGGCAAAAGGAGAGATTGCTCATTATGAACAATTTCTCCTTTTACAAAATGTTGTCAAAAATTTACTTCTGCAGATGCTTCAAAATGTGCTTTATGTTAGAAAGGATTAAGCAATTTCTTCTGCTTCGTTTATTTATACATAATGTCTCAAAGAATTATTTCAATTGTCCAGATTTTAGCTTCTTTTCCAAATATGTTTTAATTTGGCGTATAATTCGCCCTTCAGGTAAGAGGTTGATGAATCCTCTACCTAATATATATGGATAATTATGTTGCTGTAGTGATACAGGTTTTAGCATTGTACTACCAGGGGTGTGGACAATTGATATCTCGTGAGACCGAAGGTCGAGAGAGATGTCAAATTATCCACGCCCTGAGTGAATAAAGAAATAATATCATTTACATACAAGAGAAAGTTGATGCAAGGCATCAATGTCGCCGGAAAAGACTGCATTGATTTATTTATGTATTCTTGACTTTCCTTAGTCTATTCAAACATTAGGAACGTTGAAATGAAAACATATACTTATAAATTTTATATTCACCTATACATTAGGGTATCTATAAAAAATTAACGAAATGTGTACACATTTATCTTGGCTTAAATTTAATTTTGCTGTTGTTACTTATTTAAATAATAGTATTCATTCATATAATTTCAATGTTTGTCAATCTTATTCGAATCACAAGGTAAATATCCTGGTATTGCTTTAAAGGGAGGTAATTTGAAGAAAACAAACGTCTTCAAAAGGAGAAATATATCAGCATTACCGTCTACAGTTTAAATTGTTCTATTGTTTGTGAATTTAAAAATGTTCTTTTTTTTCTTATTTCTACATGTACAACGAAATATTGCGGCTTCTCTTTGACGCTTTGCGTCAAACATTCGTCTTGTACTTGTCTAAAATAAAATAATATCACTCGCTTTTTCATATCGAAATGCGCATGTGCGAAAATCGATGTTAAAGGTCACGAACCTACACAACAGAATAGGGTCTATATTTAGCTTAGAAACAGTTCCTACTTTAGATATTCATGGATTAACATTATTAAATGAATTCTACACAAATCAAGACATCTCTTTGAACATGAAAACAACATTTAGTAAGTTAAAATTGCTATTAAAAGGAGAATCCGAAATTGACCTCAATGATGACACATAAGAGTCTGCATTAGGGGGTGTTGGTTCACGTCTTGAAGGGACCACTTTTGTCTTCGTAAATAAGACAAAAAACTAAAATGCGAGTGAAATAAAAAAAAAATGCAAACATTAAAAAATCGGAATATTTATTTCATTTTAGATGTGTCATTTATTAGTGTTCGTAAACAACCACAATTGTAATATGTTCAAATCATCTAGATTTGTTTCTTTCTAATAATAAGCCGCCCTCCCATGTGATTTCCGAAAAGCTATTAAAAATAGAAGTCGCGGGCTTCTGCCCGGCGACTAATAAAATATAATTTATGATTGGCGTGTGAACCAGGCCCAATTTCCACATTTTGAATGACGTAAAAGTATGTTTCAATGACGTCACATAATATTTCAGTGATGTACATGTACCTTTAATTAAAAAATTGCGCTGGAAAATGTGCAAGTACATTATAAATTATTTTATTATTTGTCTGCTTGGAAAATACCTTATATAACATATGTTTAATTGTTATGAATAATTTAACAGAATTGAAAAATATGTGCTTATTAGAGTAGAAAACATTGTAGCAAAAGGAGAAATTGCAATGTTTTCAACAGTGGTCTGCTGCTGAGGCATTAGAAAGCATCTATAAAAGGGTGTGAAAGGGTTAAAGGAGAAATTGCTCATTACCGATAATTAAAGGCAATTTCTTCTTCATCTACAATGTTTTCTAACAATGTCTGCTTTGGAGGCCTTAAAAGTTGTCTGTATCAGGGAAGAAGTAATCAGGAGGTGGTCAGTTTAACGGAAGTCTTGTATTTAAATAATTGTTACAGAAAAAGTGTTTCCTCAGTTCTTAGCTCACCTGAGCATAAAGTTCAGGATGAGCAATTGTGATCAGTCACCTCACTGTCGCTGCCAGTTTCTTTCCGTTTACATTTTACTACAAACAACTTGTTCTCCTAAACCAACGGACCAATTTCGAAATAATTTCACAGGAATGTTCTTTAGGTCACGTCTTCTTTTAACAAGAGTGTTTAATTTAATCGGATCACTTGATAAACATGGCCACCAGGTGGAGGGACTGTTTAGCATTTTTGTATCGCCGACAAATGTGGAGTGTCACATAGCAGTCATTTTTAGCTCGACTTTTCAGAGAAAAGGCGAGCTATACTACTCATCTCAGCTTCGGTGTCTGCGTCGGCGTTGGTGTCACACCTTGGTTTCGTTTTTTGTACCAATTCACTTTTTTGTCAAAACTACTAAGAATTTTGGTTAAGTTTTTTGTACCAACTCACTTTTTTGTCAAAACCATTACAGATATTGATTTGAAACTTACAACACTTATTCACAATCATAACCTCCATCAACAGAAAAGAGTACACAACTCTGTCAAGGTTTTGTAAGAATTATGGCCCTTTTTTCGACTTAGAATTTTGGTTAAGTTTATTCACTTTTTAGCTCACCTGAGCTTTGCTCAAGGTGAGTTATTGTGATCGCCTTTTGTTCGGCGTCCGTCGTCCGTTTTGCGTTGTGCGTCAACTTCTTCTCCTCAGTAACCAGTGGGTCAATTTGGATGAAACTTCACAGAAAGCATCCTCTCAATGACCAAAACAGAATTCCTTCAAATTTTTGGGATCCATGCAAAATTCTGGTTTCCATGGCAACGAAACCGAAAAAACTTCAAAATTCTTCTTCTCCCGAATTGGTTGGCAGATTTTAAAATAATTTTGTAGAAATGTTCCTTGGATGACCCTCTATCAGATTCCTTCAAGCCCTGTTGATTGGTCAAAAAACATGGCCGCCAGGGGGGGGGGGGGGGGGGGGGGGGGGCGGGGCTATTTTGCCTTATATGGCTATAGTGAAAACTTCAAAAATCTTCTCCTCCGAAAGTGTAAGGCCAATTTTCAAATAATTTTGTAGAAATGTTCCTTGGGTGACCCTCTATCAGATTCCTTCAAGCCATGTTGATTGGTCGAAAAACATGGCCGCCAGGGGGGGCGGGGCTATTTTGCCTTATATGGCTATAGTGCAAACTTAAAAAATCTTCTCCTCCAAAAGTGTCAGGCCGATTTTCAAATAATTTTGTAGAAATGTTCCTTGGGTGATCCTCTATCAGATTCCTACAAGCCATGTTGATTGGTCAAAAAACATGGCCGCCAGGGGGCGGGGCTATTTTGCCTTTTATGGCTATAATGAAAACTTAAAAAATCTTCTCCTCCATAAGTGTCAGGCCGATTTTCAAATAATTTTGTAGAAATGTTCCTTGGGTGACCCTCTATCAGATTCCTTCAAGCAATGTTGATTGGTCGAAAAACATGGCCGCCAGGGGGCGGGGGGCTATTTAGCCTTATATGGCCAAAGTGAAAACTTAAAAAATCTTCAACATCTTCTCCTCAGTAACCAGTGGGTCAATTGGGATGAAACTTCACAGAAAGCATCCTCTTAATGACCTCACCAGAATTCCTTCAAATTTTAGGGATCCATGCAGAATTTTGGTTTCCATGGCAACGAAACGAAAAAAACTTCAAAATTCTTCTTCTCCCAAAATGGGGCGGGGCTATTTTGCCTTATATGGCTATAGTGCAAACTTAAAAAAAATTCTTCTCCAAAAGTGTTGGCCCGATTTTCAAATAATTTTGTAGAAATGTTCCTTGGATGACCCACTTTCAGATTCCTTCAAGCCATGTTGATTGGTCGAAAAACATGGCCGCCAGGGGGGACGGGGCTATTTTGCCTTATATGGCTATAGTGCAAACTTAAAAAATCTTCTCCTCCAAAAGTGTCAGGCCGATTTTCAAATAATTTTGTAGAAATGTTCCTTGGGTGATCCTCTATCAGATTCCTACAAGCCATGTTGATTGGTCAAAAAACATGGCCGCCAGGGGGCGGGGCTATTTTGCCTTTTATGGCTATAATGAAAACTTAAAAAATCTTCTCCTCCATAAGTGTCAGGCCGATTTTCAAATAATTTTGTAGAAATGTTCCTTGGGTGACCCTCTATCAGATTCCTTCAAGCAATGTTGATTGGTCGAAAAACATGGCCGCCAGGGGGCGGGGGCTATTTAGCCTTATATGGCCAAAGTGAAAACTTAAAAAATCTTCAACATCTTCTCCTCAGTAACCAGTGGGTCAATTGGGATGAAACTTCACAGAAAGCATCCTCTTAATGACCTCACCAGAATTCCTTCAAATTTTAGGGATCCATGCAGAATTTTAGTTTTCAAGGCAACGAAACGAATAAAACTTCAAAATTCTTCTTCTCCCAAAATGGGGCGGGGCTATTTTGCCTTATATGGCTATAGTGCAAACTTAAAAAAATTTCTTCTCCAAAAGTGTTGGCCCGATTTTCAAATAATTTTGTAGAAATGTTCCTTGGATGACCCACTTTCAGATTCCTTCAAGCCATGTTGATTGGTCAAAAAACATGGCCGCCAGTAGGCAGGGCTATTTTGCATTATATGGCTATAGTGAAAACTTAAAAAATCTTCTCCTAAAAGTATCTGGCCGATTTTCAAATAATTTTGTAGAAATGTTCCTAGGGTGACCCTCTATCAGATTCCTTCAAGCCAAGTTGATTGGTCGGAAACTATGGCTGCCAGGGGGCGAGGCTTATATAGCTAAAGTGAAAAAAAAATAAAAAATCGGGTGAGCGATTCATTAGGGCCATCATGGCCCTCTTGTTTTCAAAACCATTACAGATATTGCTTTGAAACTTACAACACTTTTTCACCATCATTACCTCCACCAACAGACAAGAGTAAATAACTGTGTCCGTGTTTTTTCAAGAATTATGGCCTTTTTTCGACTTAGAATTTTGGTTAAGTTTTTCTTATCACCCCACTTTTTTCCAAAACCATAAGAGATATAGCTTATATACTTACAATACTTATTAACTATCATTACCTCCATCAACAGACAAGAGTACATAACTCTGTCAAGTTTATTTTAAGAATTATGGCCCTTTTTAGCTCACCTGAGCTTTGCTCAAGGTGAGTTATTGTGATCGCCTTTTGTCCGGCGTCCGTCGTCCGTCGTGCGTCGTCCGTCGTCCGTCAACTTCTTCTCCTCAGTAACCAGTGGGTCAATTGGGATGAAACTTCACAGAAAGCATCCTCTCAATGACCTCACCAGAATTCCTTCAAATTTTTGGGATCCATGCAAAATTCTGGTTTCCATGGCAACGAAACCGAAAAAACTTCAAAATTCTTCTTCTCCCAAATTGGTTGGCAGATTTTCAAATAATTTTGTAGAAATGTTCCTTGGATGACCCTCTATCAGATTCCTTCAAGCCGTGTTGATTGGTCGAAAAACATGGCCGCCAGGGGGGGCGGGGCTATTTTGCCTTATATGGCTATAGTGAAAACTTAAAAAATCTTCTCCTCCGAAAGTGTAAGGCCGATTTTCAAATTATTTTGTAGAAATGTTCCTTGGGTGACCCTCTATCAGATTCCTTCAAGCCATGTTGATTGGTCGAAAAACATGGCCGCCAGGGGGGGCGGTGCTATTTTGCCTTATATGGCTATGGTGCAAACTTAAAAAATCTTCTCCTCCAAAAGTGTCAGGCCGATTTTCAAATAATTTTGTAGAAATGTTCCTTGGGTGATCCTCTATCAGATTCCTTCAAGCCATGCTGATTGGTCGAAAAACATGGCCACCAGGGGGAGCGGGGCTATTTTGCTTTATATGGCTATAGTGCAAACTTAAAAAATCTTCTCCTCCAAAAGTGTCAGGCCGATTTTCAAATAATTTTGTAGAAATGTTCCTTGGGTGACTCTCTATCAGATTCCTTCAAGCCATGTTGATTGGTCGAAAAACATGGCCGCCAGGGGGGGGGGGGGGGGGGGGCGGTGCTATTTTGCCTTATATGGCTATGGTGCAAACTTAAAAAATCTTCTCCTCCAAAAGTGTCAGGCCGATTTTCAAATAATTTTGTAGAAATGTTCCTTGGGTGATCCTCTATCAGATTCCTTCAAGCCATGTCGATTGGTCAAAAAACATGGCCACCAGGGGGCGGGGCTATTTTGCCTTTAATGGATATAATGAAAACTTAAAAAATCTTCTCCTCCATAAGTGTCAGGCCGATTTTCAAATAATTTTGTAGAAATGTTCCTTGGGTGACCCTCTATCAGATTCCTTCAAGCCATGTTGATTGGTCGAAAAACATGGCCGCCAGGGGGGGGGGGGGGGGGGGGCGGGCTATTTTTCCTTATAGATTTTTCTCTAATAAGTTCTTGTGTTAGGGCCTTCATATTTGGAATATAATTACATATAATACCTTTCCTCATATTGTATGCTGAAGATGCTGTTTTTGACTTTCTTTTTGAGGTAAAAAACATGATTTTGGGGGGGGTTAAAGTTTTAGGGCAAGTTGGGATTTTCATTTAATTTTTTAATTTTTCTCAATATGCACTTGTGTTAGGGCTTTCATATTTGGAATTTAATTACATATAATACCTTTCCTCATATTGTTAACTAAAGATGCTGATTTGACATTCTTTTTGAGGTAAAAAACATGATTTTGGGTGGTTAAAGTTTTAGGGCAAGTTGGGATTTTCATTTAATTTTTTATTTTTTCTCAATAAGTACTTGTGTTAGGGCTTTCATATTTGGAATATAATTATATATAATTCCTTTTTTCACATTGTATGTTGAAGATATGGAGTGTGACCTTCTTTTTGGGGTAAAAAACATGATTTTGGTTGATTTTGAGAATTTGAGATAAATTCATTATTTTTTGTTACATTAATTTTTAATTATGATCATTCATTTATCAAATATAGTTCTTCACCATTTCAAACGGTTTTTGGTGTCAAACATTTGGAAAACCTATTTTAAAGGTTTGGCTATTTTTGGACTCGACTATTCGAAGAAAAATGGAACTTTACTACTCGCCCTAGTGTCAGTGTCCGGCTAATGTTTTAGGGCAAGCTGGCATTTTCCTTTAATACTCTAATACCCTTCATTCAAATCAGTCTTCATACTTCAAACATTTGTTAAGGACCATCACACAATTAGGTTACATAACTCCATTGTATCCTAAATATGGATTTATGGCCCTTGATTGACTTATGAAATTTGAATGTTTAAATAACATATATTTAAATGTATGTATCTATTCAGTTGCTTTTACATATAGAGTATATATGATTTAATAGTACTTAAAGGCAATATACGGAAATAGTGCTTAAGTAAATAAGCGTTGTAAAGTCGAGCGCGCTGTCCTCCGACAGCTCTTGTTATGAAAGTGCTTGTCTGATTTTAAGAAAATATAATATGAATCTTACTGTAATGATCCTCTATTTAATTTGATTAAGCCGTTTTGATTGGTTGCACAATCATAGCAACCAGGCGTCATCACAAAAGGGGTAAATTGAACTTTTAGCTATAAATGACAACCAACTCCTACCATTCTAATAGATCAATTTCCACAAAACATCACAGGAATGTTCCTTTGGTGGTCTTCTTTCAAAATTGTTTAAAGATTAAAATTTCAATGAGAACTTTGGTTGCTGCGGCATCAGAAAGGGGACAAAATGTCCAAACTTTAAAAATCTTCTCCTCCGAATCTGCTTGTCAGATTCAAATATAATTTGGTAGAAATGTTCCTTGGGTGACCCTCTATAAAAATTGTTCAAGCCATACTGATTGGTCGAAAAACATGGCAGTCAGGCGGCATCAGAAAAGGGGCAAAATGACAAAATTTGAAAATTCCATTTTTATGAAAGTGTCTGATTTTAAGAAAATATAATACGAATCTTACTGTAATGATCCTCTATTTAATTTGTTTAAGCCGGTTTGATTGGTTACACAATAATATCAACCAGGCGTCATCACAAAAGGGGTAAATTTAACTTTTAGCTACAAATGACAACCAACTCCTACCATTCCAATAGACCAATTTCCACAAAACATCACAAGAATGTTCCTTTGGTGGTCCTCTTTCAAAATTGTTCAAAGATTTAAATTCCATTGATAACTTTGGTTGCTGCGGCATCAGAAAGTGAGAAAAATACCCAAATTTTAAAATCCTTTTCCACTATAATCTACTTGTGCGATTGCAAGATAATTTGGTAGAAATGTTCCTTCAGTGACCCTCTAAATAAATTGTTGAAGCCATATTGATTTCGTTGAAAAACAGGGCAGCAAGGTGGCATCAGGAAAGGTGCAAAATGACAAAAACTTTATAATTCCATTCTTATTAAAGTTCTTGTTAGATTTCAAGATATAAAAGGCCTTTACTGACAAGCTGTTTCTTGAGAAGTGTCCACTCCTTTGCAGTTTCATTTGCACTCCCTGATAAAATTTTCCCAGATATTTGCAGTTAAATATTTGCTACTAATTTACTATCAATTAGGTGATCGATTTAGGGCCATCTTGGCCCTCTTGTTTATTTGGAATTCTGGTTAAGTTATTCATACCAAATCAAATTTTTCAAAATAATTAGAGGTATAGCTTTAACACTTACAAAAATCTTTTTACCATCCTTAGCTCCACCAACAGCCAAGAGTGCATAATTCAGTAAAGTTTTTGTAAGAATTATGACCCATTTCGACTTATAAAGTACTTTGCTTAGAAATAATATGATAAGTACTTTGTTATGTTTTCTGTACCACCCAAAAAAGTTTTGTTTTATTGGCAAGCACAAAAAAAGTCGAGCGTAGGGTCCTCCGACAGCTCGTGTTCAAAATACAGCAATGCAATTTACTATTTCTTAGCAACCCCTGCTCAAATTTGTCCAAAGCTTTGTCAGATACATTTGATCATGCGACATCATTCAACTACAAAATTACCAAGGTCAAGGTCATATTTTGCCAGAACTTAACCTTGGTTAGGTAACATAACCTTAGTTAATACTGAATCTAGAGACCACATTCTTCATCCAACTTCATGAATGTTTATCCGAACATTAAATTTTGTTGTCATGAAATCTTGGTGAAGTTTGAAACTGGGTCATGAGGGGTAAAAAATTAGGTTTTGAGGTAAATCTTAGTACAACCTTATGAACACTGTAGAGACCACATTTGCTTCCAATCTTTTCGAATTTGAAACTGCGTCACATGGTTAAAAATCTAGGTCACTAGGTCAAAATTTACATTTCAACAACTTTGTTTTTTTGGGCATATATTGCAACCATGAAGTTTTTTAAAGTAAAACATATTTTTATTAGAAAATACTTACCAGTCATTTAATACCTGATATATCATCTCTATACACCTTAATTATCCCAAAAAAACGCCCACGCTAGCGTATCCCTCACGTATCCGTGACATACACGGCCGCCCGGAAGTACGGGCGCGCACGTGACTGGGTAATCACTTTTCATTCACCGTTAAGTATTGGTGACGACGCGGGGTTGGGAGGTGGGACTCTATAAATGACTGGTAAGTATTTTCTAATAAAAATATGTTTTACTTTAAAAAACTTCATTTTTATATCAAAAATACATTACCAGTCATTTAATACCTGATGACTTCGTAGCATAGGACGGGAGGTTCGACCAATACTTACTGTCGTTCCAGGTACGTTGTAGTATATTATTCCATATTTTTTTAAGAACAAACATACTTGATTCCAACGGATGTATAAAGGGAAAGAGGGGATTGAATACAGGTTCAATCGGTATTCACTTTATTTATGTGTTGGATTATGTGAATTAGCAAACCACATCGCTGTGAAGCCACAAGGGGACCCAGGCAGGACCGACTGCAACTGGTTCTTAGCCAGGAACCCTTGTTGACACAGTAGAGTAAGGAGCCATCAGATTCATTGAATCTGATCTGCCCGGTTTCTACAGAGACGATCTGTAGTTAAAGCTAATAAAAAAGACGGTTTTATAAGTAAAAACTTTAAAGACGTCATTTCAAGAGTTTGTATGGAGCTCTTGTAAGCGACCAAAGGACGCAAGACAAATCCTATTTTGGAGTTAACTCCTACAATTGTTTTTTTTTCTAATTCTAACCATCAGTCTGTGAAACTTAATGTAATTCGTTTCTACTGAAAGCAAAGAACTCACTTCCCTGTTAGTGTTCGCCAAGCAATACGAATTTATAATTCTCAGTAAAACTTAAGAAGCGGTAGCCGTCGACAAACGTTCAGAGAGATTGACCTACCTTATTAACATCAATCAGTAAGAACTGTCTATATCTAAGGAAGATGTAACGGTTATGTCGATAGGCAGGCCAGAAGGACGTATAACCACGGTCTCTGGGCCAGAGAAGTGTTTCTGTCATCATCTTCCCTTTTCAGAAGTGAAACCGGAAGTTGACCAACTGGTTCTTAGCCTCATTATCAACTCGGGGAGTAATTATTATTATTCCTTTGCGAATTCTGAACGTCCACTGCCGAATGAGTAGAATATTAGTTGTATATTCTGTATTAGTGAATCGACTCAGTCCGAAGGTACTCGAATTACCGCTAAGTCGGTGAGAAACGTCATACCCACGAACGTGAACCTCTTTGACGGAATTAATTCCGACTTCTGCGTGTTGGGTATTAAACCCAACCGCAGAATGGTCCGCCAGGCTAGGGATAGATCGTGAATTAGAATACACGATCCGTCCTGTGGGGAAGCCAATCGTCGAAGAATTGAAGAAGTTGGGGTCCTTTCATACGAAGAAAGGCTCCCATGCACTGATATCTTCGTAAGCACTCGAGGGGCGGACTTGAGGCCGAAGGGAAGAGCCCTGAAATTGGAGCACTTCTCCCTCTATCACAAACCGAAGGTATTTCCTCGAGGAGGAAGCGATCGGGATGTGATAAAAGGCGTCTGTTAGGTCTAGAGAGACCGCCCAGTCGCCTTTCCGAATTGCAACTCGGATGGAGCGGGTCGACTCCATTTTGAATTTATCGACCGGAATCAATAGATTTAGCTCAGATAAATCTATAACCGGTCTCCACTTGCCGTCTTTCTTCGGAACAAGGAAAAGACGGCTGTAGAAACCCCGAAAATTGGGGTTGAGAACGCTCTCTATGGCATTCTTTTTCAGAAGCGATGAAATCACCTCTGACATGGCCGGATGACGTGACGAAATGTCGATCGGCACGCCTGTCAGAGGAGGGGGGGAAATGAAGGGAATCAGATACCCTTCCTGTATCACAGACTAAATCCAACGATCCTCTGTGACACTTTCCCACTCCTCCGTGATAAATGACAGGCGGCCCCCGACTGCAATCTCCGACCTTGGGATTGTCATAGAGAGGAGCGAATCCCTAGGGCTGCGGCTTCGGATTCGTGTTAACTCTAGCAGGCTGCCGATGTTTAGTACCCTGATAGGGGCGCTTCGGTTTAGCCGATTTCTGACCCGTGGAAGGGGTTTGTTTAGGCTGAAACGCCTTCACATACCGTTTTGGCTTCTTTGCTGGGTTGGGTTTCTTAGAACTACCCACATTCGCAGAATACGATGAACGTTTCTGGCCCTGCGCAAAAGCCTTAGCTGCGTTCGCCGAAAGGCGTCGACTGTTCTGAAGCATCAGAAGCTGTCACCGCAGCAATCCTTCCACCAAAGAGTTGTTTCGACTCCAATGGTGCGGCTTTCAGGCTGTCCTTGCTAGCACGTAGCAATGAGTTAGGAGTAACTAGAACTGCGTCCCTCCTCATGGACAGTATCTCTGTGGTGGTCTGAAGATTCAGTGCCATGAGATGCCTGTTGCCTGTGTCGAAAGCTTCGAGAATTCTGTTAGCCCCTAGGCTAGAGATATTCTCCTCTTTCAACAACAAAGACAGAGCGACTGCAAAATGGTTGTCATGAGATGACACCATTACACCCAGTCTTGCTCTGGCCTCCCACTTCTCTAGTGTCTTAGAAGAGACCTGGACAGAAGTGGGTGCAGTTAACCCCAGTGTAGCTGCATCCCCGTCTAACGCTGGCACTTTGACAGGGAAGAACTCCTTAGACGTAGAATACGCCTTAGAGTTGACCCATTTCCTAGAAATGGGTCCTGGGATCGACCAGCCTGGAGGTATAGCCTCTAGAGACCTGGTCGACTGCAATTGGTCTAACAACCTGCCCAAGTTGTTAGTTTGAGGAAGCAAGTGCACTGGCGAAAGCTTGTACATTAAGTTCCTCTAGGCTCGAAAGGTTTTTGCGACGTGGGGAGCGTCAACCTTAGGGCATAAAGTATTCGGCACCACCCGAAATACTTCGTCAATAGCCTGCTGAAGAGACCAACGCTCTACAGCTGGCTCCTCATCGGAAGTTGACCTATTTCCCTCAATATCGTCAGACGAAGATGTAGGGTTGTGTGTACTCCTCTGAGGTTGTCTACTCGGTCTTCCAACCGGTAGATCTATGTCCGACTCAGACATGGATAAATCAGAAAATCCATGTTCTGCCGAAGATTTTGCGAAGCAGGCCCCCTCTCCGCAGCAGAGGACGGCCATGCAAAAACTTCTGCCGGGGCCGAACTGACCGTATTGGACGGTTTCGACCTCTCTTTCACAGAATGACGCAATGTATTCTGATCCCGAGGTTGCCTATAACCGGACTGCCTATCAAATAGGTGTCCCCCCGAGAGCAGTGAATCCCCATGAGATGGGTAATGCTGATCCCGGTAGGCCGTTGAACCCTGTCTAACACCTAACGGTTCCATAGTATGGACCGGTGGTTGGTATTGAGGAGCAGCGTATTCTCTAGCGACATACACTGTCCCCCCAGGGGAGGAAAAAGATTTTCCGTAACCCCCATACCCGATGGAAGACAGAGGAATAATAGAACCCGGTGCGATACCTGGGTTATAATTATTCTGATTCTGTAGTGGAGCAGAGATCGACTGACAATTTGAATCAATACGGTCTATCACCACAGAACCCGTGCCTGGACGCGCCATGTTTACATAGCCGGCCGGCAGTGTAGACGAGGCATTGAAAAATGCCTGACTACTCGGTTGCACTGTGTTTACACAAGACACTGGTGTTTGTGTCGTGTTCACAAGCGTGACCGATTGGCTCGTAGCACCATAATGAAATGGGCTACTGACCTGATGCGGCATGGCTACATGCGCGCGAGTTTGGCCAGTCGTCGAATCATTTAAGAAAGTCTGACTGCCAGGATGAATCGTTGCTAAATGATCAACCTTTTGCCTGGCTGGGTCCTTGCAATAAGACCTTTGCCCTGTCGCCTCACGGCTAAGTGAGCGACTACCTGGTCTAGTCATGGCAACGTGACTGACTGGCCCGGTCGTGTCCAAAAAGGACTGACTGGTGACAGGTCGAGTCATTGACAAATGACTCCTCTCCGGTTGCCCGGTGACCTGACGTGCCTCGGCATTTGGGTTTTGTTGCCCAGCCCAAACAAAACCCGGTTGACTATGCATAGGCAGGAGTGAAGCTGCACTATACCAAGTCTCCGGAGAACTACGTCCGCCGACGTAGGTAACCGGTACTCTGCAGCTGTCCGAAGACCGCTGTAGCTCGGAGTATGGTGTCGGATTGGTACAATTCCTGCGGTTTCCCGGAAAGCTACCAAAGGCATCTCCTTCTTTCGAAGGCCCAGCCACGACACCAGGCGACAGATGGTGAGGTTCAGCGGTTGAACGTTCCAGCTGAACATTTTCCCCGCTGTTTCCGTACGGTGTCTGACGTTTCCCGACGGAGCAACTCTCACCCAAAGCTACCATCCGATTTTCCTCAGCGATCGGAAAAACGGCTGTGTTGAGTGAAGAAGAAGGCTTTTCTCAGCAGTGCCCTTCGACTCACTCAACACCGTCGCAGAGTCCGGTTGGGAGAACCCCTCGAACCCTGCCTCACTCGATGAAGATAAAGGCACCCTCTATGGGGTCTTCTTTACCTTCCTGCTTTTGCGAGTCTTACTCCGCACGACCTTTTTCCAAATGGAAATAGGCCAGGAAGAGGAATACTCGCAAGGTGAAGCCTGTGTGCATTGGTGCACACAACGCAGGTCGGATGCGAATCCCATAGGTGCACAGCATGACCACATGGGCTACGAATCCGTTCACCATTGATTGACATAAACATTATTCAATTTATGCACAAAACACAAGACAAAATAAAATTGTTTATATATTTTATTTATATCCACGCTAACGGGGACACCCGGAAGCTTGGACACGTATTATTGAAATAAAAATTTTTACAAATTTATTTTCACAAATATTGAATTGAACAGTCAATGAATTCATACAGCAATAGATAAGGTACTATCGCTAACAGGGTAGGGAAAAAGTATTGAAAACAGTACGACTTCCGCACCCGAAGACGGTAACTGAAATTAGTGGGTGGGGTAATCCACGTGCTTCTCAGAGTATCGTCCGCTACAAAAACAAGAAATACAGTAATAAAGTAAATAATTTACGACTGTGACGTTAATGCAGAAAAAATATTTGGACAATTAAATGATTATAAGGCCTGGGCCTTATAAAACAAAAGAGTTAATTGAAAGAAATAAATAATATAAATTTTCTTATCGACTACTCCGGTGAATCCAAAAATGAAAAGTGATTACCCAGTCACGTGCGCGCCCGTACTTCCGGGCGGCCGTGTATGTCACGGATACGTGAGGGATACGCTAGCGTGGGCGTTTTTTTTGGATAATTAAGGTGTATAGAGATGATATATCAGGTATTAAATGACTGGTAATGTATTTTTGATATAAAAATTTGTTATGCTGAGCTTTCGAAGAAAGCACCCTCCAGCCCGAGGTCATGTTTCCCTTATATGTATAAAGTAGGAACGTTTTAAAGAATTTAAATTATAAAACTAAATCAGGTGTACAATATAGGACCATCATTGTCCTCTTGTTTCTTATTTTTTTATGACTTCTTGTTTGCTGTTTCTATGGAAATCCGGATAAGATTACACTAGGTTTTGTTAACCCTTTAACTCATATAGACGCTTTCTGATGCCTCTGCATCAGACGGCGTTTTGAAATCATAGTGACAAAAGAAGAAATTGCTCAAAACAAGTAATTTCTCCTTTTGACACAATGTTTTCCACTTTTAGTCATAGCTAGGTTATCCATTTAATTAGAGAGATTTTCTTTTTTTTGACAAAATGTGTCCGTCTGCTGCAGAATTGACGTATGAGGGAAAGGGTTAAATAATAGGCAACTTAGATGAAATGTTACAGCCTATGGTATTAAATTTTTCCTTCTCTGTTACCACCTGCTCAACGATGTGAATTAAAAGACATTTATTTCTCATTTTCTGACAAAAGATTAGGCCTATTATAATCCTTAAAACAGTATTTAACCTATTCCCACTTGTTGACACATTTTGATGCCTCTGCAGCAAATGCCTTTTGAAAAGAAAAAAAATTATGAAAGGAGAAATTGCTCATAACTACTTATTATACCCCCAGATAAATAGTATATGGGGGCTATATAGGAGTCACGCTTGTTGGTTGGTCGGTTTGTTGGTTTGTCGGTCCGTTGGTCCGTGGACATTTCTTGTGAACACTTTCTCAGCAACCCTTGGTCAGAATTCAATATAACTTCACAAAAATGATTGAAACCAAGCCTAGTTGTGCATATTGTCGGCGTGTTGCACTGGAATTATTTTTAAATGAGTTATGGCCCCTCATCAGTTCTTAATTGTGTGACCTTTAATTTTTTGTCATCACTCAAAATAGTTATTTTGAGCTAAATGTAGAATATTTGTTATATATAATCAACCAAATAAACGAAACTTACCTGTAAGTTGATGTTTGGTTGTGATTCTATGTAGTCATACATAACTGGAGGGATTAAATGAGATGTGCGAGCACCTTGACCGAGAATATCAGTATTGAAAGCGTAAAGGAATTTCTCTTTGGGAAAAAGAAACCAGCGAAATTCCAGTATATCTTAATTGAGCATGTCACACATACTCTCTGGGAGGGAAATAATTATCCACGGGTGGGCATTTAATCCCTCCAGTTATGTATGACTACATAGAATCACAACCAAACATCAACTTACAGGTAAGTTTCGTTTATTTGGTTGATTCTATTACGTCATACAAACTGTCGGTCTCAAATGAGACTTCAAAGCTCCCAAAAAGAAATTTCAAGAGCTGTGCAACAATAGAAATAGAAACCCATACCTTGTCTTATGTATCTGAACTGTATCTCTATACAAGCACTGATGAATCATAAACATTGCACTCCACTGGTTTACAGTAATATTTGGCAAAAGTAAGTTCACTTGCCCAACCAGCTACTTTCATTATTTCTTGAATTGGAACTCCTGCTGCTTTGGCCTTAGACGATGAAGCTCCTCTGATACTATGAGAGGTGAATTTCTTGATGTCAATTCCGGAATTAAACATAACTTGTTTAAGCCATCTACTTACAGTGCTAGAAGACACACACTTATATGGTTTTACATAGCTTATAAATAATCTTCGCTCAGTTTCCCTGATACCTTCAGTTCGAGCTAAATACATTTCTAATGTATAATAAACACAAATCCTCCTGTCTGGAGAGTATTTTCTGAGTTCTAATACTGGATTAGGTCTACCCCTCTTAGATTGCTTAAGCAATTCGCAATAATGTAATATATACATACATGGATCTTTCTTAAGATCTGTTATAGTCAATAAACTTAACGAATGAGCTCGACTTGCCTGAGTCAAAGCTATAAGCATTACAAGTTTGTATGTAAGAAGTTTCAATGGCAATTCCTCAGTTGGTGACAAAGACTGTAGGTAAGACAGAACTTTAGAAACATCCCATGTCTCAATATATTTAGATTTTGGTGGACATAAATTAAAAACACCAGTCATATATCTAATAACTAAAGGATGAGATCCTGCTGAAAATCCATCTGAAGTTACACACATGGATGAAAGGGCACTACGTGCTGTATTCAATGTATCATACTTATATCCGCAGTTAAAAAGTTCAGTAAGGAATTCAATAATGTTGTTTACAGACACTTGAAATGAATTAATTTGCCTTTTACGACAGAAGACCAACCATCTGTTGATGTATATATAACAAAAGAATTGAGTCATCAATATAGCCTGAATTAACATGTCCCATCATACGCAAAGATGCATATACTGGTTTCATCAATTTTGTGAACATTCTGGGGGCACAAGATATACCATTAGGTAAACAAACATACTGGTAGATTTACTTAAATGCTCAAATCTAAGCTTAATTTGATGTTCTTCAGCAATAGGTACAGAGTAATAAGCATGCCTTAAATCTACAGAGGCGAAATATACATTTGGCTTAACTAATTTTAAGGCCGATTCAAATGTGTCCATCTTGAAATGATGATAAGCAATGCTCTTATTAACCTCTTTCAAATTTAAAATCATTCTGTATTCCCCATTCTTTTTTCTAATGAGGAAAATTGGAGAAATAAATTCATCAGGGTGGTGTTGTACCTCAATGATAATTTTCATTTCAATCATTTTTTGTATTTCAAGATGAACAATTTTTGCTTCTTCTTCATTGAAATGATTACGAAAACATCTATGATTGACAGGATTAGAACCCTGAATGAATTCAATATGTAGATGTCTAACAATATCTAAAATATTATCATCTGAAGTTATCTTTCTCCAATTTTCCACGAATGTTTTTAATCTACCAGCAGTGAAATTTTCACTCACCTTTAGAATTGTTTCTTGTACCCCCCTCTGTTTTTTTTTGACTGGACTGTATTAAGTTCAGCTGGGCGTACGTAATTGCCACGCCCTCTTCCTGTGCCTCTTGAGGGTCCACGACGACCACCTCTCTTTCTAAAGTAGCCTCTACTCTGAGGTTGCTAGCTCCGACCAATATCTTTCCCCAGCTTACTCATGTCTTGAATGTCTCGAACATTCTTGTTAATATCATCACCGTATAAGTTGTCTGTGTACGGTTGAGAAGCAGAAGTCAATGGATAAAACCTTGGGTCAAGGTCTGAACGGTGACTCTCTTTACGTTTGTTGTTGATCAATTTATTCATTTGACCTAAAAGAGCCATAGAGTTTGTTCCCCATTCCAAAGACTGGGAATCAATATTTGAACTTTTCTTGTCTAGAATCTTAGCGAAGTTAGATGCTGCTTTCACTAGAATGTTCTGAATGGCTTGAAACTTAACATCCTCTGATTGTGTTTGAGGCTTAAGCAGTCGCCAAATACAAGTGTTCACCTTTGTTTTCACCAATGCCTCACAATTTACTGGGCGATGAATATCTTTCAACATGTCATTTAATGTGTCATCAGAAACACCATTTCTGAAGGATGTATTTATGAAACTCGCTAGACTTTCGTTAATTTCAGAGTCACATTTTTCTACACATTGATACCTGTCGCACAGGTCTTTGAAAATATCATTTTCACCACAGTGTCTCTTGGGTGGGGTTACACAAATGGACTCGTCATCTGTTTCAGGCATTTGATTCTCAGAATCATAGTCATATTCTTCAGAATGATACAAATCGTCCACACGCTTAGCAAGCGACTCTAATTTAGTTCCCTGTTTGGTTATGTTACCATTCATTTCTTTCAGAACTAGCAATACCTCTTTGTTCAAATTCCCCGCTGCTGCTGTTTTTGCAGGAACTGTCTTTGAAATAGGTTTTAAAGATTTTCGGCCCTCGGCCATTGAACCAGGGTTTGAACCGACTGGTTCCGAAACAAGACAATTGTTTCCATCGGCTTTAACAGCCTCTTTACTTGCTTTCTTTGCTTGGACTAACGCGTCCGCCATCTTGTTGTAAACACCACGTGTTAACGAAAAAATTTAATCTCAATTTATTTCTGTCTCACAGAAACCAACAACCTGACTATTTATTTGCATTAATTTAAATTAACCAAGCAAAATAAAGTTAAAAGAGTTAACGTCGATAAACGACTATGATAACTACGTTATCAAATTTTCACGCTTCGAGATTATTTAACCTCGTTCTCTGAGCAAACCACGTCTGCACAGCTCGGTATATTAAAGCGCACTGATATTCTTGGTCAAGGTGCTCGCACATCTCATTTGAGACCGACAGTTTGTATGACGTAATAGAATAATAGTTATCATGTCACAATTTTGTTTAAACTTAAATATGATTTTTACCGGTCGGTATCATCCTGGAAACCAATACCTAGGAGGAAACATGTTTTTTACCCCGTCAGTATCATCTTGGGAACTATAACCTAGGAGGAAATATGATTTAAACGTGTCAGTATCATCTTGGGAACTATTACCTAGGAGGAAATATGATTCTTACCCGTCTGTATCATCCTGGGAACTATTACCTAGGAGGAAATATGATTTTAAACCCGTCAGTATCATCTTGGGAACTATTACCTAGGAGGCAATATGATTTTAAACATGTCAGTATCATCTTGGGAACTATAACCTAGGAGGAAATATGATTTTTAACCCGTCAGTATCAAATTGGGAACTATAACCTAGGAGGAAATATGATTTTTACCCATCTGTATCATCTTGGGAACTATTACCTAGGAGGAAATAAGATTTTAAACCTGTCAGTATCATCTTGGGAACTATTACCTAGGAGGAAATATGATTCTTACCCGTCTGTATCATCCTGGGAACTATTACCTAGGAGGAAATATGATTTTAAACCTGTCAGTATCATCTTGGGAACTATTACCTAGGAGGAAATATGATTCTTACCCGTCTGTATCATCCTGGGAACTATTACCTAGGAGGAAATATGATTTTAAACCTGTCAGTATCATCTTGGGAACTATTACCTAGGAGGAAATATGATTTTAACCCGTCTGTATCATCTTGGGAACTATTACCTAGGAGGAAATATGATTCTTACCTGTCTGTATCATCCTGGGAACTAATACCTAGGAGGAAATATGATTTTTATATCAAAAATACATTACCAGTCATTGAATACCTGATATATCATCTCTATACACCTTTATTATCCAGAAAAAAGCCCACGCAAAGCGTATCCCTCATGTATACGTGACATACACAGCAGCTCGGAAGTACGGGCACGCACGTGATAAGAATATCACTTTTCATTCTGGATTCACTGGGGTACATGTATAAGAAATTCATATTATTTATTTTTTCCAATTAACTCCTTTGTTTTATAAGGCCTATTGCCTTATAATCATTTAATTGTTCAGATATTTATCTGCATTAACTTCACAGCCGTAAATTATTTACTTTATTGCTGTATTACTTTGCTTTTGTAGCGGGCGATACTCTGAGAAACATGTGGGTTTCCCCACCCACTAATTTCAGTTACCGTCTTCGGGTGCGGGAAGTCGTACTGCTTTCAATACTTTTTCCCTACCCTATTAGCGATAGAAGCTTTATCTATTGCTGTATTAATTATTGATCGTTTAAGTCAACATTTGTGAAAAAAAATTGTAAAAAAAATTATTTCAAGAATACGTGTCCAAGCTTCTGGGTGTCCCCGTAGCGTGGATAGAAATAAAATAAGTAAACAATTTTATTTTGTCTTGTGTTTTTTGTGCATAAATTGAATTATATCTATGTCAATCAATGGTGAACGGAAGTGAAGCTCGTGTGGTCATGCTGTGCACCTATGGGATTCGCATCCGACCTGCGTTGTGTGCACCAAATGCACACAGGGTTCACCCTGCGAGTATTCCTCTTCCTGGCCTATTTCCATTTGGAAAAAGGTCGTGAGGAGTAAGACTCGCAAAAGCAGGAAGGTAAAGAAGACCCCAAAGAGGGTGCCTTTATCTTCGTTGAGTGAAGCAGAGTTCGAGGGGTTCTCCCAACCGGACGCTGCGACGGTGTTGAGTGAGTTGAAAGGCGGTGCTGAGCCTTCTCCACTTAACACAACCGTTTTTCCGCGCGCTGAGGAAAATCGGAAGGGAGCTTTGGGTGATAGTTGCTCCGTCGGGAAACGTCAGATACCGTACGGAAACAGCGGGGAAAATGTTCAGCTGGAACATTCAACCGCTGAACTTCACCACCTGACGCCTGGTGTTGCGGCACCATACTCTGAGCTACAGAGGTTTTCGGACGGCTGCAGAGTACCGGTTACCTACGTCGGCGGACGTAGTTCTCCGGAGACTTTGTATATAGTGCAGTTTCACTACTGCCTATGCATAGTCAACCGGGTTTTGTTTGGGCTGCGCAACAAAACTCAAATGCTGAGGCACGACAGGTCACCGGGCAACCGGAGAGTAGTCATTTTTCAATGACTCGACCAGTCACCAGTCGGTCCTTTTTGGACACGACCGGGCCAGTCAGTCACGTTGCCATGACTCGGCCAGGTAGTCGCTCACTTAGCCGTGTCGCGACAGGGCAAAGGTCTTATTACAAGGACCCAACCAGGCAAAAGGTTGATCAGTTGGCAG
This sequence comes from Serripes groenlandicus, assembly GCA_031761405.1. Taxonomy (NCBI): domain Eukaryota; kingdom Metazoa; phylum Mollusca; class Bivalvia; order Cardiida; family Cardiidae; genus Serripes; species Serripes groenlandicus. The sequence continues at coordinate 21,846,179 of JASEVX010000003.1, forward strand.
TGACTCAACCTGGCAGTCAAACTTTCTTAAATGATTCGACGACTAGTCAAACTCGCGCGCATGTAGCCATGCCACATCAGGTCAGTAGCCCATTTCCTTATGGTGCTACGAGCCAATTGGTCACGCTTGTGAACACGACACAAACATCAGTGTCTTGTGTAAACACAGTGCAACCGAGTAGTCAGGCATTTGTCAATGCCTCGACTACGCTGCCGGCCGGCTATGTAAACATGGCGCGTCCAGGCACGGGTTCTGTGGTGATAGACTGTATTGATTCTAATTATCAGTCAATCTCTGCTCCACTACAGAATCGTCAGAATAATAGCAACCCAGGTATCGCACCGGCTTCTATTATTCCTCTGTCTTCCATCGGGTATGGGGGTTACAAAAAATATTTTTGTTCCCCTGGGGGGACAGTGTATGTCGCTAGAGAATACAATGCCCCTCAATACCAACCACCGGTCTGTACTATGGAACCGTTAGGTGATAGACAGGGTTTAACGGCCTACCAGGATCAGCATTACCCATCTCATGGGGATTCACTGCTCTCGGGGGGACACCTATTTGATAGGCAGTCCGTTTATAGGCAACCTCGGGATCAGAATACATTGCGTCATTCTGTGAATGAGAGGTCGAAACCGTCCCATACAGTCAGTTCGGCCCCGACAGAAGATTTGCACTGCCGCCCTCTGCTGCGGAGACCCGTCAGTATCATCTTGGGAACTATTACCTAGGAGGAAATATGATTCTTATCCGTCTGTATCATCCTGGGAACTATTACCTAGGAGGAAATATGATTTTAAACCCGTCAGTATCATCTTGGGAACTATTATCTAGGAGGAAATATGATTATTACCCGTCTGTATCATCCTGGGAACTATTACCTAGGAGGAAATATGATTTATTTTTTTTACCCGTCTGTACCATCCTGGGAACTAATACCTAGGGGGAAATATGATTTTTACCCATCGTTATCATCATGGGAACTATTACCTAGAAGGAATCATGATTTTTACCCGTCATAATCATCTTGGGAACTATTACCTAGGAGGAAATATGATTTTTTTACCCGTCTGTATCATCCTGGGAACTATTACTTAGGAGGAAGTATAATGTTTACCCATCGTTATCATCCTGGGAACTATATCCTAGGAGGAAATATGATTTTTACCCATCTGTATCATCCTGGGAACTATTACCTAGGAGGAAATATGATTTTAAACCAGTCTGTATCATCTTCGGAACTATAACCTAGGAGGAAATATGATTTTTACCCGTCTGTATCATCCTGGGAACTATTACTTAGGAGGAATTATGATTTTTATCCATCGTTATCATCCTGGGAACTTTATCCTAGGAGGACATTTGATTTTAAACCTGTCAGTATCATCTTGGGAACTATTACCTAGGAGGAAATATGATTTTAACCCGTCAGTATCATCCTGGGAACTATTACTTAGGAGGAATTATGATTTTTATCCATCTTTATCATCCTGGGAACTTTATCCTAGGAGGAAATATGATTTTAAACCTGTCAGTATCATCTTGGGAACTATTACCTAGGAGGAAATATGATTTTTTTACCCGTCAGTATCATCCTGGGAACTATTACTTAGGAGGAATTATGATTTTTATCCATCGTTATCATCCTGGGAACTTTATCCTAGGAGGAAATATGATTTTTACCCGTCTGTATCATCCTGGGAACTAGGAAATATGATTTTAAACCCGTCTGTATCATCTTGGGAACTATTACCTAGGAGGAAATATGATTTTTTTTACCCGTCTGTATCATCCTGGGAACTATTACTTAGGAGGAAGTATAATGTTTACCCATCGTTATCATCCTGGGAACTATATCCTAGGAGGAAATATGAATTTTACCCATCTGTATCATCCTGGGAACTATTACCTAGGAGGAAATATGATTTTAAACCAGTCTGTATCATCTTCGGAACTATTACCTAGGAGGAAATATGATTTTTACCCGTCTGTATCATCCTGGGAACTATTACTTAGGAGGAATTATGATTTTTATCCATCGTTATCATCCTGGGAACTTTATCCTAGGAGGACATTTGATTTTAAACCTGTCAGTATCATCTTGGGAACTATTACCTAGGAGGAAATATGATTTTAACCCGTCAGTATCATCCTGGGAACTATTACTTAGGAGGAATTATGATTTTTATCCATCGTTATCATCCTGGGAACTTTATCCTAGGAGGAAATATGATTTTAAACCTGTCAGTATCATCTTGGGAACTATTACCTAGGAGGAAATATGATTTTAACCCGTCAGTATCATCCTGGGAACTATTACTTAGGAGGAATTATGATTTTTATCCATCGTTATCATCCTGGGAACTTTATCCTAGGAGGAAATATGATTTTTACCCGTCTGTATCATCCTGGGAACTAGGAAATATGATTTTAAACCCGTCTGTATCATCTTGGGAACTATTACCTAGGAGGAAATATGATTTTTTTACCCGTCTGTATCATCCTGGGAACTATTACTTAGGAGGAAGTATAATGTTTACCCATCGTTATCATCCTGGGAACTATATCCTAGGAGGAAATATGATTTTTACCCATCTGTATCATCCTGGGAACTTTTACCTAGGAGGAAATATGATTTTAAACCAGTCTGTATCATCTTCGGAACTATTACCTAGGAGGAAATATGATTTTTACCCGTCTGTATCATCCTGGGAACTATTACTTAGGAGGAATTATGATTTTTATCCATCGTTATCATCCTGGGAACTATTACCTAGGAGGACATTTGATTTTAAACCTGTCAGTATCATCTTGGGAACTATTACCTAGGAGGAAATATGATTTTAACCCGTCAGTATCATCCTGGGAACTATTACTTAGGAGGAATTATGATTTTTATCCATCGTTATCATCCTGGGAACTTTATCCTAGGAGGAAATATGATTTTTACCCATCTGTATCATCCTGGGAACTATAACCTAGGAGGAAATATGATTTTAAACCAGTCTGTATCATCTTCGGAACTATTACCTAGGAGGAAATATGATTTTTACCCGTCTGTATCATCCTGGGAACTATTACCTAGGAGGAAATTTGATTTTAAACCCGTCAGTATCATCTTGGGAACTATTACCTAGGAGGAAATATGATTTTAAACCTGTCAGTATCATCTTGGGAACTATTACCTAGGTGGAAATATGATTTTAACCCGTCAGTATCATCTTGGGAACTATAACCTAGGAGGAAATATGATTTTAACCCGTCAGTATCATCTTGGGAACTGATACCTAGGAGGAAATATGATTTTTACCCGTCGGTCTCATCCTGGAAATAATCTCTGGTGAGCTGATGTCTCCATCTAGCAGTCGGTTATCAATCCAGGGGTTTTGAGTTTGAACCCTGGCTTGACCATTCATTCTTTGGTAGTTTGGTTAAAGTAATTTTTACTAGCGTCATTTATCTTCCATCAATAGGCTAAATAGTCTATAATGTGGGAAGTTAGCCAGTTAATTGTGAAGAATGTTGAGTGCAATTCAGGTGTGAGAAAGTCTGGAAACATGCATTAGGTGAACTGCCAGCTGTGATATAACTAAATACTATTGAAAGCAATGTTAAACTCTAATCAATCAAATTATCTTGCTGCTATTTCTGTTTCATTAGAAATAAAAGATTATCCCTTTCCCACATACAACAAATGTGCAGCAGACGACTTTGGAAACGTAAAAAGAGTTGAAAACATTGTTGCAACAGAAGAAATTGATCGTTTTGAGCAATTTCTACATTTGTCACAATGTTTTCAAAAGTTGTCTTCTGCAGAGGCCTCAGAAAGCGTCTTTATGTTGGAAAGGGTTAAAACAACAAAATAATGTTGATCGTCTATTGGCTGAAACTAGTGCCTGAAAAATGTTCTGTGTTAAAAATGATCACCTTGAAAAATATCATTGCAATTATTCAGCAATGGTAAATATCTCCTTTTGCCACAATGTTTTCAACTGTTGTCCGCTATAATGGCGTTGTAAAGCATCCGTATGTGGAAAAGGGTTAAGAAACAGACTTGAATTAATTGTTGGTAAACGGAGACATTTTTTCAGTTTGAGTAACTGCTCCTTTTTCCACAATGTGTTCAACGTTATCTTCTGCCGATAAATCAAAATGCGTCTGCATGTGGGAAAGGGTTGATTACGGGGTCTGATCATTACAAATTAACTGCTCTATGGATTATTTCCAGCTAAGTGGATTCCCTGGAATCCATATAGAGAGAATTTATTCAGATGGAATTGTTCCCGTTTTCCCTCCAATGAAGGCTTTGCTGTCGATAACCTATTATTTCTATACTTAACTTATCACCTTGTTTGAAATGAATACACTTAGAAAGTTGGAAATCGCCAGTAAATGGGAAAATAAAAATGGAAAAAAGTGGATTAATATGTCGTCATTTGACTTGATTAACCTTATCACAGGATGAATGTTTTCCAAAGGAGTATTATACAAACCCTATTAAATACGTAGATTTGAAAATATTGACAGAAAAGTAGAAATTGCTTATAATGAGAATTTTCTACTTTTGCCACAATGTTTTCTAAATTTGTCAGTACCAAATTGCAATTTGGAGGAGGGGGAGGGGATTGTATTGAAATTTATCAGAATTTGCCTGTGAAACATTATTTCAATATAGAGATCATAAATTTCAATCAAATTTACTCTACAGGATTAACCCTTTCCCACATACAACGAATCTGCAGCAGACAACTTTGAAAATATCTAGGCAAAAATGTGTAATATCTATATGTTAATTAAACATATTGATTATTGAAAAGAGTTGAAAACATTGTGGCAAAAGAAGAAATTTCTCATCATGAGCAATTTCTTCTTTTTCCAGAATGTTTTCAAAAGTCGTCTGCTGCAGAGGCATCATAATGAGTATACATGTGGGATAGGATTTAGACATAAGTTTGAAAGAGGCCAAAACACCTAGTACTGTAAATCCTTTCCCACATACAGATGCTTACCGAAACATTTGAAAACATTGTGACAAAAGGAAAATTTGCGCATCATATGCAATTCTCTCTTAACCCTTTACATCATATAGACGCTTTCTGACGCCTCTGCTCAAAACGAGCAATTTCTTCTTTTGCCACAATGTTTTCGAGTTTTAGTCATAGGTTATCCATTTAATTATAGAGATTTTCTATTTTTTGACAAAATATGTTCAAAGTCGTCTGCTGCAGAATTGTTGTATGAGGGAAAGGGTTAACCCAGAACAATTTCAACTCTATTAAATTATTATCCCCCGCTTTTTCGAAGAAAAAAAGGGGGGTTATTAATTTCGGTTTGTCTGTCTGTCCGTCTGTCTGTCTGTCTGTCTGTCTGTCACACTTTGTTTCCGTGCAATAACTGCCACAAATATGAACCGTTTTTTTTCAAACATGGTAACAAGGTTAAATGCCTTAAGGGCTAGGCCAAGATCGATCGTCACTTTCGGCAGACTTCATTCGGTGGAGTTATGGCCCCTTAATTAACAAAAAATGTCGTTTGTTGCCGTTTCCGTGCAATAACTGCCACAAATGTAAACCGTTTTTTTTTCAAATTTGGTAACAACGTTAAATGCCTTAAGGGCTAGGCCAAGTTCGATCGTCACTTTCGGCGGATATTATTCGGTGGAGTTATGGCCCCTTAATTAACAAAAAATGTCGTTTGTTGCTGTTTCCGTGCAATAACTGCCACAAATGTGAACCGTTTTTTGTCAAACTTGGTAACAACGATAAATGCCTTAAGGGCTAGACCAAGTTCGATCGTCACTTTCGGCAGACTTTATTTGGTGGAGTTATGGCCCCTTATTTAACAAAAAATGTTGTTTGTTGTTGTTTCCGTGCAATAACTGCCACAAATATGAACCGGTTTTTTTTCAAACTTGGTAACAAGGTTAAATGCCTTAAGGGCTAGGCCAAGTTTGATCGTCACTTTCGGCAGACTTCATTCGGTGGAGTTATGGCCCCTTAATTAACAAAAAATGTTGTTTGTTGCCGTTTCCGTGCAATAACTGCCACAAATGTGAACCGTTTTTTTTTCAAACTTGGTAACAACGTTAAATGCCTTAAGGGCTAGGCCAAGTTCGATCGTCACTTTCGGCGGACTTTATTCGGTGGAGTTATGGCCCCTTAATTAACAAAAAATGTCCTTTGTTGCTGTTTCCGTGCAATAACTGCCACAAATGTGAACTGTTTTTTGTCAAACTTAGTAACAACGTTAAATGCCTTAAGGGCTAGGCCAAGTTCGATCGTCACTTTAGGTAGACTTTATTCGGTCGAGTTATGGCCCCTTATTTAACAAAAAAAGGCGTTTGTTGCTGTTTCCGTGCAATAACTGCCACAAATGTGAACCGTTAATACATGTTCAATAAAAAGTCTACTGACATGTTTAAACCTAACCTCAACATTTTCCTACAATATTTCCTGCAAGCGGGGGATAAAAATTTCATGAATTTGCTTGTTATACTTTCATTTGCGATTTCTCATATTTTTGTTTTCAAAGTCATCTTCTGCAGTTCTGTTACTTGTGGGAAAGGGGTTTAAAGTTTGTGATGTTTCCATGAAAGGCAATTTGGAGGAGCAAATTGTTGTGTATGAGCTTTATGCATGTTTCCTAATTACAAAGGTTGACTAACCACTAAACTAAGTTCATTGTTGTAATTAACCCTTTCTCTCATACGACAATTCTGCAGCAGACGACTTCGAACATATTTTGTCAAAAAATAGAAAATCTCTATAATTGAATGGATAACCTATGACTAAAAGTGGAAAACATTGTGGCAAAAGGAGAAATTGCTCGTTTTGAGCAATTTCTTCTTTTGTCACTATGTTTTCAGAAAGCCGTTGGCAGCAGAGGTGTCTATATGAGGGAAAAGGGATAACCCATTTCCAGCAAGTCTAATTAACCCTTTTGCAACCTTTTGCTGCAATTTAATGCCTTTCGCAGCAGAGAAACTTTGAAAACTATATGGCAAAAGTAGAAATTGTTCAAAATGAGCAATTTCTACTTTTTGCCACAAGTATTGTCAACTCTTATTTAGTAAATTATTGGTTCTATCTTCTAGAGGCCCTTAAAGTCGATCTTTGTTTCTGTCCGTTTGTTTGTTTGTGGCAAGCGTAGCGCCAAAACTATTCAATGGATTTTGACCAAACTTGGTAGGGATGAAGGGTCTAGGCTCTAGTTGTCTCTTTTATAATATGGTCGCCATAGAAACCAGCGTTGCTATGGAAACGGGCGAAAACCGCTTTTCCTGCGAAAACTATCTCCTCCCACAGTTTTTTGAATTTAGAAACCACTTGGTGTGCGTTGTGTAGCCCATCAGTTGCTACATCGAATGATCGTCCCGATTTTTGATCCGTCTCTTCGTTTTCTTAATATTTGAGTTGCCGAAAGGGTACCATTTTCGCGGAAAACACAGACACGTCAAAACTAAATATATCGACACAAAAAGAAATGGTTTCCTATTACCTTATCGCTGATTGGCTAAAAATCCGGACACGACCAAATATTGACCAACCAGAGAGCACTTCACACAGCCATTACAACTTCCGTTTCCCGTACTTTTACACGAGGAGAAGAAATATTCAAGTGAATTTGACGCTGTTCTCGCGACAACTCGATAGCTTGCTTCATTATTCGTGCTGTGTCGTGAGAGTAGAGACAAGAGAGAACCATCGTCGCAGTATGCTTGTACTTTTAATAATCCCCTATCGGTCAAAGACTGGTTTGGGGACTATAGGTTTGGTCGATTCTGTCTGTCTGTCCGTTCGTCCGTCTGTCAGTCCCACATAACCATGCATCATATGATTTCAAAGAAAATGGGCACAAACGTTCACCACGTTCACCATGATAAGGTGGCGTGTCGTGCACAAGACTCAGGCCTTTAACTCAAATGTCAAGGTCACACTTAGAGGTCAAAGGTAAAAATGAGTACTGTTTGATAGGATTACATTGTCCAACCCGCATCTCAACCATGCGTCATAGGATTTCCAAGTAACTTGGCACAAACGTTCACCATGATGAGGCGGCTACAGATTGTAGTCAGAATTGATTCAGTGATTTCCAGGAATCTTGTATGACTTAAACCTTTTCCACATACAACAAATCTGCAGCAGACGACTTTAAAAAAAATAGTGACTAAAGCCTGAAAAAACTCCATTAAAGATAGCTTAATTGTTAAATAAAGTTGAAAACATTGTGGCCAAAGGTGAAATTGCTCATGATGAGCAAACTCACCTTTGGTCACAATGTTTTCAAAAGCCGTCTGCTGCTGCTAATGTGTCTGCAGGTCGGAAAGGGCTAAATGTGCTGAACTCCAGAAAATAGATAATTTATTATAGTTAAAGTTTTAAAACTGTTCAAAAGTTGTGTTGAAATATTAGAATCATAATTCTGTGATAAAATCAGAGTAATCATTTCACTTTCCATTACCATCAACATCAAAATATTGATTGATTATATATGCTTCATTTTTACTAGGCAGACATACTAGTAACCCAAATAAATTTTGTACATTTTCATGACTTTAAATTGACAGTTTTTCAACATTTACTGGTAAAATAGTTTTTAACTACATATCACTTACTTCTTTTGTCACTATTAGGAATATTTGCAGAAGTTTCAACATTTCAAAATTTTGATCTCCATTTGGAGTTCAGCACCTTTCAGATGGCAGACTTTTTCATATGACCATTAACCCTTTCCCATATACGGATGCCTCTGCAGCGGACGACTTTTGAAAACATTGTAACAAACGGAGAAAATGCCCAAAACAAGCAATTTCTCCTTTTGTCACAATGTTTTCAACTCTTTTCAATAATCAAACTTTCATTAATAGAGATTTTCGAAATTCTTGCCTACATGCTTTCAAAGTCGTCTGCTGCAGATTTGTTGTAAAGTTTGGCCAAATAAGGATGAGAAGTGGGGTATTTTTCTGCAAAATATGTCTCTCTCTTCTCTCATTTTAACTCTTTTTGTGGCGATTGGTTGACAATCGCCACAGTGCTACCAAAACAACAACAACGAAAAAAAAATTATATAGTCGTATTTGAACAATCGGTTGGATATTTCTGCAAAGGCAATTTACTCACTTCCGTTAAACCGCCATATATATATATAGTTCCATCAGTGATGCAGGCACACGATTAATAATGATAATGTTAGTGCTACTTTGATACCGGATTGGTACTAATATTTGAGATTTATCGAGAAAATATCTAAATAGAGTTAAACTATTTACATATTATCTTTCTTCATGTTTGGGCAGATAATAAATATCATCGGGCGTCTTGGGTACGCTATGCAGAGTATCATGATACTCCTGTGCCTCGTTTTATTTTTACTGTAGTCAACCGTAACCTTTTGACCTTTAACCTGATTCGGCAGGAGTTGGTTGTACTCTGAAAGTACCTCGCCAAAATAAAACGGCTAATTAACTTCTTTTGTAATTTCTGAAAAGACCTACAAGTTTAACAATCATGGTCCGTGAAAAGTGCTTATTTCGTACCTGGTCCCGTTTTCAATAACATTGCAAAATTATAGAGTGGCATAGGCTAAAACGCAAATAAATAAATAAAGTCGGCTCACGAAAACAACATGACTGTCACGAAAACAACGTTTTATTTGACAATAAATCACATGTATTCATAAGTTTTCTAATTATTTACTTAAAAGCATGTGCACAAACATATAACGATAATTTTAAAAGTATGTAATAGTGTTTTTTGTACTAATTACGCGAAATAGAAAACTTAGAGAGTGGCGTAGGCTAAAACGCATATAAATAAATAAAATCGGCTCACGAAAACAACTCGGCTGCCGCGAAAACAACTTTCTTTACGACAATAATCCCATATTACCATATTATGGTTGTTACGAAAACAACTTTTTATAGTTGTATGTCTTCATAATTTTTTAAATTAGGAACAAATGATTGATTAACATTTTTTTAGAAAAGATATTGTCCTACGAAAATGACATTTTCTCACAACGTTTTCAACTCTTACAGTGTTCTATTAGCGATCATTTTCTCACAATGTTTTCAACTCTTCACTATTTTATCATTATTTTCTCACAATGTTTTCAACTCTTCACTATTCTATCATCATTTTCTCACAATGTTTTCAACTCTTAAAACTGTTCTTCTCACAATGTTTTCAACTCTTCACTATTATATCATCATTTTCTCACACTGTTTTCAACTCTTCACTATTCTATCATCATTTTCTCAATGATTTCAACGCTTCACTATTCTATCATAATTTACTCACAATGTTTTCAACTCTTCACTATTCTATCATCATTTTCTCACAACGTTTTTAACTCTTACAACTGTTCTATCTTACATTGTGATAATTCTCGTTTTCTCACAATGTTTTCAACTCATACAAATGCTATATCTTACATTGTGATAAAATGAGAAATTTCACATTTTCTCACAATGTTTTCAAGTCATACAAATGCTATATCTTACATTGTGATAAAATGAGAAATTTCACATTTTATCACAATGTTTTCAACTCATACATATTCTCACAATGTTCCAACTCTATCAACAAACAATAGCCGGTGTGTAGAACACCCGTTGAGACCTTTATGAGTCATATAAAAAGTTGTTTTCGGTATCTAGCTATACCGACCTAAAAACGGGAAGCTGGAATTTTATCAAATCTGGAAATTCCGAAAGGTTTTTATAAATATTTTGAACGCTTTATTTTGTAGTTGTTGCAATATATGAATACGATCGCCACTACAGTGCCATTGGCGCTTTGATTTGTGGTACTGGTACTCAAATGACGGTTTCATCTCACTGAGAAGATTCTTTTGATTACCCACAATTAACATAGTGGTAGGTTTCGTTGGTCAAAGAGGGATTTTCAACCCTTTCCAACATGTAATTAATCTGAAGCACAATTTAAGACTAAAAAAAAACATTTAGTGAAATGTATGGAAAATCTCTATATCATCTAAAGTTGCAAACACTGAGGCAAAAAAAGAAATTCCTCCTCATTAGCAATTTCTCCTCTTGCCACAATGTTTTAAAAATTCATCTTCTGCTGAAGTCTCCGGTATCGTCTTCATGTGGGAATGGGTTCATCAACCTTTTATCTAGACCCATGGCTCTTTACTGGTGACAAATACCCTGTTGTTTGGTTTTTCTGGAGAATATCTCATATTTAATGACTTGCATCATGTTTCCATCATTTAAAGTAAATGTCAAAGACGTATTTGAAGAGAAAATTAATTTCCTTAAAAAACGTGTGGTAATATTATCTATTATAAATTGTCTTTTTTTCATCTCCGTGTCATATTCCAGAAGTTATTTCTCTTTTGCAGTAATTGAATTTTCCCTAGACAGCGATTTTGTTACTCTGTCTTACAATCTCATTAAAACCAGATCTAAACTTCGCTGCAATAGCAATACCTTTGTGCATGTCATCCAATCAAATTGTTGCCTACAAAATTGTAAGGTATCAACAGGGGAGATAACCCATATAAATAAACGAGAAAGGGTGATGGCAGAGTTTTAAGATTGTATAGTAATCATTTTAATTGCAAAAATAAGTGATGGATACAGACAACTGCTCATGAATATTTAAATGTATAGGGTCAATTTGAGATGACCTTTTATGCGGTGTCGTCAGATTCAATACAAGCAAAGCGAAGTATTTTGATCTGGAATTGTACAATTACCTCAGAGACCTACGAATAGGAGCCGTGAACTGACTTTGTCCTGCCATTTTCTTGTCTGATCACTCAACCTAGAGGGTTCTTTTGAGAAACCATGACATTTCTATGCTGAATTTAAATAAAAATGAACTTGTCCAGCTTTGCATTTAGAAGAGACTAAAGCCAATTCAAGTAATATTATCACAGAGCCTGGTCAGACAGCTAGCCTGGCTCTATAATGATGGCACAGTCTTAAACCCTAACATATAAACATATTGACGCATTTTGACGCATCTGCAGCAGACGACTTTTGAAAACATTGTGACAGAAGGAGAAATTGCTCAAAAATGAGCATTGTCTCCTTTTGCCACAATGTTTCAACTTTTTTCAGTAATTATTCCTACTATAGTATTATAGAGATTTTCCATATTTTTCAGTAAACATTTCAAAGTCGTCTGCTGCAGATTTGCAAAATGCGTCTTTATAAGTGGGAAAGATTTAAAAGAATCAGTTCCAACAGTCATAGGGTTAAGGATGAGATAAAGCTTTAAGAATATGAAATTGTGGGCTTCATGCAAAATGGTTGTAACTACAGCTTGCAACAAGATGTAGTTACAAATGCTTTGCATGAAGTCCCTGAAATATGTCCCTCATGCAGCACTTTAAATTACTTTTTATATCATGGGGAAAAAGGAGAGATGTATTATTTCAGAATGGTACTTCCATAGAAAATGTTAATGTTCCTAAATGCCATTATATCTGTAATATAGAGCAGAAGTCTCTTGGTTATTAAGTAAAAACCCTTTCTGACATTTAGACCTTTCTGACACATCTCCACCAGATGACTTTTAACCCTTTCCCTCATACGACAATTCTGCAGCAGACGACTTTAAACATATTTTGTCAAAAAATAGAAAATCTCTTTAATTGAATGAATAACCTATGACTAAAAGTGGAAAACATTGTGGCAAAAGGAGAAATTGCTTGTTTTGAGCAATTTCTTCTTTTGTCACTATGTTTTCAAAAAGCCGTCTGCTTTAGAGGCATCAGAAAGCATCTATATGAGGGAAAGGATTAAAACATGTGGCTTTTTTGCTCATTATCCTTTTGCCAAAATGTTTTTCAACTTTATTCAATAATTGTTCTTTCATCTATAGTAGAGAGTTTCCTTATTTTTAACTATATGTTTTCAAAGTCATCTCCTGCAGATTTTTTGTATGTGGAAAAAGGGAAAAACAATGGCCAAAAAAAATGGATTGAATATTTAACATGAATAAATTCAGGTCTCAGGTGGCAGTTTTATTCTTGAACATTGAGAATGAAGTTGAAGTGTTGTCATTTGAAATAGGAGCAAGAAAAATGAAAGTATAATTTTGAATGAGCCTTTCAACTCATCTGAGCTATTGTGATGTCGGTTGTTCGTTGTCAAGACATCCGGATGTCCATCATCAACAATTTCTTTAAATAACATCTCCTCCTAAACCACTATATGGATTTTGACTGAACTTGGTAGGCATGATCCTCTTGCAAAGTTGTTTAAAGAAATTAATTCCATGCAGAACTCATGGCAACCCAAAGGAAAAAAGTTTAAAAAAAAGCTTTGAAAACCTTCTAGTCTAAGGCATAGAGCTTAGATATTTGGTGTGTAGTAGCATTGTCTAGTAGTCCTCTACAAAGATTGTTCAAAATATGAACCTCGGGTCAAAGTTGGCCCCCGGCCCCGCCCCAGTGTCACCTGTTTTACATACAGATATATAGGGAACAACTTTGAAAATCTTCTTGTCTGAAACTGAAAGGCTTATAGAGCTTATATTGTTGGTGAGCACAATGGTCTAGTGGTCTTATACCAACATTGTTCAAATGATGACTCTGGGTTCAAAATTGGCCCCACCCTGGGGTACACCTGTTTTACATGGAAATATATACGGAGAAACATTGAAAATCTTCTTGTCTGAAACAGAAAGACCAAGAGCTTAGATATTTTGTGTGTAGCATTGTCTTGTGGTCCTCTACCATGATTTTTATGTCATGGCGAATTGTCCGTCGTGCGTGAATGCGTGCGAGCGTGCGTTAACTTTTTCCTTTAAAGGACTTCTTCTCCCTAACCACTTGGCCAATTTGGTTGAAACTTCATGGCAACCAAAAGAAAAAAATAGTGAAAACTTAAAAATTCTTCTTCTCCGAAAGTGTCAGGCCGATTTTCAAATAATTTTGTAGAAATGTTCCTTGGGTGACCCTTTATTAGATTCCTTCAAGAAATGTTGATTGGTTGAAAAACATGGCCGCCAGGGTCAGGGTTATTTTGCCTTATAGAGCTATAGTGAAAACTTAAAAAATCTTCTTCTCCGAAAGTGTTCAGCCGATTTTCAAATAATTTTGCAGAAATGTTCATTGGGTGACCCTCTATCAGATTCCTTCAAGCCATGTTGATTGGTCGAAAAACATGGTTGCCAGAGGGCGGGGCTATTTTGCCTTATATGACCATAGTGAAAACTTAAAAAATCTTCTTCTCAGAAAGTGTTTATAATTAATGCGTTCCCATTTCATTCAAATACATAAGAATGATAAAAGATAGTTTTAATAATTTGACAAACAAGTTCTTATTCAATAATTGTAACATGTATTTCTTTACAACTATCTAATTAAAGCGCAATGACAATTGAAAACACAATTACGACAAAGGTGTGAAATGTTGACATATTGTTGCAAATTGACTGGAGATAACATTTAAATCGCTACCTGTTTGTCACGTTGATCTTGATTGACTCGTTCAAGTCGCCATTTAAAACGGATTAACATGGATCAGAGAGAAAATAACCAATTCATTAATTTTTAAGTTTAAATTCATTTACTTTTAACAGATGAAAAACAGAAAAATAACAAAATTATAATCAAGTACTCGAATACCTATTTTGATAAACGATACTCGGACGTCCAATCGAGTACTCAGGTACTCAGGTATCCAGTCCCATCCCTAGTTTTAACTTAAGCCTGCTTGTTTTTAGAGTTACCTCCCCTTTTCAATTTCTTTGTATAACCCTTTCTCAATTTAGTTCCACCATAATTCTAACATGGTTATTTTTGGGGTTATTGTTTAGTCCGGCCATTTTCTCAATTAGTTTACAATGGTTTGTTGAAAGCGAGTGTCCTGCATTGCACAAATAAAGAGCCATATAGCTATAGCATGCCTATTTTTGGAGTTATCTTTCTTGTTTTACCATTTTCTCACTTATTAGTCCCCTACCGGTCGGGGACCATTTGCTCATGTCTGTCAGTCCGTCCATCCAAAATTTCTTGTCCAAACTGTATCTTCCACATGCTTGAATGGATTTTGATATTACTTCACACAATTATTCTCCATAACAAGATGATGTGTCATGCACATCACCCAGCCACCTACTCCCAAGGTGAAGGTCACAGTTTGTTAGTCTGTCTCACTGTCAGTCTGTCCAAAATTTCGTGTCTGGGCTGTATTTTCCACATGATTTAATGGATCAGGCTTTTCTGTCATGTCCGGGTTGGAGTCTTCCACATACTTGCATGGATTTTGATATTACTTCACACAGTACTTCTCCATATGCAGGTTTTATTTAATATTATGCCAAGAAGATTTCAAAGTCGTCTGCTGCATATTTGTTGTATGTGAGAAAGAAGAGGTTAAAAGTGAATGGAGATGTAATTAAAATATATTCTGTTAAATTAAAGTTCTTAAGTTCATTTTTCCAATTATTAAAGTAAAAATGAATATTTTATGAGGTGACTGAATAATTGATTTAAGAAATAAAATTGAAATTGATTTTGATTTTACTTCATAAGCCGGCCTTTCCCACTCTCAGACTAAATTTTTGAACACATTGTGGCAATAGGAGAAATTATTAATAGTTTGTCTCAAGGTTTTCAACTCTATTTAACCCTTTCCCACATGCAGATGCATTTTGATGCAATAGCAGCAGACAACTTTTGAAAACATTGTGGCCAAAGGTGAAATTGCTCATGATGAGCAATTTCTCCTTTGGCCACAATGTTTTCAATTTTATTTAACTAAGTGATCTTTTATGGAGATTTTTTTTTAGATTTTTCACACTATGTTTTCAAAGTCGTCTGCTGCCGATTTGTTGTATGTGGGAAAGGGTTAAAATGATGCTTTCATTTATAGAGATTTTCTATATTTGTATGCAGATGTTTTTAAAATCTTCGTCTACAGATTTGATGTATAAGGGAAAGGGTTAAATGAGTTGTATAACCTTATCTGATCTTTTATACTGCAAATTTCTGATTGGCAGGTAATTGAACACATTGTGGGAAAAGAAAATATTGAGAATATTCTATGATTTTGCTCCTTCATAAAATAATGTTTTCAATAGTAGACTGCTAAAGAGGTCTTGGCGTTCAGATTTGTGGGGTAGCATTAGGACTGATTCATGGGTTCTGGGATAAATATAACCGGTAATGTCTAAATGTTTAACCCTTTCCCACATACAACAAATCTTCAGCAGACGACTTGGAAAATCTCTGTAAATGAAAGTATAATGTTTTGATTTAGTTGAAAACATTGTGGCAAATGGAGAAATTGCTTGTTTTGAGCAATTTCTTCTTTTGCCGACATGTTTTCAAAAGTTGTCTGCTGCAGAGGCATATGAGAAAGCGTCAATATGTAAGAACGGGTTAAAGGTCTACTATCCCTGATTTTTGTATGTTCGAAAGGGTTAAGTAGTGAATGAAACAGTTTTTGGCACTTTAAAATGTTAAACCCTAAACTGTGAAACAATACCTTTAAACCTTTTTAGCTCACCTGAGCTTTGCTCAAGGTGAGTTATTGTGATCGCCTTTTGTCCGGCGTCCGTCGTGCGTCGTGCGTCATGCATCAACTTCTTCTCCTCAGTAACCAGTGGGTCAATTTGGGGCTATTTTGCCTTATATGGCCAAAGTGAAAACTTAAAAAATCTTCTCCTCCGAAAGTGTCAGGCTGATTTTCAAATAATTTTGTAGAAATGTTCCTTGGATGACCCTCTATCAGATTCCTTCAAGCCAAGTTGATTGGTCGAAAAACATGGCCACCAGGGGGACGGGGCTATTTTGCCTTATATGGCTATAGTGAAAACTTAAAAAATCTTCTTCTCCGAAAGTGTCGGGCCGATTTTCAAATAATTTAGTAGAAATGTTCCTTGAATGACCCACTTTCAGATTCCTTCAAGCCATGTTGATTGGTCAAAAAACATGGCCGCCGGTGGGCAGGGCTATTTTGCACTATATGGCTATAGTGAAAACTTAAAAAATCTTCTCCTCCAAAAGTGTCTGGCCGATTTTCAAATAATTTTGTAGAAATGTTCCTAGGGTGACCCTCTATCAGATTCCTTCAAGCCAAGTTGATTGGTCGGAAACTATGGCTGCCATGGGGCGGGGCTTATATAGGTAAAGTGAAAAAAATAAATCAGGTGAGCGATTCCAGGGCCATCATGGCCTTTAGAACGAAAAATGGAGTGGTCCAATTTTCAACATAAAAGAGTCGACCTTGTGAAATTCATCAGTAAAAGAAATAATACAGAAAATCGTAAAAGGAAAAGTTGCTAATTCTTTAGCAATTCCTCCTTTTCTCATGATGTTTAGTGAATATGTTGTCTGCTGTAGAGGCATGAAATGTTGTTTGTATCAGGGACATGATAATACACTTGTCTTAAAAAATAAGGCAGCCTGCACACAAGGGAGATTCAAAATGGGACTGCTTAACCCTTTCCCACATACGGCAAATTTACAGCAGACGGCTTTCAAAACATCTCATGGGCTAAGTCTATGTGGAAAAGCAGCCAGTTGCTTGGGAAGATTGTTGTGTGGAGTACTGGTGTGAGAAAACCAGGAAATGAATGAGTAGGTGAACTGGCCGCCGTGATATAACTGAGAAATTGTTAAAAACGGCGTTAAACCCCAATCAATCAATCAATCAATCAATTCAAAACATCTCAGCAAAAGGTATTTTGAAATACATCGTATGTTGCTAAACTTTTATTACAGAGTATATAATGTTTTGATTTAGTTGAAAATATTGTGGCAAATGGAGAAATTGCTCGTTTTGAGCAATTTCTTCTTTTGTCACTATATTTTCAATAAGCCATCTGCTGCAGAGGCGTCAGAAAGCGTATAAATGAGGAAAAGGGTTAAGAAGAAACTGCAACTTCTTATTCTTCTGGGGTTTTTGTCCAAAAAAAATTTATTTCGATTTCGTCATATTATAGTTAACCCTTTCCCACATACAACAAATCAGCAGCAGACATCTTTGATTTTTTTCTGGTCAAAAATATGAAAACTATTATATTATAATAAGAGAACAATTATTAAATAAAGTTGAAACCAGTTTTGCCACGATGTTTTCAAATGTCTACCGGAAAGGCGTCAGAATGCATTTGTTTGTTGGAAAGGGTTTAGATGTGTAGGGTTGACCCAGATGTGACTTGTGATAACAAAATTACAATATTGTGACAGTTACTGAGATGTTATGACTACGTATCCTTTTTATATGATCCTGTTTTAAAGTCTCAGAGAAGCAAATTGAGATCCCAAATCATTTTAACACTTTCCCACATACAGCAAATCTGCAGCATATGACTTTGAAAACATCTTAGCAAAAACATGGAAAACAAAGCGGCAAAAGGAGAAATTGCTTGTTTGGAGCAATTTCTCCTTTTGTCACAGTGTTTTCAAAAGTTGTCTGCTGATCATTATAACAATTTCAATTTTTTTCTGGGACTGTTTAACCCTTTACCACAAACAGACGCTTTCTAACTTCTCTGCAGCAGATGACTTTTGAAAACACTCTGGCAAAAGCAGAAATTGCACCTAATGAGCAATTTCCCCTTTTGCCATTTAACTCTATCTACCGATTTAATCCCCATTTATTAGTCGCCAGGCAGAAGCCCGCGACTTCTA
Source organism: Serripes groenlandicus (assembly GCA_031761405.1). NCBI lineage: Eukaryota > Metazoa > Mollusca > Bivalvia > Cardiida > Cardiidae > Serripes > Serripes groenlandicus. The sequence goes on from JASEVX010000003.1 coordinate 21,864,800, forward strand.
TTTTTAATAGGTTTTCGGAAATCACATGGGAGGGGGGATTATTATTAGAAAGAAACACATTTAGATGTCTTGAACATATTACAATTGTGTTTGTTTAAAAACACTAAGTAATGACACATCTAAAATGAAATAAATATTCCGATGTTTTAGGTATTTTCAGTTTCTTTATTTTGACTCGCATTTATGTTTTGTTTTTTTTATTTACGAAGACAAAACAGTCCCTATTAGCTAGACTGAAATACTTTATTTTACACTATATATACTACATGTAACCAAAGGCGATAACTACAAACCTTTACGTCCACAGTCTAATTTGGTTTACATACCAACTGCGTAGATCAATCTCCTTTGCAGAGAGCCGCTCTTTACACTCACTTACAAATAGTAAATCATAGGTGATTTAAAATGTTTATTTGGTTCGAAACAAATGAAGAAAAGAACAAACCGAGATAAAACTGGTTTTAATACAAAAATTACTTTGTATGAACATTCTCTGCCTATAAAGAAAGTTTCAAGAACGACACCTCTGCGAATAAGAAAGAATCGGTCTTTCGTACAAAATTATTTCGTCCTTGACAATTTTAAATGTGTCATTTAATTCCCTAAAGGCATATTGCTTCCGATCTGCATATTGTTATGCATCATTGACACAAGGACGCTCATCATAATATAATTTTAAAACATGAGTAGTTTGTTATTTTCATTATAAAAAAGGAAGGAAAAAATTAAAATAAATTAACATGTTGTAGGGCTCAGTTTATGTTTGAAATTAAGTTTAAATTATACAACAATTTCATTGAGATTTAACTGTTTAGCTGATATTATATTTCGAAGGTGGTCTAATTCATAAATATTGGACTACATTTCAACATTTGTTAAAGTATGATATAATTAGGATGCCAAGCTAATATCATTTTGAGAAAAAGAGAAAACTCATGTCTTCAGCGATTTAACCCTTATCTCATTATTTTAAAAGTAGATTGCTGCAAAGGTGTCCTCTGTTGACTTAAATAGAGGAAAGGTAAAATGACGTGCTATCGCATGCAAATACTAAATTGTCTGTTTTGTGTTTTTATTGAAAAATAATAAAATTCAAATATTCTGACAAACATCTTGAAAAGTGTATGTGGAATTCACAAATATTATAATTATTCCTTATGAAAGCACTGTATACATACTAAGACTAATGATTGGCAAGATTACTCATTTCTATTACTGTTTATGATCAATAATTAGTTGGTTGTGTGTATGGTCAACCTACTTTGGAATGGAGATTGATCATAAACAATGAAAGGCTTCAATTATCATTCACTTCGTTGATCAAACAATGCAAGTTATGAAACATTTTCACTTGACCCCACCCCTGATGTTCCAATATGCCCCTCAGTTGATAACTGTTTATTCAACTACTATAATGTTAGTGTTATGCATAACTGCAGTATGGATTTCCGGCGACATTGATGCGTTGCATCAACATTCTCTTGTTGGTATATTTCACACTTTTGCCAAGACATTTTCAAAGTCGTCTGCTGCAGTTTTATTGTATGACGGAAAGGGTTAATAATGGATTGTATCATTCTTCTTCCTATCAGTTGAAGAAGGAATATATAATGGAAAAAACCAGTTCAGTTTTACCTGTATGAATATCAAAGGGCATTTAAACAGTTACTTAAGTGTATTTTGTATTGAATTTAGATTAGTCAAATATTTGTAGAAAAGATTGACCCTTCTCCGTACCCACATCCAGATGTATTTTAACACAACTGCAGCAGACAACTTCTGAAAACATTGTGAGAAAAGGAAAATATTGTTCATTATGTGCAAATTTTCTCTTTCTGCAACATTTTGTTTTTCAACTCTTTTCCGAGATTTTTCATATTTTAATAGCCGAGATTATTTTAAAGTCAATTGTACTGCAGATTTGTTGTATGTAGGAAAGGGTTAATTACTCCACTTTTAACCCAGCTTTAAACCCCTGTGCTGTGGGTACTTAAAAGAACTGTTTTTTTGTGAGAGGATTTGTTTTCGTGTGTCCATAAGATTGGGTATAATTGCTTAACCCTTTTCCTCACATAGACGCTTTCTGACTCATGCCTCTGCAGCAGAGGGCTTTTTGAAAATATAGTGACAAAAGAAGAAATTGCTCAGAATGAGCAATTTCATCTTTTGCCACAATGTTTTTCACTTTTAATCATTAGGTTATCCATTCAATTATAGAGATATTTCATTTTTTGACAAAATACGGCTGCTTCAGAATTGTTGTATGAGGGAATGGGTTAATAATGAATATAGATAACCCTTACTACTAATTATCTAGGTTACTTTTTAGAAATACATTTTGGGAAAAACAGACATTGCCTCATGATGAGTACCTACTGCTATTTCCACAATACATGTAGTTTCTTATGTATTGAATTTAATGTTAAAATATCATTTATATATATCTTAATTATATATAAGTTTATCAAATCAAGGTCACATAACTATAAGAAAAAGGGTTGACCCTTAGCAGACAACTTCTGAATACATTGTGACATAAGGAGAAATTGCTCATAAATTTAGGAGCAATTCCTCCTTTTGCAACAATGTTTTCAACTCAATTCAATACTTGTACTTTTGTTTATAGATATTTTTCATACGTTTGACTACTCATCTGCTGTAGAATTGTTGTATATGAAAAAGGTTTAAGGGGAAGAAGTCATAGAAGCGTAACATTAGTATATTACTGTATAAATGGATAATGAATGTGTTTTGAAACAGGATGCATAGAGCTTGTAAATAATTTATGACAAGACTTAGTATGTGTCACTGTGGTAGACGTTAAACATTCACAAATATGAGGATAATAACTGCATTTTTATGGACAGAAAGTTTGAATTGTTTTGTTTGTTTGTGAATTAGCCAAACAAAACCCTTCATATACATGTATAGGATATATCGAAAAAGTGTGATGGCTTCCGAGACGGATTCAAGGTACATGAGAAGCTTACATATCTACGATTTTCACCACCTAGTTTGATTTGATCTGTTTGTTTGTATAGTGTTTTATGCATCTTTCAACAATTGTTCAGTTATATATCACACCGTTTCCTGGGAAGGTTACCAGTGCTACTGGTCCATTTATCCTGACACCAGTCCTGCTAGTCAGTGGGTAATGCTACCCCCACAATCCTGAGCATATTAAATCTTAGCACGCTAGCGGCAGGTTTTGTCAACCGTTGATGACATTTGCAAACAGTTTGGATCCAGATCAGTCCCCACAAAATGTGGGGACTGATCTGAGATCCAATCTGTTTGCCACTCCGATTCAATTTCAGTAAACATTTAGGGAAAATATTTTTTTTTTTTTCAAAATTTTGCAGACGACAATATAGTAGCCGAAAATAATTTAGCATGCAAAGAGTTAAGAAGGGATTGAGCCGTTACTACCCTTTATTAAGTCTGGTATGTCCTGGCCATGGATCAAACCCACAACCTCTAGCACCGAGGTAGACAGTCTACAACTACACAATTGCAGCTGTCCAGCTTTTGTTTAAAGGGGTTTAAGAAATGAACACATCTTGAATCATTTAAGTCCTTTTACCCTTTCCCACATACAACAAATCTACAGTAGACAACTTCGAAATTATTTTGTCAAAAATTCAGAAATTTTCTATAAATGAAAAATCAAGTATTGTATAAAGTTTAAAACTTTGTGAGAAATTGATCATAATGACCAATTTCTCCTTTTGCCACAATATTTTCAAAAGTAATCTGCTGCAGAGGCGTCAGTATTGGTAAATGATTCATAGTTTGTTCAATGTTTAATCCTAAAACTTGATTCAGATTTCTTTTTTTTTTTTTTTTTTTTTGAGTTTAACGCCGCTTTCAACAGCTTTGGTCATATCACGGCGGTCAGTGCACCTACCCATGTTTTCCTGGCTTTCCAACACCAGTACTTACACAACATTCTTTCGAAGCCACTGACTACTTTCTCACATAGATCAGAGGTGAGAGGCAATGGAAAACATCGCCCGAAAGAATCAGATTTCTTTTAATATATGTCTTAAACAGTCAATGAAAACATAAGCTGAAGGGTCTTTGAAAAAGTTCTCAGTGCCCAGAACTGAACTCATTGCTCCAAATAAGGCTTTTGATTGGTCAATTAGGAGAGCCAATTTTCTTCTGATCAATCAGATAATTGAGCGTAAATTCTGAGCACATGTTAAACTTTTATAGTTTTGTAGCCTGTTTATATGGAGAACATAAATTGTTCAATATCATTAATTAATTCTTCTTCTTTGTTTTGTTTTAATTCTATATCAAAGTTGTATTGGTTGTTTCGAAACAGACCTGTCTGAGCCCAATAGCTTGGTCAACACTCTTTCTGATGTTTGACATTTTACTGACCGCCTCGGTGGTGAAGTGGTAGAGCATCTGCCTTGGGTGCGGGAGATCACAGGTTCGATCCCTGGCAGGGTCATACCAAACACTTGGTAATAATGGTAATAAATGGTAATAATGTCTGCCCTCCTTGGTGCTCAGGTTCGGGGGTAAACATACAACGGACTCTCTGGTGTCAGGCTAAATGGACAAGTAGTACTGGTAACTCGGCCAGGAAACAACATGATATATACCTGAAAAATTGTTGAAAGCAGCATAATACACAAATCAATCATTTGACATTTTACTGTCACTGCGTCATTCGTCTTCCACCAATGGATTTAAAGACTATTAGAAGCTAGGAACCAGTTGCTTGGAAAGACTGTTGTGTGAATGAATGAATGAATGTATATTGTTTTATGGCGCATCGACAGCTAAGGTCATTTAGCGCGCAATTAATTTTAATTATTCATGATCCCTGGGTAAACGAACCAGTACTAGGCTAGAAAATGTGTGCCGCGACTGGGGATTGAACCCGGGACATCCGGTTTCGAAATCCCCGACGCTAACCACTCAACCACAGGGGATTCCGACTGTTGTGTGAAGTACTGGTCTGAAAAAGCCAGGAAACGCATGGGTTAGGGGAACTGGCCAACCGAACTGGCCAACATGATGTGACTAAAAACAGACTTTTAGAAATCTTTTGAAACCTGTCTGAATAAAGGCTCTTTTCCATCTATTTCTTTCTTTGTTTATCAAGGAATCCACCGTGGCCTACGGTAGTGGTTAGCGTCGGGGATTTGGAACCGGGCAACCCGGGTTTGATTCTCAGTCGCGGCGCTGTGGTCATGGTGGAGTCCCCTTGGGCGAGGCACATTAATCCTAAGCCTAGTACTTGTCTGTTTACCCAGGGATCATGAATAATTGAACTGTCACCGTGATATAACTGAAATAATGTTAAAAATGGCGTAAAACCCCAACAAAACAAATTCTTTGTTCAACTGAATATTGCATGAAAATTTGTCAGTTGGAAGGAATTTTTGTCAGTCTGGACTATTGTTTTGCGAAGTCTGGAAAAACGATGTGATACCCCGTTTAATCAATCAATTAAGGCAGACCAATAAATCTGTGTCATATCAAATTTGTATCAAATTTGTACACAATGTTATGATTTGTTAAACAGAAAATTAATTTCCATTCCCACATATAAAAGTTTTTGACGCATGTGCTGCAGAAGACTTTTGAAAACATGTTTTCAGATTTTTTTAATAATAAAACCCTTATTTATGAAGATTTTTCATGCCTTTTGTCAAGTCGTCTGCTGCAGATTTGTTGTATGTGGGAAAGAGTTAAGAAGGTTCATATTAAGTAAATGGATATGAATAGGTTTTGAGGATATGAATTTGGTTCCTTGTATCAATGTATCATCATAGTTCACTTACAAATTTAGGGCCTTAAGTCACACACAAAAACGACTTTCGGAACTTTACTAGTCGGTAACGACGCAGGCAGCCCTGGCTGTCAATCCAGGGGTTGTGAGTTTGAATCCCAGCTCGGCCAACTTTCTTTCCGACGTTTGACAAAAGTCATTGCGACATGCATCATTCGTCATCCACCAATGGGCTAAGTCTATGTGGAAAAGCAGCCAGTTGCTTGGGAAGATTGTTGTGTGGAGTACTGGTGTGAGAAAACCAGGATACACATGTGTAGGTGAACTGGCCGCCGTGATATGACTGAGAAATTGTTAAAAACGGCGTTAAATCCCAATCAATCAATCAATCAATCAAAAAATACATGCAGAGGACTAGATAAGGGAAACTTAACTAGTCTTTCCCAACAATATCTCTCTTAATACTCAACCAAACCCTATGTTGTGGGTACTCAAAAGAATCTTCTCACTGAGACGATTATTTTGAGTACCCAGAACATAGATTTTTAGTGTCAAATAAGGATTTCAGGTCATGAAACACGCCCCTTATCTAGAGCTCTGGTTACATGTACATAAAAACGGAACTGACCTTTACAAGATTTATAAATTACTTATCCTTTTTTTCCCATTTAATCATTAACCATTTCCAACTTTTCGACATTGAAAACATATAGGCAAAAATATGGAAAATCTCTCGAACTGAAAGTATAGTTAGTGAATAGACGTTGAAAACCTTTTCACAAAAGGAGAAATGTCATGACCTTTTTAAAGGGGCCTGCTGAAGAGGTTCTGAAAGTGTCTGTATGTAGGAAAGGGATTAAGCATCCTCATGAATCTTCTAGAGAATGGTTCAATTACACAGACTATGCTTTTTAACCCTTTCCCTCATATAGACTCTTTCTGCTCAAAACAAGCAATTTCTCCTTTTGCCACATTGTTTTCCACTTTTAGTCATAGGTTATCCATTCAATTATAGAGATTTTCTATGTTTTGACAAAATATGTTCAAAGTAGTCTGCTGCAGAATTGTCGTATCATGGTATGAGGGAAAGGGTTAATGGCATCCAGCGTAACACCTATGTGAATTAGCTGCCTAATATATATATATATCTAAAGTGTTTTTGAGATGGCATTAAAAACTCAAATGAATATTTCTCTGAATCTGGCTTTCAAGTGTCAGGATTATTTTCATTTCTTGACTATTAAAATGATCTATTTTCTGAAGAACACGATGTATCTTCTGCTAAATTGGAAATCTAATTTTGAAACAGGAAAGACGAAAAATTAGGAAAAAGGAGAAATTGCTAGTAGCATTGATATAAATGAGCAAATTCTCTTTCTCACAATGATTTCAACATCAGTCTGCTGCAAAGGTGTGAACAGTGACATTAATCAGAAAAGAAGTTAAAGTACAATGTCAAGTTTTGAGACGTAGTAACCTTTGCCACATACAACCAATCTGCAGCAAATTTGGAAAATATCTATTGATGAAAGTATGATTATTGAATACAGTTTAACCCTTTCCCACCTATAGCAAATGTTGATGCATCTGCAGCAGACGACCCTTAAAAACATTGTAGTAAAAGGAGAAATTGCTCAAAACAAGCAATTGCTCCGTTTGCCGCAATGTTTTCAACTTTTTTCAGTAATATATACCTTCATTTATAGAGATTTTCCATATTTTTTACTAAATGTCTACAAAGTCGTCTGCTGCAGATTTGTTGTATGTTGGAAAGGGTTAAAGCAATGTGGAGAAAGTCGTCTGCTAAAGATACTTTGAAATGGGTCTGCATTTGCGAAACGGTTCAGATTAACCAGCAGGAGACAAAAAACAATCCATTCATTTGCAGGTGCATCATGTGACTTATCGCTGCGGCCATCTGGGAGGGGGAAAAAAGTATTGACAGATAATTACGGAAATCCTGTGATTTACCGACTGCTGAGACTATTTTTCTCCTAACCTCTGCAACTCTGTATCCCTTGGCCGCTGTATGTGATACAATAATGAGATCAACACCCGAGATTGATTGATGTTATCTCTGTTGTTGTCAATATATTATTTGTTATTGTAGGAAATGGCAGAAATTCTCCACTTGAATGGGAAATATTACCATTACATCTGTTAATGATTGGTATACATAAAATTTGTGGAAATAAAGATATCTGTATAACAACTATAACTTTCCTCATAGAGCTGTATTTTTTAAACTGTTTTTAGCTCTACTGGCCAAAGGCCAGAAGGGCTTATGTCGTGGCGATTTGTCCGTCGTGCGTGCGTGCGTGCGTCCGTAAACAATTTCTTGTTAACACGATAGTCTTCACTTTTGATTGTATCTCAACCAAACTTATACAGTAGTTAGATATCCTTGAGAGCTCGGTTCCTTACGAAAACCAGCCAGATCCGCCCATGCATGACTGGATTATGGCCCTTGAAATGGTCAAAATTGCTATAAAAGAGCTTGTTAACACGATAGTCTTCACTTTTGATTGTATCTGAACCAAACTTATACAGTAGTTAGATATCCATGAGAGCTCAGTTCCTTTCGAAAACCAGCCAGATCTGCCCATGCATGACTGGATTATGGCCCTTGAAATGGTCAAAATTGCTATAAAAGAGCTTGTTTACACGATACAGTCTTCACTTTTGATTGTATCTCAACCAAACTTATACAGTAGTTAGATATCCATGAGAGCTCAGTTCCTTTCGAAAACCAGCCAGATCCGCTCATGCATGACTGGATTATGGCCCTTGAAATGGTCAAAATTGCTATAAAAGAGCTTGTTAACACGATACAGTCTTCACTTTTGATTGTATCTCAACCAAACTTATACAGTAGTTAGATATCCATGAGAGCTCAGTTCCTTTCGAAAACCAGCCAGATCCGCCCATGCAAGACTGGATTATGGCCCTTGAAATTGTTCAAATTGCTATAATACAGCTTGTGAACACAAAAGAGCCTCCATTTACTATCCGATCTTCACTATACATACATGCTCTGGATTGAAAATGACCAAAGAACCATACCAGTAGAGCATAGGCCCTCATGGGCCTCTTGTTAAACGATACATACATTTTTTAGACTTCTGAAGAAGATTTGAGAAAAAAAAGTTGTTGGATAGGATTAAATTACTCATCAGATAATAGAGCAATTTTTACTTTTCCGAAAATGTTTTCAAATCTGTCCCAGAATCGGTTTTACAGCTCACCTGTGCACAAAGTGTTCAAGGTTGGCTAATTGTGATCACGTTTTACGCGTCAACAAAAATTGCCTTTTGTTGTTTGTTGGCGTGGTTTACCCTCTCACGGCAATATTGCCATTTGGCGAGCAATTGCGTGTTAACATGCCTTTTTACATGCCACATTTTACATCTAATCTTCATGAAAGTTAAGCAGAACATATATCTTCATTAAATCTTGGCCAAGGTCAAAACTGTGTCATGTGAGATCAAAAACTAGGTCACAAGGTCAAATTGAAGGAAAATCTTGTTAACACTGAAGGTCTTATTTTAAAACATTGTCAGAATAATTTTCTTAATGATATCTGGGCTTATTCAAATATAAGTCATATGTCTGGTCATAAACTATGTCACTACATTTAGGTAAAATTGAAGGAAAAACTTGTTAACACTATATAGACTGCTTCAGCAGCCTGAAACTTTGTCATAATGTTTGTCTTGATGATTATTATCTAGGCCAAGTTTGAATATGGGTCAAAAATGAGATCACTAGACCAAATTGAAGGAAAATCTTAATAAGAGCATGTTCGACTTTTGTTAACACTTGTCATAGCTTACTGACTACAAAAAATGATATTGTGATTGACTATCTGATTTGTATAAATAAGGTGAGTGATCCAGGGCCTTCATTATATTAGCCCTCTTGTTTGAAAAAGTCCAGATTTACCTGATTTTAAGCAGACGTTTTCACTTTAGAAAAGCCATCAAGTAATTGATTTATTACAGTACTTAAAACTGAGATATGACTCCATAAATTAAAACTAAAATTTAATGACCGTGATTACTTTCCTGTAAATGATGATCAGAATTTTTAGAATCATGTTAGAAACCACTGGCCTGAAATCTTAATAAATTTTTATGTCTCCACCCTCCCGCCATAGAACCGCCTTGGTGGTGTAGTGGAATAGAGTCCCCCTCGGTTGCGGGAGGTTGCAGGTTCCATCCCCAGACGTGTCATACCAAAGACTTAAAAATGGTAGCAATGGCTGCCCTCCTTGGTGCCCAGGGTTGCGTGGTTAGCGTTACGACTGACTGGCTGGTGTCTGGATTAATGGACTGGTAACTTACCCAGAAAACGCTGTGATATAACTGAAAAGTTGTTGAAAGTGGCGTAAAACACTAAACTATCAATCCTACCATAAAATAGCAGACAGGCAATCAGAGTACATTAGGAGTGTTTTTTATGTTATTTGACCTCCAAACCCTATGTTGTTGCAGAGGTCCAGATAAGGTGGCGTAAACAGCTCTTTTCCCCACAATATCTCTCTTATCCTTTAACCAATCCCTATGATGTTGGTACTCAAAAGAATCGTCTCAATATGAGATGATTCATCTGAGTACCCACATCATAGGGTTAGAGGGTAAAATAATGATTTAAGAACGTAAAAAATTTCCTTATCTAGAGCTCTATTGCTGGTAATATGGGAGATATTTGGTGGGAGAAGACCAGTTTACACCTTATTGGAATCTGCCATGGCCAAGCAGTCCGGGTTTGATCCTAAGTTGCTGTGGTCATTGTGAAGTGTAAGGCACATTGCCTAGTAGCCTAGTTCTTTGGTTTCATTCTTGGATCATGTATAACTTATAAGTCTTCTGTTGCTGTGATATAACTGAAATAATGTTGAAAAATGGTGTTAAACACAAGTGGTTAAAATAAAGCGCATACTCCTCCTTATCTAAAATCCATATTTTACCTGCAAACCGCGGCCAGTCTTTGTTCTGAGTACCAATATGACCGGGTTTAATCGAGTACAAAGAGAACGCTGTATTTCCTCCTCCTTTTCTAAACCTCTATAGATATTTAAATTAGACCTTTGACGTGTTCTTATAATGCCTCTGCAGCAAACGACTGAAATCATTTTGGCAAAAGGAGAAATAACTCATAATATGAAATTTCTCCTTTTTGCAACACGATGTTTTCCACTCTATTCAACGATTATACTTTCATCCCTTTCCCACCTGTGTAGTAGACAACTTTTGAAAACATCGTGACAAAAGTAGAAATTGCTCAAAACAAGCAATCTATTCTTTTGTCACAATTTTGTTCAACTCTTTTTAATAATTAAACCCTTATTTATGGAGATTGTTCATATATTGGCCAATATGTTTTGGAAGTCGTCTGCTGCAGATTCATTGTATGTGGAAAAGGGTTATAGAAGTTTGTCATATTTTCTGCCTAGATGTTTTATAAGTTGTATGCAAAGTTGGAAAGGATTAGTGTTATGTTTGTCCATAGGTGTGTTTCCATGGATGTGTGTGTGTCCATGGATGTATGGTGTGTCCATGTGTGTGTGTGTGCTTTGTAGTTGTATGGACTCGTATTCAATAACTTTCTTATCGAAGATATTTTACATATAAACTCTACATCATGAGACAATGTGTTGAATGATGGAACGAATGTTGGCTTATTTGGAACTATTCTTGCATTTAACCTTTTCCTTTATGAAGACACATTTTCACTGTTTACTTATTCAGTGACAATAAAGAAAGATTATTTCCTGGTAAACAACAGTAGAAAATTTGACTTGCCCAAGGGCACTTCATTTATAACTGCTTGCAGCTACTGAGGATTGAACCCGGAACACTCAGTTCCTAATTTGGATTTGGATAATAATCGGATTGATCATCATGGAAAGAAAATGATTTTATAAAGCAGCAATATACCCTTTTCCACATGCAGACGTATTTTGACACATCTGCAGCAGACTTCATTTGAAAACATTGTGACAAAAGGAGAAATTGCTCGTACTGAACCATTGCAACAATGTTTACAAATGTATTCAATAATCAATGCTTTCATTTCTAGCGACTTTCTATATTTTCTAAGTTTTCTGCTAATTTGTTGTATATTGGGAAGGGTTAAGGGTTGTTATTTCCCTATAAGCTCTTTAAACCCTTTCCCTTAATTTCGCTGCAGACGATTTTGAAAACATTGTGGCAAAAGGAGAAATTGCTCATAATGAGCAAATTCTACTTTTGCACCAATGAAATATATTCAACTCTATTAAATAATTATTATTATATACTTTATCTTTAATAAAGATTAACCATGCTTGGGCCTAAATATTTCATCCTTTGGCAATATAGGATTTTTGAACTTGCTGGGAAATCTTATCATTTGTACATATTTCAAGTTTATGTTTTAGATGGTTCTCTGCCTGATTGTCTGCAAGCCATCTTGGTTCTTTAATCCTTCATATGCATATATGCGTTATCATGCATCTGCAGGAGACAACCTTTGAAAACATTTAGGCAAAATAAGAAATTGAAAATTATGAGCAATTGCTCCATTTTACACCAATGTTTTCAACTGATATTCAATAATTAAACTTTTATTTACTGATATAATATATATTTTTGTCGGGATAGTTTCAATGTCGTCTGCTGCAGATTTGTTTTATGTGGGAAATGGTTTTGACAGGAGCCATCCAGTTTTATACTCGAAACGAATCTGCAGCTATAATGATGATATGATAGAATAAAGTAATTAAAAAATATAAATTATTCATAACGGAACATCTTTATCGTTTCAGAAATAGCCATTTTCATCAGAGTTTGGATCAGGAAGACATGAGATCAAAAAATAGATCAATATCACCCAGTGAAAAAAACGACCCCGATAACTACATATCCCAAAATAAATTATCTCCACATGACAAAACAAACGAACAAACAAAATCACAGGAATTGTTGAAAACACAAGACAGGCTCGTGGAACGAAATAAAGAAAACAACGGTCTTACAACAGAAAAGAAGCTTTCAACTCGGGACAGCGGTAATATTCTTGGATATGAAGATAGTTTAAGTAATGTGAACTTAAAAAACACGCGAGTGTTGAAGAATCCATTACATAGAAAGAGTTCAAATATAACCAGTGATTCTGGTCGGAGCTCTGTCAGTGAAATCACAGAAAATGATAATTACGCTCAAACAGATTCAAAAGAAGTTGAAACTGTTCCATCATTACCGGTCAAATCGGTCAGTTGTAGTTTAGATAATGGCCGTAGAGAAAGTTTAACTGTTATCGACGCAACTGGACATCTAACACTACCGTTGCCCTTAGACTGTGTTTCTAATCAACCTTATAGCAGCGTTGATTGTGACAGTGAATTACAATTTCGGACGCTCGAAGACGAACATCGGTGCCAATCAGCTCAGACACTTCCTTCATCCCCCCATCATTTTGACACACATTTCACGCCGGACACTTCTCGACCAAACAGCGGAGGTTCGCTCATAAACAACTGTCATGGTCCTAGAATTTTGTATAGTAAATCTGAGGACCATTCTGTAACTCAGAGACGTTTTTCTAATCGATCACCCGGTACTTCACCCTCAGCATCGCCACGATTACGAAGGCAGCCAACCATGGAAACACGAAGAATCTCCATGACGGATAGTGGTGATGGCTATATGCAGCTAAACCAATACAAACTCAAGGATGAAATAGGAAAGGTAGGTTTTGTTTGTCAATTAACATTGAGCCCCAGGTAACTCAATCTAGGGGTTGTGGGTTAAAAACCCAACTCAGCCAATATTCTTTCAAACATTAGACAAAAGTCAATGCATCATTTGTCTCCCACCAATGGGCTAATAGTCTATTTGGAAAAGTAGCCAGTTGGTAAACTGGTGTGACATGGGTAGGTGAACTGGCGGCCTGGATATGATTGATCAAGTGTCAATTAACCTTTTCTATGATACAGATGACATAAAACACCTTATTAGCAGATGTCTTTTGAAAACTTTGTGGGAAAAGGAGAAATTGCTAATTTTTGCCAAATTTAAAAGTTGTCTGCTGTATTAGTCATCAGAAGTCCTCTGTTTCAGGGAACCCATAGTTTGATAAGCCCCTCTAAGCATGTCTCTAGTAAATATAGGAAAATCTAGTTTGTATTTAATGAATATTTGAAAACATTGTGGGAAAATTCAAAATGTGTCTGTAGCAAAACTGATTGACGGGGATAGAACCTGCGACCCTGATGATGGAAATGTGTCTCCTGCACAGGATAAACTGTCTTTAACAAGGAAAGTGTTAAATTTCCCCATTTCACTTTTGTGATGTGGTTCCTATATATAATGATTTTTGGAACAGCGTTATCCGCTAAAAGCGCTGTGCGAGACCATGGCTCCCAAGTACAGTGTTATAGAGGAGTGCCAGTGTTCATTGTTTGTTTTCAGTATGGAAGATGACCATTGTTTTCTTGTTCATTTTCTGAATGAAAGATAACCACATTACAAAGTGATAATTGAAAGTCCCTTGTTCATGTTTGTTGAGATTGTAAGATATTTCATCATTTACAGTTAGCAGCCTCTCCTCTATTGATATTTATTGCCACGTCCATCAACATTTTCTGATATTAGCCACGTCTCGCAAAAATCGATACTGGCTCTCTTTGGCCTCTTGTTCCTTTTTCAACAATGTTTTCAAGCATTGTCAGCATACAACAATTCTGCAGCAGACGACTTTGAACTTATTTTGTCAAAAATTAGAAAATATAAAATATCTATAATTGAATGGATAACCTATGACTAAAAGGGGAAAACATTGTGGCAAAAGGAGAAGAAATTGCTCGTTTTGAGCAATTTCTTCTTTTGTCACTATGTTTTTAAAAAGCTGTCTGCTGCAGAGGCGTCCGAAAGCGTCTATATGAGGGAAAGGGTTAAGAATATTTATGATTTAATTGCATGCCACCTCAGTGGTGTAGTAGTAGAGCATCCGCCTCAGGTGTGGTAGGTTTCTGGTTTAATCCCCAGCTTGGTCATACCAAAGACTTTATAAAAAGGTAGTAATGGCTTTCCCTCCTTGGCACTCAGGGCTGTGGGGCTAGCATAACTACTGACGTGCTTGTGTAGGTAAATGGACCATGAGAACTGGTAAACTTATTATACCCCCAAAAAACAAAGTTTTGGGGGGGTATATAGGAGTCACTGTGTCGGTCGGTCGGTCGGTCGGTCGGTCGGTCGGTCGGTCGGAAGCCATATTTTGTCCGGACCATATCTTAACAATGCAACATAGGATTTGAACGAAACTTCATAGGATGATACAACACATTAAGAGGAAGTGCGGTGTACAGGAACCATAACTCTATTTTATCTAAATACAGAGTTATTGCCCTTTGTTACTTTTTCTAGTAGAGTCTTGTCCGGAGCATAACTTTAAAACTAATTGTTGGAATTTAATAAAACTTCATAGGATGATACAACACATTGAGAGGAAGTGCAGTGTACAGGAACCATAACTCTATTTAATCTAAATACAGAGTTATTGCCCTTTGTTACTTTTTCTTGTCCGGAGAATTACTTAATAACTAACAGATGGAATCTAATAAAACTGCATACAATGGTAGAGATTAATCAGAGGAAGTGCAGTGTACAAGAACCATAACTCTAATTTACATAATTACAGAGTTATTGCCCTTTGTTACTTTTTCTTATACATAGAGTCTTGTCCAGAGCATAACTTTAAAACAAATTGTTGGAATTTAATAAAACTTCATAGGATGATACAACACATTGAGAGGAAGCGCGGTGTACAGGAACCATAACTCTATTTTTTCTAAATACAGAGTTATTGCCCTTTGTTACTTTTTCTTGTCCGTAGAATTACTTAATAACTAATAGATGGAATCTAATAAAACTACATATAATAGTAGAGCATAATCAGAGGAAGTTCAGTGTACAAGAACCATAACTCTAATTTACATAATTACAGAGTTATTGCCCTTTGTTACTTTTTCTTGTTCGTAGAGTCTTGTTAAGTTGCTGGTCATATTTTGTCCGGCCTAATTCTTACAAACCACTTTGGAATTCAATAGCATTTTACATGAAGCTTCTATACCAAGAGGAGATGTGCATACCATTAAGGTCTTATAATTGCATGTTATTTTACAGAGTTATGGCCCTTTTACTTATTAACTTGTTGGTCGGTCAGGAGCCATATTTTGTCCAGCCTATTTCTTACAAACCACTGGGTGGAATTCAATAACATTTTACATGAAGCTTCTATACCAAGAGTTATGGCCCTTTTGTTGGTCGGTCGGAATCCATATTTTGAGTCAAGGTGCTGTTTTGGGGGTATTTATCATCTTCAGTGATATTTCTAGTTTTTGTTTGAAAGCGGCGTTAAACAGCATTCAAACAAAAAGCATATGTGTTTGTTTGGTTTGGGACATAATCACATTATTATATAAACCTCCTCCAGAAAAAAGTTTTTAGCAATTTCCCTTTTTCCACAATGTTTTCCGAAAAGTGTGATATATCGTTTGTATCATGGAAATGGATTAACCCTTTCCCTCATATAGATGCTTTCTGATGCCTCTGCAGCAGGCGGCCTTTTGAAAACATAGTAACAAAAGAAGAAATTGCACAAAACGTACAATTTCTACTTTTGTCACAATGATTTCCGCTTTTAGTCATAGGTTATCCACTCAATTATAGAGATTTTCCATTATTTAACAAAATATGTTTAAAGTTGTCTGCTGCAGAATTGTTGTATGTGGGAAAGGGTTAAAGGTGGTGAAATGTTTGAAATAATGAGAGTATCTATCAGGCCAACTTAGCATCCTGATAACGTAATGGTACATAATGGTACATAAGCACGCAACCAGTCTGTCTGAATGCTGATGTATTGGGGGAAAGGCCCTAATTGGCTCACCAGAGCATAAAGAGCTCAATATGTGCTGTTTTTACCCTTTCCCACATACAGATACTTCCTGACGCCTCTGATGCAGACAACCTTTGAAATCATTGTTACAACAGGAGAAATTGCTCATCCCTTTGCCACAATGTTTTCAACTTTATTTAATTTACTCATTTATCAAGAGTTTCCAAACTTTTGACTTAATGTTTTCAAAGTTGTCTGTTGCAGATTTGTTGTATGTTGGAATGGGTTAACCGTTTTACCTGACACATATGACATCTGACACCTTATGTAGCAGAAAATATTTTTGGAGACAGAGTTGCAGCGGTAGTGCGCCAACTTCTCATACAAAATTGCCCGGGTTCAAATCCTGTGATGAGCGGGTTTGGCCTTTAATATTTATTAATGCAAATGGTGCTCGCAATGGATATAAAATAAATAATTTAAATGTAATACAGTGTTGTTAAAGGAGTAATTACTCCGGATAAGCACTGTCCTTTCCCTACATTGTTTATAACCATGTAACAAAATTAAACTTTCGTGTTTTCCAATTGTTATAACTTACTATATATTGCAATTCTTTCAAAAGGTAGACATAACATGTAAGGTGAATCGTTAATCCTTTTCACATGCGGGGGCATTTTGACGCATCTGCATCAGACAGCTTTTGAAAACATTGGGGCAAAGGAGAAATTGCTCAGAGTTACAGAAAAGAGTGAGATTACTCAATTCACTTTTTGCCACAATGTTTTAAAAGGTCGTCTGCTACAGAGGCATCAAAATGGGTCCACATGTGGGGGGAAAGGGTAAATGGGAAGGAGATACAGACCAAGGTAGTTTCCATTAACCCTTTCCCATATATAGACGCCTTCTGACGCCTCTACAGAAGAAGATTTTTGAAAACATTGTGGCAAAAGCAAAAATTGCTTATGATGAGCAATTTCTTCTTTTGCCATAATATTTTCAAATTGATTCAGTGATAATGCTTTCATTTATAGAGAGTTTCCATATTTTTGCTTACATGTTTAATGCATATTTGTTGTATGTGGGAAAGGGATAAAGTATTATATGTCCTCAATGCACAACAAACCAGAGAGAGTTTGCATGTTGAGAACACATTTTGCCATCTTGCATGATAATATGTCCTCATTACAAACTGACTGATTAATTATGATTCACTTGAAATCATTCAGGCAATTATTTGGAATTTCTCTATTGACCCTTTCCCACATTCAGACGTATTCTGATGTCTCTGCAACAGGCATCTTTTGAAAATATTGTAGCAAAAGGAAAAATAGTCATCATGAACTTTGACTTAATGCTACGTTTACACTATGTTCCCGTCGGCCACGGCAGCCCCGTTTCAGGCCACCGTGGACAAAACGGGATGAACGTGAGACAACTTGGGGGGACGGTATGGGCAAACGTGACAAGTTTCAAGTTTTGTCACGTTCAATCAAGGCATGTGACGGTTTATGGGCCTGGCACGCTACAGCGCGTTGCGTTCTATTACGGTCTGAGACGTTAAATTGCGGCGCATCGCGGCGGAGTTTCATTCGAGTCTGAGCAATCGACGACACATTACTGTATTTACACTACGAAGAGAGAAGACCAAGGTTTAAAGAAAGAAAGCCAAGCTATTCCACCGTATAATCCAAGACGTAGGAAGCCCCCGTCCTGCACCACCATCAGCCTGAAGATCCTCGCTGTTCACCGCCACCAGATGAAGAAGAGTGTGCTGCTGCTGCTGACCCGGTCCCTGACCTGGAACCTGAACATGTCACAGGTTGATGGGGCTGAAGAAGATGCACCTGATAGGAGGAGGGCAGACCCCAGGTTCATCACCAACTTATCGGAGGATGAGAAGGAGCTCATAATTGACTTCTTCAAGCAGAATCCCACGCTGTACTCCAATAGGCTGGCTGGTTACAAAGACGCTGCGGCGAAAGACAGACTGGGGACCGAGCGAACACTTTATCCTTGTAGGCTTCTACGATGGCCTTGCACACTTCTAGCACCATATGACAGATGGCTGCTTCACGGCACAGGAACACATAAGTCACTGACAGCTTCAGTCCAGGTGTTAGGGCTGAGCGAAACTTCGTGTCTTGTCTCTCGATGGCTGGTGTTACTCTTTCCGGGAACTCGTTGAAGAGCTCTGGAGGCATCCTCAGGAAGTTCTGGAAGGCATTGACATCTTCAGTCTGGAGCTCTCTGGTGAAAAATGTTGATAAGTGGCCCAGCGCACCCACATGGATCTTGGCCTTCTTATCCGCCTTGTTTGCCTTCTTCCTGACTACTGCACCATGGCATTCCCTCTCTGCAACTGCTGCTGGCCTTCTTGTTGCTGACGCCAAGACTGGATGTATGCACCCAGTAAACATGCAAACACAACATTTTCTTCATCTTGGGCATTCATGAAGTTGTCTCGTCGAAACCTCGGGATTCAATGATTGCTATTGCTTGGGAGGCCTTCTTTTTATACCATGGAGTCATCCGTAGAAAGCCTTGACAGAACTTGAAAAATGTGTCGAAACGTGAGGGACTCTATCAGAACGTGACGGGCCGAGAGGGCTGTAGTAGACCGCGGGCCGAACCGTAATGTGCTTTGGAGCCTCCGGGACTCTGCCCCATTTCCTCCCACGGCCCATCACGGAAATACCGTGATAGACCGTGAGAAAACGTGCCAAGAAGTAACACGACTTGAATACAGAGGAAAAAATGGCCAAAGTCCCGCGATGCACTAAGTTTCGGGCAAACGGGGCTGCCGTGGCCGCCGGGAACATAGTGTAAACGTAGCATAATGGGAATTATGATTCAAGAGCTATTCCATAATTGTTCATACAAATTACTGGAACAGATTGTCGCCATAAACTTTGAATGAATTATTAGTCCCCTACCGGTCAAAGACTGGTTTGGGGGACTGTAGGTTTGGTCGATTCCAGCTCACATCTCAACCATGCATCATAGGATTCCCAAGTTACTGGGCACACATGTTCACCATGATGAGGTGATATATGGCACACAAGACACAGGCCTGTACCTCAAAGGTCAAGTTCACACTTAGAGGTCAAGGGTTAAAATGAGTACTGTTTGATAGAACTACCTTGTCTGGCTCATATCTTAACCATGCATCATAGGATTCCCAAGTTACTGGGCACACATGTTCACCATGATGAGTTAACATGTGGCACACAAGACACAGGCTTGTACGGCAAAGGTCAAGGTCACACTTAGAGGTCAATGGTCCGGTAGGGGACTCTTGTATTGCTTGTATAAACTTATTTATTATGAAGCTTTTTCAATAATCATACATACATATCATTGGATCTGATTGTCACCTAAGCTCTCTTAACCCTTTCCCACACACAACGAATCAGCAGTAAACAACTTTGAAATCATCTGGAGAAAAATATGGAAAATCTCCTCAAATACAGACGACATTTGATGTCTTTTGTAGCAAACTACTTTTAACCGTCTAAAGTTTCATTATGATTGGTAATCAAATTGAATAATTGTATATCCCTTTCCCTCATATAGATGCTTTCTGACGCCTCTGCGGCAGACGGCTTTTTGAAAACATAGTGACAAAAGAAGAAATTGCACAAAACGTGCAATTTCTCCTTTTGTCACAATGTTTTCCACTTTTTCCAAGGTTATCCATTCAATTATTGAGATTTTCTATGTTTTGACAAAATACGTTCAAAGTCGTCTGCTGCAGAATTGTCGTATGAGGGAGAAGGGATATACATGTGTATATATATACTATATAGCGTCTTTGGTCATAATCATTACCAAGAGTACATCAATTAACCCTTCCCACACTAAGACATGTTTTGACATGATCATTAACTCTATTTTTTCATTTATAGATATTTATTTTACATTTTTGCCAGAATGTTTTCAAAGTCATCTGCTGCAGATGTGTTGTATGAGGGAATAGGTTGAGAATTATTATATCAACTTAAACATTATATTGCTTTGTTTATTCTTTCTGCAATTATTTTTTCAATATTTATACATGTACCATCATAAGTGACAATTTCTATATTTAGACTACAGTGTACATACAGAATGTGACTGTAGATTTAACCTATTCCCACTTGTAGTTGCTTTCTGATAGTTCTGCGGCAAATAACTTTTGAAAACATTGTAACAAAAGGTGAAATTGCTAATAATTTGGCCCAGATGTTTTTAAGGTTGTCAGTGTATGTAGGAAAGGGTTAAGTGAATACCAATTTTATAGTAAACATTGAAGGTTATAAGGATTATGGCTAAGTCACAGCTCAAGGGTGTATCTTTAACTATGAAATAATAACAACAGAAGTTTTGCTGAATGGTATTTATGCTTCATAATCAAAAGGGAAAAAAGGAAAATCTCTGTCATCATTATTAAATGGAGTTGAAAACATTGAGAAATAGCTCATGAGCAGCTACTCCTTTTATCAAAATGTTTTCATAAGTCATCTGCAGATACATCAAAATGTGAGAGTAATAAATGTTTAATCATTCAAGTGGAATAAGGACTTTTGAACAAGACTCTCTGACAAGGTTTAACCCTTTCCCTCATATGACATTTCTGCAGCAGACGACTTTGAACATATTTTGTCAATAAATAGAAAATCTCCATAATTAAATGGATAACCTATGACTAAAAGTGGAAAACATTGTGACAAAAGGAGAAATTGCTTGTTTTGAGCAATTTCTTCTTTTGTCACTATGTTTTCAAAAAGCCGTCTGCTGCAGAGGCGTCAGAACGCGTCTATATGTGGGAAAGGGTTAAAGAGTTGACAACTAACACAAGTTTGACTTTATTACAAAAGCAGCCAATTAAAATAAGAAGAAAGTTGCAGTTAGTTAGAAAAATATCTATAAAGATTAACCCTTTCCCACTAGCAAATGCATTCTGATGCCTTTGCAGCAGACAAGTTTTGAAAACGTTGTGGCAAAAGGCAGGAATTGCTATTAATTAACTTCTGCCTTTTGCCAAAATGCTTTAAACTCTATTCAATTATTAAACTTTCATTTACAGAGATTTTTCATATTTTTGCCAAGATTTTTAAAAAGTTATCTGCTGAAACTGTATTGTATAGCGGAAAGAGATAGCGGATGTCCTTAAAAAAAGGATACCTTCTGACTATCTGCCTTGCTCTTAATTAATTAAACTCCATCCAATTTTGAAGAGTACAATAATTATGTTTCTCTTCTAAAATGAAAATAATGTTTCTATAACATGCAAACTTTGTCATGATGGTGATCAGTCATGGATGTTTATATTGCTTAACCCTTTCCCTCATGTAGACACTTTCTGATGCCTCTGAAGCAGACGACTTTTGAAATCATAGTGGCAAATGGAGAAATTGCACATATTATGAGCAATTTCTACTTTTGCCACAATGCTTTCAACTGTATTCAATAATCATACTATCATTTATAGACATTTTCTATATTTTGGACTTAATAATTTCAAAGTCGTCTGCTGCAGATTTATTGTATGTGGGAAAGGGTTAAACTTTAAAGCAATCTGCTGTGAAGGAGCCAAGGTTATTCGAAAGACTTTTGCAAATGTTAGTAATGGCTTCCCTCTACTTTGCTACTTAAATTTCGAGCTTGCTACCTACCCATAAAGTCTGTATTAAAAACTTGCTATGTGAAAAAGAATGGCCCAGTTTTGTTTTCGCTGGATGTTTCTG
Source organism: Serripes groenlandicus (assembly GCA_031761405.1). Lineage (NCBI taxonomy): Eukaryota > Metazoa > Mollusca > Bivalvia > Cardiida > Cardiidae > Serripes > Serripes groenlandicus. The sequence goes on from JASEVX010000003.1 coordinate 21,887,159, forward strand.
TTCCTACGAGGTATCGCTGCGTAATCAATTTTAATTACACACCCTCTTGTCAATTTGTTAAAACAAACAAATTGTCAAGGTGATTGGTTTACACAAAACATTAACACTTTCCCTCATATAGACGCTTTCTGACGCCTCTGCAGCAGACAGCTTTTTGAAAACATAGCGACAAAAGAAGAAATTACACAAAACGTGCAATTTCTCCTTTTGCCACAATGTTTTCCACTATTTGTCATATTTTATCCATTCAATTATGGAGATTTTCTATGTTTTGACAAAATACGTTCAAAGTCGTCTGCTGCAGGTTTGTCGTATGAGGGAAAGGGTTACCAGCAGACAATAAGAACTCCACCAAGCGTTTTAGTGGATGCATGTTAGTTATCGATTTTTAACAAGTTATCTCAAGCCATTAGATAAATTAGATTAAAGGTAAAAGCTTGCTTATTAGTCGCCGGGCAGAAGCCCGCGACTTCTATTTTTAATAGCTTTTCGGAAATCACATGGGAGGGCGGCTTATTATTAGAAAGAAACAAATCTAGATGATTTGAACATATTACAATTGTGGTTGTTTACGAACACTAATAAATGACACATCTAAAATGAAATAAATATTCCGATTTTTTAATGTTTGCAGTTTTTTTTATTTCACTCGCATTTAAGTTTTTTGTCTTATTTACGAAGACAAAAGTGGTCCCTTCAAGACGTGAACCAACACCCCCTAATGCAGACTCTTATGTGTCATCATTGAGGTCAATTTCGGATTCTCCTTTTAATAGCAATTTTAACTTACTAAATGTTGTTTTCATGTTCAAAGAGATGTCTTGATTTGTGTAGAATTCATTTAATAATGTTAATCCATGAATATCTAAAGTAGGAACTGTTTCTAAGCTAAATATAGACCCTATTCTGTTGTGTAGTTTCGTGACCTTTAACATCGATTTTCGCGCATGCGCATTTCGATATGAAAAAGCGAGTGATATTATTTTATTTTAGACAAGTACAAGACGAATGTTTGACGCAAAGCGTCAAAGAGAAGCCGCAATATTTCGTTGTACATGTAGAAATAAGAAAAAAAGAACATTTTTAAATCCACAAACAATAGAACAATTTAAACTGTAGACGGTAATGCTGATATATTTCTCCTTTTGAAGACTTTTGTTTTCTTCAAATTACCTCCCTTTAAAGCAATACCAGGATATTTACCTTGTGATTCGAATAAGATTGACAAACATTGAAGTTATATGAATGAATACTATTATTTAAATAAGTAACAACAGCAAAATTAAATTTAAGCCAGATAAATGTGTACACATTTCGTTAATTTTTTATAGATACCCTAATGTATAGGTATGTATATAAAATTTATAAGCAAATGTTTTCCTTACTACGTTCCTAATGTTTGAATAGACTAATTGGAAAGTCAAGAATACATAAATAAATCAATGCAGTCTTTTCCGGCGACATTGATGCCTTGCATCAACTTTCTCTTGTGGTATTGTTTATATTGCTAATGCTACCTGAAAGATGAATTTGCTACCTACTTTCAAAGCAAAAAAAGTAAATTTTGAACGCGTAAAACATTCAATCAAAAAACCAAAATTTAGGTTAAGCTTTAATTTATTATCTTCCTATCGATTGGTGTCATTTCAGGGTTCCTATGGTATTGTAAAACTGGCCTACAATGAATCAGATGATTCGCATTATGTAAGTATGGAATTATTAGTTTCTACCTTTTACATGCTATGTACCCAACATCCCTCGTTAAATTGGATTCACTGAAGTCTTTGTGACTAGTGTCAACTGTCTTTTACCAATGGGCTAAAAGTCTATGTGGTTACCTTGGAAAATGGTGTGAAGAGTACATGTACTGGTGGGAAGGAGCCAAGAAACACATACTTAGCTGGGCTGACTCATGTGATATAACTGAAATACTGTTGAAGTTTGATTTAAACTCCAATAAATTAACAATCAAAGTAGTATTGGGAAAGAGCACCTTTGGGTTTTTGTAACCAATGATGAGTAAAATCCATAACCCTTTTCCACATGCAACAAATCTACAGCAAGGATGTGAACAATCACACATACATTCATGTACTATTATTGAATAGAGTTGAAAACATTGTGGTAATTTGAGTAATTGCTAATTTCTCTGTTTGCCATAATGTTTTCAAAAGTTGTCTGATGCATAGGCATTGTTCTGAAAGCGCTACAACTACAACAGGAGAAAAGGACAACAGTTTAGTTTATGAAACTATGCAGATTCTGAGACAGTTCAACTTCTTTTTCTTGGTTGTATAACCCTTTCCCTCATACAACAATTCTGCAGCAGACGACATTGAACGTATTTTGTCAAAACATAGAAAATCTCCATAATTGAATGGATAACCTATGACAAAAAGTGGAAAACATTGTGGCAAAAGGAGAAATTGCACGTTTTGTGCAATTTCTTCTTTTGTCACTATGTTTTCAAAAAGCCGTCTGCTGCAGAGGCGTCAGAAAGCGTCTATATGAGGATAAGGGATAAACAAGTAAAGCAGGTTATAACCCAGGCAGTATGTGGTCTCATTACATATGCATGCAGTTAACCCTTTCCCTCATATGACAATTCTGCAGCAGACAACATATTTTGGCAAAAAATAGAAAATCTCTATAATTGAATGAATAACCTATGACTAAAATATCAAAACATTGTGGCAAAAGGACAAATTGCTATTTCTGAGCAATTTCTTCTTTTGTCACTATGTTTTCAAAAAGCCGTCTGCTGCAGATGTCATAAAGCGTATATATGAGGGAAAGGGTTAAGACTCTGGTAAGCCTATGCATACGCACACTCTCACCAGATTCTTCACTATTGACCTTAACCCTTTCCCATATACAGCAAATTTGTAGCAGACGACTTTGAAATGATCTAGGCAGAAAATCTGAATAAATGAAGGTATTTTTTCTGAAAAAAGTTGAAAACTATTGTGACAAAAGGAGAAATTGCTCGTTTTGAGCAATTTCTCTTTTTGACCCAATGTTTTCAAAAGCCATCTGCTGCAGAGACGTCAGAAAGCGTCTATATGTTGGAAAGGGTTAAAGGTATCTACTGGCACAATTGTAGTGTATCACAGCCTTCCTGCTTTATGCGATATACAAAATGGAGATGACACAAGACCCCATTGTTGACTGACCCAGCTTGTTTATAAGCAACTGTCAACAATAACTATTTAATCCTTTTCCACATACAGAAGTTGCCTATGCATTGGACAACTTTTGTAAACACTGTGGCAAAAGGAGAAAGTTTTCACAATGTTTCTAGCTTCATTCAATAATTGTTCTTTCATTTTAACAGAGTTTCCATATTTCTATCTAAATGTTTTCAAAGTCGTCTGCTGCTATTGTTGCAAAAGAAAATGAAGTTCATAATCAATTATTTATTGTTTGTTTTATGTTAAATTACTTCAGGCAATGAAAATACTATCAAAGATGAGATTGAGAAAGAAAGCAGGTTTCTTCAGTGAGTAAGACATTTAGATTAATAATTTCCATGGGAGAAAGTTTAACCTTCCCTACATGCAAACAAATTTTATTACATTTTCAAAAGAAAGCAACTTTTGAAAACATTGTGGATAAGAGGAGGACAAACTGCTCATAATGATACTAGTATGTCAATCAGACCAACAACCCCTAAACACAATGTTGGTCCATCCAGCATCAATCGTCTGTTCAAATCTTCTTCTCTGACACTACCGGTACTTGTCAGATTTCATAGTAATTTCACAGGAAGGTTCCCTAGGAGGCCTTCGTCTAAAGTTGTTAATTTAATTCCAACTAGAACTTTGCTCGCTGGAGAATCAGAAAACGGGGAAAGTGCTAAAACTTTAAAAATCTTCTTGTCCAAAAGTACATGCCTGAATTGAAAATTATTTTTCACAAATGATCCTTGGGTGACCCTAGATTATTCAAATTATTCCGATCAGTTTAAAAACATGGCTGCCAGGGGTGAAGTTTATTAGTCGCCGGGCAGAAGCCCGCGACTTCTATTTTTAATAGGTTTTCGGAAATCACATGGGAGGGGGGATTATTATTAGAAAGAAACACATTTAGATGTCTTGAACATATTACAATTGTGTTTGTTTAAAAACACTAAGTAATGACACATCTAAAATGAAATAAATATTCCGATGTTTTAGGTATTTTCAGTTTCTTTATTTTGACTCGCATTTATGTTTTTTTGTTTTATTTACGAAGACAAAACAGTCCCTATTTGCTAGAATGAAATGTATTTTACACTATATACTACATGTAATCAAAAGGCTATAACTACAAACCTTTACGTCGCACAGTCTAATGTTGTTTACATACGCGCACCTGCTGATGAAAATGACATCGAATATTCTCCTTCTAATGGCAATTTTAACTTACTGAATGTTATTTTCATGTTCAAAGAGATGTCTTGATTTGTGAAGAAGGCATTTTATAATGTTTATCCATGTATATCTAAAATATGAACTGTTTCTAAGCTAAAACTGTTGATCGCGTGACTTGCGAATACCAACTGCGTAGATCAATCTCCTTTGCAGAGAGCCGCTCTTTACACTCACTTACAAATAGTAAATCATATGCGATTTAAAATGTTTATTTGGTTCGAAACAAATGAAGAAAAGAACAAACCGAGATAAAACTGGTTTTAATAGAAAAAATACTTTGAACGAACACTCTCTGCCTATAAAGAGAGTTTCAAGAACGACACCTCTGCGAATAAGAAAGAATCGGGTCTTTCGTACAAAATTATTTCGTCCTTGACAATTTTAAATGTGTCATTTAATTCCCTAAAGGCATATTGCTTCCGATCTGCATATTGTTATGCATCATTGACACAAGGGCGCTCATCATAATATAATTTTAAAACATGAGTAGTTAGTTATTTTCATTATGAAAAAGGAAGGAAAGAATTAAAATAAATTAACATGTTGTAGGGCTCAGTTTATGTTCGAAATTAAGTTTAAATTATACAACAATTTCAATGAGATTTAACTGTTTAGTTGATATTATATTTCGAAGGTGGTCTAATTTATAAATATTGAACTACATTTCAACATTTGTTAAAGTATGATATAATTAGGATGCCAAGCTAATATCATTTTGAGAAAAAGAGAAAACTCATGTCTTCAGCGATTTAAACCTTATCTCATTGTTTTAAAGTAGATTGCTGCAAAGGTGTCCACTGTTGACTTTAATAGAGGAAAGGTAAAATGACGTGCTATTGCATGCAAATCCTAAATTGTCTGTTTTGTGGTTTTATTGAAAAATAATAAAATTCAAATATTCTGACAAACATCTTGAAAAGTGTATGTGGAATTCACAAATCTTATAATTATTCCTTAATGAAAGCACTGTATACATACTTAGACTAATGATTGGCAAGATTATTCATTTCCATTACTGTTTATGATCAATAATTAGTTGGTTGTGTGTATGGTCAACCTACTTTGGAATGGAGATTGATCATAAACAATGAAAGGCTTCAATTATCATTCACTTCGTTGACAAAACAATGCAAGTTGTTATACATTTTCACTTGACCCCACCCCTGATGTTCCAATATGCCCCTCAGTTGATAACTGTTTATTCAACTACCATAATGTTAGTGTTATGCATAACTGCAGTATGGATTTCCGGCGACATTGATGCGTTGCATCTACTTTCTCTTGTTTTCCTTATATGTAAATATAGTGAAAACTTCTTGTCCAAAAGTTCTGGCTCGATTTGAAAATAATTTGGCACAAATGTTCCTAGGGTGACCCCCTACAAAGTTTATTCAATTATTTTTCGATCCGTTGGAAATTAAGACCGCTACGTGCTGGGCTTGTTTTCCTTATATGTATATATTGTGAAAACATTTAAAAACTTCTTGTACAAACATAATATTATATAGGCCTGATTTTAAAATAATTTGGCATTAGTATCAGGGAAAGGGTCAATACTGTTTTATAAAAGAAATGCACTACAATAATTTTCAGGGCGACCTCCACCACAACGTGACGGTAAACCTGTACGACCGCCAACACATCCTTTGGAACGAGTGTACAGAGAAATCGCTATTCTGAAGAAGCTCGATCACCCCAACATTGTAAGCCTGTTCGAGGTCCTTGATGACCCAGAAAAGGACAACCTCTATATGGGTGGGTATCTATTATCAGTTGACTGAAACAGATCAGTTTTTGACATCTCTCCAGCTGAACATCTTTGAAAACATTGTGAAAGAAAGCCTTTAACACATATGAATATAAATCATACTTATATTTATCCCCATTATATTCGTAGAAGCTTTTTGACACAAAATGCAGCAGACAGAGTTGGAAAACATTGTTGCAAAAGGAGAAATTGCCCATAATGTGCAATTTCTCCATATTGTTGCCCAAATGTTTCAAAGTCATCTGCTGCAGATTTCTTGTATGTCGGAAAGGGTTCTATTTTATTATTTAGGCATTCTTTGACAGCTTTGTCTAGTTCGGAAGCTCTTACCCTTTTAGCTCACCAGAGCACGAAGTGATCACCTTTTGTCTGGCGTCCGGCGACCGTCGTTCATCGTCAACATTTGCTTGTTAACACTCTAGAGGCAACATTTTGCATCCAATCATCATGAAAGTTTATCAGAACATACACCTCCATCAAATCTAGGCCAAGTTCGAAACTGGGTCATGTGGGGTCACAAACTAGGTGACTAGATCAAATTAAATGAAAATCTTGTTAACACTCTGGAAGCCGCATTTTAAACTTGAGCATGTTGAAACTTTGTCAGAATGTATGTCTTAGTGATATCTAGGCCGAGTTTGAATATATGTCATGTTCAGTCAAAACTAGGTCACTAGACCAAATTGAAGCAAAATCTTTTTAACACTATTGTGGTCTCTATTTTTGCTTCAGCAGTTTGAAATTTTGTCAGAATGATTGTCTTAATTATATCTAGGTCAAGTTCGATTAAGGGTCATATTTGGTCAGAAGTCCAAATTGAATGGAAATCTTGCTAACACTGTAGAAGCCGCATTTTTTGCTTCAGCAGCTTAAAATTTGGTCAGAAGGTTTTTTACTGAATTGTATCTAGGTCAAGTTCGAATATGGGTCATTTATGGTCAGAAACTAGGCTGATCATTAGGCCAAATTTAAGGAAAATCTTGTTAACACTCTTGAAGCCGCATTTTAAACTTGAGCATGTTGAAACTTTATCTGAAAGTTTGTCCTGATGATATCTAGGCCAAGTTCGAAGATAGGTCATGTCCAGTCAAAAATTAGGTCACTAGGCCAAATTTAAGGAAAATCTTGTTAACACTCTGGAAGCCACATCTTTGGCTTGAGCATGTTGAAACTTTGTCAGAATGTTTGTCTTAGTGATATCTAGGCCAAGTTTGAATATAGGTCACTAGGCCAAATTAAAGAACAATCTTGTTAACACTCTGGAAGACGCATTTTTGGCTGGAGCATGTTGAAACTTTTGTCAGAATATTTGTCTTGATGATATCTAGGGTAAGTTTGAATATGGGTCAGGTCAGGTCAACAACTAGGTCACTAGGCCAAATTGTAGAACAATCTAGTTAACACTATAGAGATCGCATTTTTGACTTGAGCAGCTTGAAATTTTGTCAGAAAGTTTGTCTTGATGATAATGCCATTGGCGCTGAAAGAGTTAAGTCTTAAATAGCCCATTCTCAGGTGAGTGATTCCAGGGCCTCATGGCCCTCTTGTCTGTATATAGTTTGTCAAGATATTTTCAAAGAGTCATCTGCTGCAAATTTTACAGTTTAACCCTTTCCGACATACAGCAAACCTGCAGCAGACGACTTTGAAAGCATGTTGGCATAAACCTTAGAAATCTCTATGAATGAAGGTATAATTACTGCAAAAAGTTGAAAACGTTGTGGCAAATGGAGAAATTGCTCGTCATGACATTGTTTTCAAAGATCGTCTGCTGTAGATGCCTTAAAATGTGTCTGCAAGTGAGAAAAGTTTAATTGTGTATGTTGTTGATTGGGAGGAGAGATATATTTAACCCAAGGGACATTCCTGTGAACTTTACCTGTATCTGATTTATCACAATGTCTGCCTGACATGTAATTCCATTAAAAATTTAAAAGCAAAGTCTCGCTCTCTCTTACCTGTTAATCAATTACCTAATGTAATTTTGCTCTTCAAACAATCTGAGGGAAAATATAATGCATCTTAACCCTTTCCCACATAAAGTACAGCAGCAGACGACTTTAAAACCATCTTGGTAAATTAACGCGAAAATCCCTAGCAGGGAAAGTTTCATTATTGTAAAAATTTGAAAACATTGCGGCATTAGTTGTCTGCTGTCAAGAGAATATGAACAAAACTGTGTTGAAAAATTTAGAAATTTATCATTATGAGCCATTTCTCCTTTTTTCCTCACAATGTTTTCGAAAAGGTTTGTATGAGGGATAGGGTTAAATCTTTTTCTTATAGAAGTGCTTTGCTGCAGTCATCAGTTTAACCCTTTCCCTCATACGGCAGTTTTGCAGCAGACGACTTTGAACGTATTTTGTAAAAAATAGAAAATCTCCATAATTGAATGGATAACCTTTGACAAAAAGTGGAAAACATTGTGGCAAAAGGAGAAATTGCACGTTTTGTGCAATATCTTCTTTTGTCACTATGTTTTCAAGAAGCCGTCTGCTGCAGAGGCGTCAGAAAGCGTCTATATGAGGGAAAGGGTTAAAACAGAGTAAGACTGCATTAAAATCCATAAACATTTTAAAGAAAATATCTACAAAAGAAAGTATAATTATTAATTAAAAGCATGGAGGCAAAAGGAGAACTTGCTCAAATGTTTTCAAAAGTTGTCTCCTGCACATGCGACAAAGTAAAACTGCATGTTTAGAAGGATTAATTTGGCTTTAAAAGCTTTTAAGTGGAAGTGGGAAAGGGTTAAGCCAATCAGACATTCTGTCACTTTTAAAACATACCTCAATTCAAAATTCAAAAAATTCAAGCTGAGTCCCAGAAGCTCAGTCAGTAGGGAGTTTGAATCCCAGCTTGGCCAACATTCATTCCGACTTTTGACAAAAGTCAATGTGACAAGAGTCATTCGTCTTTCACCAATGGGCTAACTGTCTAAGTGGAAAAGCAGCAAGTTGTTTGGAAAGTATTTTGTAGAGAGGTTTACCCATGTCACTCATTGTTTTCCACACTCATTACAATGTGATTTTTTTTCGGTGTAGCTGTTTAACATCACTTTTGACCTAATTTTTTATCCAAAATAATTTGAAGGCAAAATGAAATATTATATAAATATTGCATGGCTTACAGTGTGACAGTACATATTGTCAACATGAGGAAAATACTGTTACCCGAGGTTAACAGAATTTACCCAAATGTTGACAATGTGTACTGCCATGCAATATTTATTTTATTATACCGAACAAAATTACAAGTGTATTCAATTTATTCTGTACCTTTATAGGGGAGGTGAACATGGGTAGAACTACTACAATATAACACCACATATGAATATACAGGTTATTAGCATACTGTTACATGGCACGCGCGTCTAAACAGTGATGTTATTGATCAACATTTTAGACGCCCATGCCATGTAACAGTATACTTTTAACCGGTCAAAAACGTGCTGTAAGCATGAGACAGTAAGAAATTGCCCATGATGAGTATATGAGAATTTAACATTACAACGTCACGTGAGGTGTAATAAAATATTTTGATACACTGGTTTTTAGAGAGGCATCCAATGTTTTTGTTTAGATATCTAAATTTTATGATATTACTACATGCTTAGCTGTAAGATAATATTGTAACAACATAATACATTTAAATGAAAGTTAGCCACAATGTTGAAATTTAAGATGTGAAATATTGTGGTGTCCATTGTTGACAGAATCAGGAAAAGGATTGAAATAATTTCACTTAAAGCTTAAGTGCATCATTTTCATAAAATTCCCTTAGGAAATAGTGTTTGTTTTAAATTGTGCTCAGTTTTCATCTACATTAAATTTAACCCTTTTCCACCTGCAAGTACATTCTGATGCATCTGCAGAAGAAGACTTTTGAAAAGGTAAAAAATGCACATAATTAGACATCTCTCTTTTTTTCACAATGTAATAAACTCTTTTCAAAAATATTTTACTTTCCTTTATAGAGATTTTCCGTATTTTGTCAAGATGTTTTCAAGTTATCTGCTGCTGCTTTCTTGTATGTGGGAAAAAGTTAGACTATTAGATAGACTTTTCAGATAGCACTTTTCCTCATCTGACAATTAATTGAGCCATCCTCCTGGTAAAAAAAAAAAAAGAACCATTCCCCTGGTGCTATGCGCAGCGTATGACTTTTGAACACATTGTTGACAATGGAGACTTTAATCTATCTAAGCAATTTTTGCTTTTTATATGCTCGTTTTGAAAAAACGGATCGTATTATAGTTTTACCTGCGGCGTACGGGCGTGCGGGCGGCGTCCAGTATGTTGTCAGCTCAATAACTTTAGAAGCCTTTGTCCAATCATCACTAAATTTAGTCAGAATGTGTAATTGCATGATATCTCGGACAAGTTTGATAACTAGCCATATCAGTTTAGTAAATCAAGAGTTATCGCCCTTTTATTAAAGAAATTACCTAAAATTGGTTTTTGTCAGCTCAATAACTTTAGAAGCCTTTGTCCAATCATCACCAAATTTAGTCAGAATATGTATTGGCATAATATCTCGGACAAGTTCGATAACTAGCCATATCGCTTAAGTTAATCAAGAGTTATTGCCCTTTAATTATAGAAATTGCCTATAATTAGTCTTGTCAGCTCAATAACTTTAGAAGCCTTTGTCCAATCATCACCAAATTTAGTCAGAATTTGTATTGGCATCATATCTCGGACAAGTTTGATAACTAACCATATCGCTTTAGTCAATCGAGAGTTATCACCCTTTAATTATAGAAATTACCCAAAATTGGTCTTGTCAGCTCAATAACTTTAGAAGCCTTTGTCCAATCATCACCAAATTTAGTCGGAATTTGTATTGGCATAATATCTCGGACAAGTTCGATAACTAGCCATATCCCTTGAGTCAATCAAGAGTTATTGCCCTTTAATTATAGAAATTACCTAAAATTAGTTTTGTCAGCTCAATAACTTTAGAAGCCTTTGTCCAATCATCACCAAATTTAGTCAGAATGTGTATTGGCATAATATCTCGGACAAGTTTGATAACTATCCATATCGCTTTAGTCAATCAAGAGTTATCGCCCTTTTATTAAAGAAATTACCTAAAATTGGGATTGTCAGCTCAATCACTTTAGAAGTCTTTGTCCAATCTTCACCAAATTTAGTCAGAATGTGTATTGGCATAATATCTCGGACAAGTTCAATAACTAGCCATATTGCTTTAGTCAATCGAGAGTTATCGCCCTTTAATTATAGAAATTGCCTAAAATTAGTCTTGTCAGCTCAATAGCTTTAGAAGCCTTTGTCCAATCATCACCAAACTTGGTTAGAATGTGTATTGGCATAATATCTTGGACAAGTTTGATCACTTACCAAGTTATCTTAGTCACTACACACTTATGTCCCTCGAAATGGCTAAAACTGTACTAATAGTGTCTGCTCTCTAAATTTACCTGATGTACAACTAATTATCACTATACTTAATTGGTCTCAAAAAAACAGGACGGGCGTATTTTGTGACATTTGGCGCTCTTGTTAAGTCTGTACCAATATTTTAATTTCCATGTTTCAATACTTTCTGCAAATATCTTATCAAGGAGAAGGTTTAACCCTTTCCCACATACAACAAATGTGCAGCAGATGACTCCAAAATCATCTAGTTAATAATATAGATAATTTCTACAAACAAAAGTATTATAATTTATTGCATAGTGTAGAAAACAGTGTGGTGACAGGAGAAATTGCTCATTATGAGCATTTCTTTTTTTGGCACACTGTTTTCCAATGTTGTCTGCAGCAGATGTGTCAAAATACGTCTGTATGTGGGAAAGGGTTGAAATGTCTTATATTAGATTATTTGTATTATCAGACAGCATGTATTAATTTCACTGTATATTTTATTATTACTTTCAGTTTTTGAACTTGTGGAGCAAGGGTGAGTTTACTTTCCTGTAAATTATTTGATCAATGATAATTTCCTTATTGGGGTTCTGAGAATAGCATTGTATTTCAATTAAATTTTATTTATCACATAAAACCCTTTCTGGGAGTGTCAAAATCGCATTACATAAATATCATATGGCACTACTAAATTGGTTTTGGGTCTCGCGCTCAAGTCTTTGTTACAACGCGGAAACCAAACAATGAAAATGACTTCATGTCAGCGGTTTGACGTTATAGTGTTAGTCACTTCGGCGCCCAAACCGGCAATTTCATGTACATTATACAAAATACGCCTTATAAATCACTTTATGTGATAAATAGAATATCTCATTCGTGTTTATTTAGTATCACTTTTAATAAACTTGTTTACAAAACTGAATAGGAAGCTCACCAAGGCTCGCTGCATAATATTATCATATAAGTTAACTCGTTTAATAAAAGTGATAATAAATAAACACTCATGAAATATCCTCTATATATATTATATGTCCCTTTCACACAAACATGTATAAACACATATATCTTCAGAGTCAATTTTTGAAAAAACTGTGGCAAAAGTGCTTCAATGTTTTCAACTCTCTTCAAGAGCATAGCTTGTAATAGGTTATAAGTGTTTAAAAAAAGAAAAAACGTAGTTTGTAATGTTATTATCCTAGTATATTAACCCTTATCATCATACGACAATTCTGCAGCAGACGACTTTGAACATATTTTGTCAAAAATTGGAAAATCTCTATAATTTAATGGATAACCCATGACTAAAAGTGGAAAACATTGTGGCAAAAGGAGAAATTGCTCGTTTTGAGCAATTTCTTCTTTTGTCACTATGTTTTCAAAAAGCCGTCTGCTGCAGAGGCGTCAGAAAGCGTCTATATGAGGGAAAGGGTTAACTTTGGCATTTTTCCACAGAAACAATTTGATTACTGCATGGTTAAGTCTCCAGGAAGAAGACATTGAGCATGATCAATATAAACTGAAAGATTGCTTCACAATTTATAATAGAATAAAGAAGTTTTAACAAACTTCTGAAATTATTATGGGAAAAGATGATACTTTTCAAGATGAGCAATTTCTCCTGTTTCCAACAATGTTTTAAACTGTAATCCAAAATAATTCTTTCAATTTTCTAGATAATGAAGTATTTTTTAGTGGGATGTTTTCAAAGCTAATGGCTGATAGAATATCAAGTCTGGTAGAGAGGATAAACGATATTAGGGAGAGGCTGAACAAATGTGCCTATTTTAACACTTTCCCCCATACAACAATTCTGCAGCAGACGGCTTTTAACATATTTTGTCAAAGAATAGGAAATCTCTATAATTGAATGGATAACCTATGACTAAAAGTGGAAAACATTGTGACAAAAGGAGAAATTGCAGGTTTTGTGCAATTTCTTCTTTTGTTACTATGTTTTCAAAAAGCCGTCTGCTGCAGAGGCGTCAGAAAGCGTCTATATGAGGGAAAGGGTTAAACCTGTCGTTTAGAGGTTTTGAATTTAATGGTGATATTGATCAAATTTCACACTTGAATAGCCCGACTTTTCACCATTAAACCCTTTCCCACATATAATAAATCTGCAGCAGACTATTCCATTATATTACAAGAGAAAGTTGATGCAAGGCATCAATGTCGCCGGAAAAGACTGCATTGATTTATTTATGTATTCTTGACTTTCGTTAGTCTATTCAAACATTAGGAACGTTGAAATGAAAACATTTGCTTATAAAGTTTATATTCATACCTATACATTAGGGTATCTATAAAAAATTAACGAAATGTGTACACATTTATCTGGCTTAAATTTAATTTTGCTGTTGTTACTTATTTAAATAATAGTATTCATTCATATAATTTCAATGTTTGTCAATCTTATTCGAATCACAAGGTAAATATCCTAGTATTGCTTTAAAGGGAGGTAATTTGAAGAAAACACACAAAAGTCTTCAAAAGGAGAAATATATCAGCATTACCGTCTACAGTTTAAATTGTTCTATTGTTTGTGGATTTAAAAATGTTCTTTTTTTCTTATTTCTACATGTACAACGAAATATTGCGGCTTCTCTTTGACGCTTTGCGTCAAACATTCGTCTTGTACTTGTCTAAAATAAAATAATATCACTCGCTTTTTCATATCGAAATGCGCATGCGCGAAAATCGATGTTAAAGGTCACGAAACTACACAACAGAATAGGGTCTATATTTAGCTTAGAAACAGTTCCTACTTTAGATATTCATGGATTAACATTATTAAATGAATTCTACACAAATCAAGACATCTCTTTGAACATGAAAACAACATTTAGTAAGTTAAAATTGCTATTAAAAGGAGAATCCGAAATTGACCTCAATGATGACACATAAGAGTCTGCATTAGGGGGTGTTGGTTCACGTCTTGAAGGGACCACTTTTGTCTTCGTAAATAAGACAAAAAACTTAAATGCGAGTGAAATAAAAAAAACTGCAAACATTAAAAAATCGGAATATTTATTTCATTTTAGATGTGTCATTTATTAGTGTTCGTAAACAACCACAATTGTAATATGTTCAAATCATCTAGATTTGTTTCTTTCTAATAATAAGCCGCCCTCCCATGTGATTTCCGAAAAGCTATTAAAAATAGAAGTCGCGGGCTTCTGCCCGGCGACTAATTAAACTCTCGTTTATGGAGATTTTTCCTATTTTTGCCAATTTATTTTCAAAATGGCCTGCTGCAGATTTGTTGTATGTGGGAACGTGTTTAACCCTTTCCCTCATATAGAGGCTTTCTGAAAAGAAAAGAAGAAATTGCTCAAAACGAGTATGTCGTATGAGGGAAAGGGTTAAGGCCTTTTTTTGTGTGACGTGGCGCAAATTATGTGTTAAAGAGAACATTTATTGTGATGAGCTGTTACATTTTCATTTTCCAAGTTGATGGCTTTTTGTCACTCTGGTAAATGTTTATGTCTGGAAGATTGTTTGCCCTTATATAAAACAAATTCACCCACACAACCTACACATCAATTTTTTGTAAACTGTGACATTTAAACCTTTTCCCACATACAACAAATCTGAAACAGATGACTTTGAAAATATCTAGGGAAAAATAAGGAAAATCTCTGAAATTGAAAGTATATATTGAATAGAATTGGAAACATTGTGTGAAAAGGAGAAATTGCTCATGATGAGGAATTTATCCATTTGCCAAAGCGTTTTCAAATGTCTTTTGCTGCAGATGCATTAAAATGTGTCTGTATGTGGGAAAAGGGTTAAATGTCACAGTTGACAAAATATTGATGTTGGACCAACTTATTTCATGTTTATGTACCTTCAACTGAAGTCAACAATGCCATTTAACCCTTTTCCACAGTTAGCCACTTTCTGACACATCTGCAGCAGACAGCTTTTTGAAAACATAGTGACAAAGGAAGAAATTGCTCAAAACAAGCAGCAATTTCTCCTTTAGCCAGAATGTTTTCCACTTTTAGTCATAGGTTATCCATTCAATTACATGTATAGAGATTTTCCGTTTTTTGACAAAATATATTCAAAGTCGGCTGCTTCAG
Source organism: Serripes groenlandicus (assembly GCA_031761405.1). Lineage (NCBI taxonomy): Eukaryota > Metazoa > Mollusca > Bivalvia > Cardiida > Cardiidae > Serripes > Serripes groenlandicus. Next base: position 21,902,811 of record JASEVX010000003.1, read on the forward strand.
AATTGTCCTATGAGGGAAAGGGTTAACCCTTTCCCACATAAATTATAGACACTTTCTGATGACTCTTCAGCAGACGACTTTTGAAAACATTGTGACAATAGGAGAAATGGCTAAAAAATTACAATTCCTCAATTTGCCACAATGTTTTCAACTTTCTTCTGTAATTTTACTTTTGCCTCAAGATTTTCAAGTCGTCTGCTGCAGATTTGTTGTATGTAGGAAAGAGAAAATGTGACCCCATTTCATATGTTGTCACTCTTATTCGATCCTGTTCATTGGTAAAAGGTACAAGTTGGCATTTGTGAACTGTGTAGAACCAGATCATACTGTACATGTACACCATCTTCTCACAATCTTCAAAAGTTGACAAAATCTGAATTCTAACACAGAAAATCTCTATAAACAAAAGCTCAATTATTGAAAAGAGTTGAAAACATTGTGGAAAAAAAAAGGAAAATGCTCATGATGAGCAATTTCTCCATTTGCCAAAATGTTTTCAAATGTCTTCTGCTGCAGAGGCATCAAAATGTGTCTGTATGTGTGAAAGATGGGTTAAATGTCACAGTCGACAAAATGTTGATGTTTCATGCCTGTTTACCTTTATCTGAAGTAAAAACTCATTAAATGTGACACCAAATTTCATATGTTGTCACTCTTAGTTAATCCTCCCACCTGTAGACACATTTTGATGCATCTACAGCAGACGACTTTTGTAAACACCTTGACAAAAGGAGAAGTTGCTCATGATGAGCAATTTCTCCTTTCGCCTCAATGTTTTCCACTTTTAGTCATTGGGTATCAATGCAATTTTAGAGATTTTCCATGTTTTGACAAAATATGTTCAAAGTTGTCTGCAGCTGATTTCTTGTATGTGGGAAAGGTTTAAACCAGTCATCCTTGGAAAAGTGTACAAGTTGATATTTCTAACCAGTGTAGATTCAGATCCCCATGTCCACAACCTCTGTCTGATCTGAATCTACACAAGTTGACAGAAGCTTAATTCTAACAAATTTCTGTGAAAAGCGTAGATCTTGATCAGAATGTGTGGATTCACATGCTGATCTGGATCAACACTGTTCAACTTGTACCTTTTTCCATGGAACAACTCATTTATGGTGGAGTGACATTTACCAAGCCGCACAATTTTGCCTTAATTGTACTGGTTGGTCAACTACAGTTCATGGACTAGTTCATTGTCCCCATGATATAACACCTTTTCCCACATACAGATGCTTTCTGATGTCTTTGCAGCAGACGCATTTTAAAAACTTTGTTACCTTTTGATGTCTTTGCAGCAGACGAATTTTAAAAACTTGTTATCTTTTGATGTCTTTGCAGCAGACGAATTTTAAAAACTTTGTTATCTTTTGATGTCTTTGCAGCAGACGAATTTTAAAAACGTTGTTACATTTTGATGTCTTTGTAGCAGACGAATTTTGAAAACTTTGTGTAACTTTCTGATGCCTTTGCAGCAGACAAATTTTAGAAAAATTGTTACAAAATGAGGAATTGCTCAAATTTAGCAATTTTTAGCTCTACTGGCCAAGGCCAGAAGAGCTTATGCCATGGTGTTGTGTCCGTCGTCCGTGCGGCCGTAAACAATTGCTTGTGAACGCGATAAAATCTTTTGTATCTCAATCAAACTTATACAGTAGTTAGATATCCATGAGAGCTCGGTTCCTTTCGCAAACCAGACAGATCCGCCGATGCAAGACTGGATTATGGCCTTTGAAATTGTCTAAATTGCTATAATTGAGCTTGTGAACCCAATAGAGACCCCATTTACTATCTGATCTTCACCAAACTCAGATAGTAGTTAAATATTGATGAGAGCTCCGTTCCTTTCGAAAACCAGCCAGATGTGCCCTTGCATGACTGGATTATGGCCCTTGAAATTGTCAAAATTGCTATAATACAACTTGTGAACATAATAGAGCCTCCATTTACTATCCGATCTTCACCAAACTTACATAGTTGTTAAATATTGATGAGAGCTTGGGTCCTTTAACAAACCAGCCAGATCCGCCCATGCAACACTGGATTATGGCCCTGGAAATTGTCACAATTGCAATAATAGAGCTTGTGAACACAATAGAGGCTCCATTTACTATCTGATCTTCACCAAACTTAGTTAGTAGTTAAATATTGATGAGAGCTCGGTTCCTTTCGAAAACCAGCCAGATGTGCCCATGCAAGACCGGATTATGGCCCTTGAAATTGTCAAAATTGCTATAATACAGCTTGTGAACATAATAGAGCCTCCATTTACTATCCAATCTTCACCATACATACATGCTCTGGATTGAAAATGACCAAAGAACCATACCAGTAGAGAATAGGCCCTCATGGGCCTCTTGTTCTTTTTGCCACGATGTTTTCAACTTTATTCAATAATATATTTTTATCATATAATTATATAAAGAGTTTTTTTCATATTTTTTTACCAAATGCTTTTCAAAGTTGTCTGCTGCAAATTCGTTGTTTGTGGGAAAGGTCTAGATGAAATACCATTGTAAATGGCATAAAATCACAATAAATAAAAATAAATGTAACTAATTAACCTTTCCCACAAACAGATGCTTTCTGACACTTCTCTTGCAGACGGCTTTTGAAACATTATTTTCAAATTTATTAAAAAATTGTTCTTTCGTTTATAGATTCCAATGATGTCTCTTCCAGATTTGATTTATTTGGGAAAATCTTAAAACTTTCTGCAGCAGACGACTTTGAACGTATTTTGTCAAAACATAGAAAATCTCCATAATTGAATGGATAACCTATGACAAAAAGTGGAAAACATTGTGGCAAAAGGAGAAATTGCACGTTCTGTGCAATTTCTTCTTTTGTCACTATGTTTTCAAAGAGCTGTCTGCTGCAGAGGCATCAGAAAGCGTCTATATGAGGGAAAGGGTTAACACATACAACAATTCTGCAGAAGACGACTTTGAAAACATAGTGACAAAAACCTGAAAAATCTCCATAAAATATAGCTTGATAGTTAAATTATGTTGAAAACATTGTGGCCAAAGAAGAAATTGCTCACGATGAGCAATTTCACCTTTGGCCACAATGTTTTCAAAAGTTGTCTGCTGCTATTGCGTCAAAATGCATCTGCAGGTGGGAAAGGGTTAAAGATGTGGAATTTACTTGAAATATTTCTGTTGTTTTCAGGGAGGTGATGGAGGTACCCACAGAAAAGCCTTTGTCAGAAGACAGAGCCTGGAGCTACTTCAGAGATATAATCTTAGGGATTGAATATTGTAAGTACTTCAGAAATATGATCCTATTGAATATTGAAATAGTTCCAAAATATAATCTTAGCGATTGAATATTGTAAGTACTTTGTATTTATAATTCTAGGGATTGATTATTGTAAATACTTCAGAAATATAGACCTTGGGATTGAATCATGTAAATCCTTGTGATTAAATATTGTTAAGTACTTCAGAGATAAATCCTGGTGATTGAATATTGTTAATTGCTTCAGAAACTAATCCTTGTGATTGAATATTGTTGTGTACTTCAGAAATAAATCCTGGTGATTGAATATTGTTAACCCTTTCCCACATATAGATGCTTTCTGACACCTGCAGCAGACAACCTTTGAAAACAATGTGGCAAAATGAGAAATTGCTCATAATGAGCAATTTCTCCCTTTGCCACAATGTTTTCAACGCTATAAAAAAAATTGTACATAATTTATAGAGATTTTCTAAATTTTTGTCTTGATGTTTTCAATCCGCAGATTTGTTGCATGTGGGAAAGGGTTTAAAGTACTTCAGAGATAAACCCTGCTTCTGCACAAATTTGTAAGTAGCTGGTAAAATCACAAAGAATAAGAATTCTTGTATTGACTGTTCAATGATATATAGATTATATATTACACATACAATCGAAGAAAATGAATGTCATTTCTCATTACTGACACGATTTTTCAATAAAAGTAGCTGTTTATGGCGCTTTATTTACACCAATGTGTACTGTGATGTCAGTGGTGACGTTATTTCATATCATCCGGTTGACTGATAACAACCCATGAGAATTATTTCTGACGAGGAAACTATAAATATTCTCAATATACGCTATAGATACAGATATTATAAGATTGAGGAATGTAAGTTGTCGGCATTTGTATTATAGGTATATATATGGTTCTTTTGTTATACCATTGTAATGATATTATTGATAATTTCAGTGCACTATCAGAAGATAATTCACCGTGATATCAAGCCTTCCAATCTGTTACTTGGAGATGATGATCACATTAAGGTGAGTGCTACATACCAGCCACAATTTGTCACACTTTGTGATGGTCTTGTACGGATCTGTGTGCTCAATCCTTTACTACATACAGTGCAACACACGAATTTGAAAACATCTTAGAAAAAGTATCACAAAATCTACAGATGAAAGTATAATTATTTCATTGAGTTGATAACATTGTGGCTATAGGAGAAACTGCTCATTATGAGCAATTTCAGCTTTTTGCCACAGTGTTTTCATAAGCTATCTGCTGCAGGTTTTGCTCAAATATTATCAAAAATGATCGTCTCCAGATGCTAAAAAAATGGTCGTTAGTGGGAAAGGCTTAAATATTTATGCGATATGACACTTTTAGAGTTGTCTGAAATGTAAATGTCTACAGAAATTAATGTGACATATGAATAATTTGAAGGTTTAACATTTCCCGCAAATGAGCAAATGAATGCGTTCTGACACCTGTGCAATAGTCTAAGTTTTGAAATCAAAGTGTCAAAAACCGAAATTGTTTAATTAAAGAGAGCAATTCCTCCAGCTGCAATTCCTCCAGCTGCCTTCAATTATTACACTTGGTATTGACAATTTAAAGTATCAAAAAAACATTTCAAACTTGTTACAAGATGAAGTCTCAACCAAAGTTATCATTGCAAAAGGGGTATTAATAATGAAATTGTATCTAAAACGTATTAAACTTGTTAACCCTTTCCCTCATATAGATGCTTTCTGACGCCTCTGCAGCAGAAAGCTTTTTAAAAACATAGTGGCAAAAGAAGAAATTGCTCAAAACAAGCAATTTCTCCTTTTGACTCAATGTTTTCCACTTTTATTCATAGGTTATCCATTTAATTATAGAGATTTTCCATTTTTTGACAAAATATGTTCAAAGTCGTCTGCTGCAGAATTGTCGTATGAGGGAAAGGGTTAAAATATGAAGTTTCTTGGGTGCAGGAGGTCATGGTTTCCCTCCCTGGTTGGTCTTTATAATCCTATGAATTATAATCCTATGTACCAACAGCTTTCCCTTCTTGGCGCTCAGGATTGTACCGGTAAGCATTACGACTGACTCGCTGGTGTCAGGATAAATTAACCAGGAGTGCTAGTAACCTACCCAAGAAACACCATGATAAATCTGAAAGTGGCGAAAACACCCTACAAACAAACAAGCATACACGATGAAGTAACAACTATTATGTATGAGGCTGTCATTATGCACTATGCCATTTTACAAGTATTGTCTATTTGTAAAGCCATTTGCAGATATCCCTGAAGGATTGTTTTTGCATGCTTTGGTGTGTAGTGGAGGGATGATTAAATTATACAGATTCCAATTAGTGTTTTATTGAACCAAATTGATGAAGATTTTCCAATCTTTTGTTCTTTTGTTCGGGAGCATAATGAAAGTATGTCATGGGAAAATGGAGCTAGCTGTGTTGTTTAATTTTATAACACTTTCCCACATGAAGACACATTTTGACGCTTTGGTTGCAGATGACATATGAAAACAGTGTTGCAAAAGAGAGATTGCTCATAATGAGCAATTCCTCTTTATATCACAATTTCAACTCAATTTGATAATAACTTTTATGAAAGTGTTCAATCCTTGATGTTTTCAAAGTTGTCTGCTGCAGATTTATTGTATGTGAGAAGGTGTTAACCCTTTCCCTCATACGACAATTCTGCAGCAGACGACTTTGAATGTACTTTGTCAAAACATAAAAAATCTCCATAATTGAATGGATAACCTATGACAAAAAGTGGAAAACATTGCGGCAAAAGGAGAAATTGCATGTTTTGTGCAATTTCTTCTTTTGTCACTATGTTTTCAAAAAGCTGTCTGCTGCAGAGGCGTCAAAAAGCGTCTATATGAGGGAAAGGGTTAAAACATTGACTGAGACAGGCATATCCATGAGCACGCAGTTCTGTCATTGTCAAGGTTAATGTTGTTACATAGACAAAGGTTTTGCTGAATAGCTAGATGTCTAGCCTTGTTCTGCGGTTTTCAATCTCGGTGTTGTGAGTACAAACCCCAGCTCGGCAGCAATCAATGCAACAAGTGTCCTTCATCTTCCATCAATAGTGTGAGAAAGCCAGAACACGCATGGTTAAGTGACCTGGCAGCCCTTGATATGATTGCATAAATCCTCACTCAATCAATCAAACTAGCCCTTGTTCTGTTGTCATGCAGCCCCTCACATGCAGGCACATTTTGATGCAGTAGCAGCAGACAAATGAATACATTGTGGCTAAAGAAGAAATTTCTCCCTTTGCAAAAAGGTTTTCTGCCCATTTTGACTTGCCATAGTTCTACTTGTCTGAATACTGTAGACAAAATCAGATTATAGCCCTGGCTTCATCAGTAAATTAACACTTTTCCACATACAATAAATTTGCAGCAGCCGACCTTAAGATCATCTAAACAAAACAATGCAATGTTTCTGTAATTGAACGTTATATTACTGAAAGAAGTTGAAAACTTTGTGGCAAAAGGAGAAATTGCTCGTTTTGAGCAATTTCTTCTTTTGCCAGAATGTTTTCAAAAGTCGTCTGCTACAGATACGTCAGAAAGCGTCTACAAGTGGGAAAGGGTTAACCCTTTTTTCCAAATACAGAGCGACTCTTTCTGATGCCTCTGCAGCAGACGACTTTAGAAAACATTGCGGGAAATCAAGAAATTGCTCATGATGAAATTATTTTTGACCATACTGCATGAATGACTCTCATTATGTTAATCCTTTCCCTCACAAGAGAAAGTTGATGCAAGGCATCAATGTCGCCGGAAAAGACTGCATTGATTTATTTATGTATTCTTGACTTTCCTTAGTCTATTCAAACATTATTTTCAAAAGATGCCTGTTGCAGAGACATCAGAATACGTCTGAATGTGGGAAAGGGTCAATAGAGAAATTCCAAATAATTGCCTGAATGATTTCAAGTGAATCATAATTAATCAGTCAGTTTGTAATGAGGACATATTATCATGCAAGATGGCAAAATGTGTTCTCAACATGCAAACTCTCTCTGGTTTGTTGTGCATTGAGGACATATAATACTTTATCCCTTTCCCACATACAACAAATATGCATTAAACATGTAAGCAAAAATATGGAAACTCTCTATAAATGAAAGCATTATCACTGAATCAATTTGAAAATATTATGGCAAAAGAAGAAATTGCTCATCATAAGCAATTTTTGCTTTTGCCACAATGTTTTCAAAAATCTTCTTCTGTAGAGGCGTCAGAAGGCGTCTATATATGGGAAAGGGTTAATGGAAACTACCTTGGTCTGTATCTCCTTCCCATTTACCCTTTTCCCCCCACATGTGGACCCATTTTGATGCCTCTGTAGCAGACGACCTTTTAAAACATTGTGGCAAAAAGTGAATTGAGTAATCTCACTCTTTTCTGTAACTCTGAGCAATTTCTCCTTTGCCCCAATGTTTTCAAAAGCTGTCTGATGCAGATGCGTCAAAATGCCCCCGCATGTGAAAAGGATTAACGATTCACCTTAAATGTTATGTCTACCTTTTGAAAGAATTGCAATATATAGTAAGTTACAAGAGAAAGTGTATGCAAGGCATCAATGTCGCCGGAAAAGACTGCATTGATTTATTTATGTATTCTTGACTTTCCTTAGTCTATTCAAACATTAGGAACGTAGTAATGAAAACATTTGCTTATAAATTTTATATACATACCTATACATTAGGGTATCTATAAAAAATTAACGAAATGTGTACACATTTATCTGGCTTAAATTTAATTTTGCTGTTGTTACTTATTTAAATAATAGTATTCATTCATATAATTTCAATGTTTGTCAATCTTATTCGAATCACAAGGTAAATATCCTGGTATTGCTTTAAAGGGAGGTAATTTGAAGAAAACAAAAGTCTTCAAAAGGAGAAATATATCAGCATTACCGTCTACAGTTTAAATTGTTCTATTGTTTGTGGATTTAAAAATGTTCTTTTTTTCTTATTTCTACATGTACAACGAAATATTGCGGCTTCTCTTTGACGCTTTGCGTCAAACATTCGTCTTGTACTTGTCTAAAATAAAATAATATCACTCGCTTTTTCATATCGAAATGCGCATGCGCGAAAATCGATGTTAAAGGTCACGAAACTACACAACAGAATAGGGTCTATATTTAGCTTAGAAACAGTTCCTACTTTAGATATTCATGGATTAACATTATTAAATGAATTCTACACAAATCAAGACATCTCTTTGAACATGAAAACAACATTTAGTAAGTTAAAATTGCTATTAAAAGGAGAATCCGAAATTGACCTCAATGATGACACATAAGAGTCTGCATTAGGGGGTGTTGGTTCACGTCTTGAAGGGACCACTTTTGTCTTCGTAAATAAGACAAAAAACTTAAATGCGAGTGAAATAAAAAAAACTGCAAACATTAAAAAATCGGAATATTTATTTCATTTTAGATGTGTCGATCATTTATTAGTGTTCGTAAACAACCACAATTGTAATATGTTCAAATCATCTAGATTTGTTTCTTTCTAATAATAAGCCGCCCTCCCATGTGATTTCCGAAAAGCTATTAAAAATAGAAGTCGCGGGCTTCTGCCCGGCGACTAATAAAGACGCTTTCTGACGCCTCTGCAGCAGATGGCTTTTTGAAAACATAGTGACAAAAGAAGAAATTGCTCAGACCGAGCAATTTCTCCTTTTGCCACAATGTTTTCCACTTTTAGTCATAGGTTATCCATTCAATTAAAAAAAAATCCATGTTGTCTGCTGCAGAATTATCTATGAGGGAAAGGGTTAAAGGCACATGGGACAAGGTTAACTTATCATTTTCTGAAGACAGTCTGCAGTGCCGAGCTAAGTTTTTTTAATTGTTTTATGTATCTGCAACAGATGACTTTTGAAAACATTGTGGCACAATTAAGGAGGAACTGCTCATGATAAGCAATGTCTTCTTGTACGACAATTCAATAATAATACTTTCATTAAAAGGGATTTTTCATATTTTTGCCTAGCAGTTTTCGGAGTCCTCTGCTGCAAATGTGTAGTATGATGGAAAGAGATAAAAAAATAAAATACGATGAGCGCTACAGGACTAGCAATTTCTCCTTTTGCCAGAATGTTTTCTACTTTTAGTCATAGGTTATCCATTCAATTATAGAGATTTTCTATTTTTTGACAAAATATGTTCAAAGTCATCTGCTACAGAATTGTCGTATGAGGGAAAGAGTTAACCTTTTAAAAAAGCTATGTAGCTGGTTTTTGAAGAGCAAAGTTGTCACGTTTAGTCAGGAGACTAATAAACTGTCAAGTTAATCCTTTCCCTCATATAGACGCTTTCTGATGCCTCTGCAGCAGATAGCTTTTTGAAAACATAGTGACATAAGAAGAAATTGCTCAAAACGAGCAATTTCTCCTTTTGCCACTATGTTTTCCACTTTTAGTCATAGGTTATCCATTCAATTATAGAGATTTTCTATTTTTTGACAAAATATGTTCAAAGTCGTCTGCTGCTGAATTGTCGTATGAGGGAAAGGGTTAAGAGGGAGCTTAGCTGGTAGTTAACCCTTTCCCTCATACAGACACATTTTGATGCCTCTGCATCAGACGATTCTTGAAAGAATCGTGACAAATGGAGAAGTTGCTCATATGGAGCAATTTCTCCATTTGTCACAATGTTTTCATTTGTTTTGAATTATCATGTTTTCATTTGCAGTGATTTTTCATAGTCAGATTTGTCATATGTGGGAAAGGGCTAATGTCAAATGGAATCACTGTGGTATTATTGTATAGTCAGGTCTTCCCTGGCTTTTCAATTTAATTCCTTGTTTGTCTGAAAACAAAGGCTTTTGTCTACGCATCAAGCCTATTTCCTCTTGTGTCATGGATTGCATGTATAATGCCCTTTCTTTAGCTCACTTGAGCACGAATTGCGCGATAAGCTTTTGAGATCACTCACATTTATCAAAGTGCAGGATAAGCTTTGTGATCTCTCATCGGCTGTTGACATTATTTTCCTACATACATCTTCGCCTAAACCAATGGACCTTTTTATGCCCCGGCATACAAAGTATGAGGGGCATATAGTTTTCCGGTCTGTTAGTCTGTCCGTTCGTCCGTCCGTCCGTCCGTTCGTCCGTTCGTCCGTCCCGCTCAGGTTAAAGTTTTTGGTCAAGTTAGATTTTAGTGAACCTGATGTCCTATCATTATGAAACTTCACACAAATGACAATCAACATATCATTGTTTAAAAAATTGTATCAATTTGAGGTTGGACCAACTGTTCATCAGTCTGTTCGTCTGTCTGTTCGTCCATTCCATTCTCAGGTTAAAGTTTTTGGTCAAGTTAGATTTTAGTGAACCTGATGTCCTATCATTATGAAACTTCACACAAATGACTATTAACATATTATTCTTTAAAAAATTGTATCAATTTGAGGTTGGACCAACTGTTCGTCCGTCCGTTCGTCTGTTCGTCTATCTGTTTGTCCATTCCATTCTCAGGTTAAAGTTTTTGGTCAAGTTAGATTTTAGTGAACCTGATGTCCTATCATTATCAAACTTCACACAAATGACAATCAACATATCATTGTTTAAAAAATTGTATCAATTTGAGGTTGGACCAACTGTTCGTCCGTCCGTTTTAAAATATAGTTAACAACCGGGGCATCCGTGTTCCATGGACACATTTTCTTGTTTTGAAATAATTTCACAGGAATTTTTCTTCGTTGGTCCTCTTTCAAAACTCTGGTTGCCATGGCATCAAAGAGAAAAAAACTTCAAAAATGAACAAGCCTGATTTGAAAATAATGATGCACAAATCCTCCTAGGGTGATCCTCTACCAAGGTTGTTTAAATTATTTAATACGATCCTGTTAAATAACATAGCCTGGCTTGTTTTCCTTATATGTATATAGTGAAAATTTAAAGAAAAATCTTTGGCTATAAGTACTGGCCCAACTTGAAAAGAAATTGTTCCTTGTTTCACCTACTAAGTTTATTTAGAATTAATCCGATCCATAGCCACCAGGAGGCAGGGCTTGTTCACCTTATGTATACTTTGTATAAAGTAAAACTGTTGAAAACTGTTGAAGTTCTATTTAATCAGGTGAAGGATATAGTGCCATCATGGTCATCTAAATATATATATATATATTATAGATACAAGAGAAAGTTGATGCAACGCATCAATGTCGCCGGATATTCATAGTGCAGTTATGCATAACATTATAGTAGTTGAATAAACAGTTATCAACTGAGGGGCATATTGAACATCAGGGGTGGGGTCAAGTGAAAATGTATCATAACTTGCATTGCTTTGTCAACAAAGTGAATGATAATTGAAGCCTTTCATTGTTTATGATCAATCTCCATTCCAAAGTAGGTTGACCATACACACAACCAACTAATTATTGATCATAAACAGTAATGGAAATGAGTAATCTTGCCAATCATTAGTCTTAGTATGTATACAGTGCTTTCATTAAGGAACAATTATAGGATTTGTGAATTCAACATACACTTTTCAAGATGTTTGTCAGAATATTGGAATTTTATTATTTTTCAATAAAACCACAAAACAGACAATTTAGGATTTGCTTGCAATAGCACGTCATTTTACCTTTCCTCTTTTAAATTCAACAGTGGACACCTTTGCAGCAATCTACTTTTAAAACAATGAGATAAGGGTTAAATCGCTGAAGAGTTTTCTCTTTTTCTCAAAATGATATTAGCTTAGCATCCTAATTATATCATACTTTAACAAATGTTGAAATGTAGTCCAATATTTATAAATTAGACCACCTTCGAAATATAATATCAACTAAACAGTTAAATCTCATTGAAATTGTTGTATAATTTAAACTTAATTTCGAATATAAACTTAGCCCTACAACATGTTAATTTATTTTAATTCTTTCCTTCCTTTTTTATAATGAAAACAGCAAACTACTCATGTTTTAAAATTATATTATGATGAGCGCCCTTGTGTCAATGATGCATAATAATATGCAGATCGGAAGCAATATGCCTTTAGGGAATTAAATGACACATTTAAAATTGTCAAGGACGAAATAATTTTGTACGAAAGACCCGATTCTTTCTTATTCGCAGAGGTGTCGTTCTTGAAACTCTCTTTATAGGCAGAGAGTGTTCGTTCAAAGTCATTTTTCCATTAAAACCAGTTTTATCTCGGTTTGTTCTTTTTTTCATTTGTTTCGAACCAAATAAACATTTTAAATCACCTACAATTTACTATTTGTAAGTGAGTGTAAAGAGCGGCTCTCTGCAAAGGAGATTGATCTACGCAGTTGGTATTCGCGAGTCACGCAGGTGCGCGTATGTAAACAAATTAGACTGCGACGTAAAGGTTTGTAGTTATCGACTTTTGATTACATGTAGTATATAGTGTAAAATAAAGAATACCAGTCTAGCTAATAGGGACTGTTTTGTCTTCGTAAATAAAACAAAAAAACATAAATGCGAGTCAGAATAAAGAAACTGAAAATACCTAAAACATCGGATTATTTATTTCATTTTAGATGTATCATTACTTAGTGTTTTTAAACAAACACAATTGTAATATGTTCAAGACATCTAAATGTGTTTCTTTCTAATAATAATCCCCCCTCCCATGTGATTTCAGAAAACCTATTAAAAATAGAAGTCGCGGGCTTCTGCCCGGCTACTAATGATAAATAGGAATCAGTCAAGGTCATACTCTGATCCAATCAGTGATACAAAAAGGTTTCGGATGCTTCAGCTGCAGATGACTTTTGAAAACACTGTGGAAAATAGAGAAATTACTCTGAATGAGCAATTTCTCATGATCCCCATGGTATTCAATTATGTAATTTAGATAGGAGATTTTTTTTTATGTGTTTCAGATTGCAGATTTTGATATATTTTATAGTATCTAGATATGTTATTCAGATAGCGACTTTTGGTGTATATTTCAGATAGCAGATTTTAGTGTATATTGCAGATAGTAGATTTTGATGTATGTTTCAGATAACATATTTTGGTGTATATTTCAGATAGCAGATTTTAGTGTATATTGCAGATAGCAGATTTTGATGTATGTTTCAGATAACATATTTTGGTGTATATTTCAGATAACATATTTTGGTGTATATTTCAGATAGCAGATTTTGGTGTAAGTAATGAATTCACTGGAAATGATATCTACCTCACTAGCACAGCTGGAACTCCTGCATTTATGGCACCAGAGGCTTTAAAAGGTAATGACAACCACCATCGGTGATGATGTGCATTTTCCCCTTTGTTTCAACTAGATTCATTAATTTTGCTTTCAGTTGAAGAGATTTTCCTTCTTTTTATCTAGATGTTTTCAAAGTTGTTTGCTGTAGATTTCTTGAATGTGGGAAAGGGTTAACCTATTCACATATACAGATACATTTTGACTTATCTTCAGGATATGATTTTGAAAAATAAAGATCAATTTCTCAATTTACCACAATGTTTCCAACTCTATTCAATGAATATTCTTACGTATAGGGAGTCTGTTCAAAGACAATCTGTTGCCGAGTTGTTGTATCTGGAAAGGGTTAAAAAACAAGGCAGAATGATAAACCAATTGACTAATATAATTTTATAAAATTAAAACATTAACAATTCTTTTGTTATTGGCAAGCCCGCTCGCGGTAAGCTGGACATAGCTGTCACAATCGCGGTTCTGTGTATGTATTTGTGTGCATGCGTACGTGAGTCCTTCAGTCCTAACTAACATTGTCAGGCCCGCATCTTAAACTTGCATCATTGAATTTCAAAGAAACTTTACACAAACGCTCACCATGATAAGGCGGCGTTTCACGCACAAGACCCAGGCCTGTATCTAAAAGGTCAAGGTCACACTTAGAGGTCAAAGGGTCAAAATGAGTACTGTTTGATAGGACTGTACCTTGTTCGGCACGCATTTCAACCATGCATTATAGGATTCCCAAGTTACTCAGCACACATATACAGGTAGCGTGTCAAATGAAGACCCAGGTCTGTACATGGAAGGTCAAGGTCACAAATTTTAAAGATGACAATTTTGACAATTGATTGTTTGACTTCGAGACAACAATGAAATACATCTCTTTCTTTTAAACTTAGTGTTTGAAAAATTTACGGAAATACAAACATCATGGTGTTTGATCTGTCAAAATTCTTCAAATTGAAGGAGAGGAATTGAATAATTCTATTTGTGACCGAAATAACATTTTCATTACATGTGTCGATGTGTAAAATTATTCCTATGTTAAATATGCCTTAACCTTTCATACAAAAAATAATCTAAAACTGATGTATATATTATTAAACTTCAGAATAATACAGTATCTCAAAAATAAAAAAATAAATGTTGGGTTATTGTACTTTTAACATTTAACAACCACTTCGGTATCGCAGAAGGCCCTTAATTAACTGCTTACAGGTAAACACTTTGTCAGTCTGTGTCGCGATTGCATGCAAGAGCACTATGTCTGTGACAAAACCTTTGGAGCGGGCTCGACATGTTGCCTGTGAGCATCTAGTTACATTTTTTGCTGTATTAAAAACTCATTAAAAATAAATAAAAGCATGGCTGGAAATATATTGCTTACGGTATTTGGAGCAAGTTTCATTTTCACAGAAGCATTCATCAGGTAGAGAATCATTAACACTTTCCTGCATTTGGTCGCATCTGAAGCAGACGATTTTTGAAAAATTGTTACAAAAGGAGAAATTGCTCATGATGAGCAATTTCTCCTTTTGCCACAAAGTTTCAACTATATGCAAAAAAAAAAAATATACTTCTATTTATCAATTCATTCCATATTCATGCCTAGATGACAGATGTCACAATACTTTTAAAAATGACTGATGCCTGCATCAAAATCCTTCTACAAATGGGAAGGGTTATTTAGTCTCGGTAAAAAATTAATTAGCTTGGATTCTTACCACACATTATGTCCGTTCCCACATACAACAAATCTGCAGCGGATGGCTTTGAAAACATTTAGTAAAATGTGGAAAATCTCTATACTTAACCCTTTCCCTCAATATAGATGCTTTCTGATGCCTCTGCAGCAGACAGCTTTTTGAAAACATAGTGACAAAAGAAGAAATTGCACAAAACGTGCAATTTCTCCTTTTGCCACAATGTTTTCCACTTTTTGTCGTAGGTTATCCGTTCAATTATGGAGATTTTCTATTTTTTGACAAAATACGTTCAAAGTCGTCTGCTGCAGAATTGCCGTATGAGGGGAAGGGTTAAAAGAACTACAATCATCAGTGAATAAATTTAGAAAACATTGTTGCAAAAGGTGAAATTGCTCATTATTCTCCTTTTGTCACAATGTTTTCAAAAGTTGTCTCCTGGTGAGGCATCAGAAAGTGAATGTATGAGGGAAAGGGTTAAATACCAATCATTATTTGAGAATTATCAGACGAAAGAAGTTTACCATCTTCGAAATATCTGTTTTTATACAGAATTTCTTTGAACGAGAATTGGCCTTTAAACAGAATTGAAAAAAAAAAATCTTTGAAGGAGAATTCTACTTTTTCATACCTTCTGCAAAGGCATCAAATGTTGTCTGTATTGAGTTTTTTTAAATAAAGAAATAAAGAAATATTTTGTTATTTTAACAGAAGAGAAAGAAAACTTCAGTGGAAAGGCCTTAGATGTGTGGGCAATGGGAATTACACTGTACTGTTTCATGTATGGAAAGGTAGGTAGATCATTAACCCTTTCCCTCACGCTTTCTGACGCCTCTGCAGCAGACGGCTATTTGAAAACATATTGACAAAAGAAGAAATTGCTCAAACTTAGCAATTTCTCCTTTTTCCACAATGTTTTCCACTTTTAGTCATAGGTTATCCATTCAATTATCGAGATTTTCTATTTTTTGACAAGATATGTTCAAATATGGAAAAAATCTCTATAAATGAAAATCTGAAGCAGACAACTTTGCAACATCTAGGCAGAAATAAATAAATTTATATAAATGAGATATAGTGATAGAATTGAGTTGAAAAACATTGTGGCAAAAGTAGAAATTGCTCATCTTGAAGCAATTATTCTTTTTGCCACAATATTTTCAAAATCCGTCTGTGTAGGAAAGGGCTAATATCGAGCGTACCCTTGGTTGATTGATTCAACTTTAACCTTTTCCTGCATACAGGCTGCGGGGCATTGCAGCAGACGACTTTTGAAAACATTGTGGCAAGAAGGAGAAATGTGTCCTTTTTGAAAGTCTTTTTTTGCATCAGAGGTCGCCTGAATCAAGTCAACCCCTTTCCCACTTTCAGACGCTTTCTGATGCCTCTGCAGCAGATTATTTTTGAAAGCATTCTGACAAAAGGAGAAATTGCTCAAAACAAGCAAAAATTTGGCAAAAATGTTATCAACCTTTTTTCAGTGATTATACCTTCATTTTTAGTGAATTTCTGAGTTTTTGCTCAGATCATTTCAAAGTTGTCTGCTGCAGATTTGTTGTATGTAGGAAAGGGAAAGGGTTAACCCTTTCCCACATGCGACAATTCTGCAGCAGACGACTTTGAACATATGTTGTCAAATAATGGAAAATCTCTATAATTGAATGGATAACCTATGACTAAAAGTGGAAAACATTGTGACAAAAGGAGAAATTGCACGTTTTGTGCAATTTCTTCTTTTATTACTATGTTTTCAAAAAGCCGTCTGCAGCAGAGGAGTCATAAAGCGTCTATATGAGGGAAAGCGTTAAGAGTTGATATAGAATATATCTTGTATTATTATGCCAAGGCAATTATTAAAAAGAGAAAATTCATAATCTTTTTCCCACTTGCAGCTGCGTTTTGTGACTGCAATTGCAAATGTGCAATTTCTCCATTTTATCATAATGTTTCAACTCTGTTATGATAATCATATTTTACGTTTTTTAGATAATTTCCAAAAATTAATGGTCTGCTGCAGATTTGTAGTAGGTTGAAAAGGTTTAACCCGTTCCCACATACAACAAATCTGAAGCAGACGACTTTGAAAACACACCCAAAACAAATTGGAATCGCCCTTTAAATGAAAGTACAATAATTGAATAGAGTTGAAATCATGGTGATAACAGGGAGAAATTGCTAGTTTTGAGCACTTTCTTCTTTTGTCGCCATGTTTTCAAAAGCTGTCTGCTGCAAAGATGTCAAAAAGCGTCTATATGAGGGAAAGGGTTAAGATCCATATGAAATATATTCTGAGCACTAAAATCACCAGGAATGGTGTTGACGCACATGGATGTGGCTACCGTAAGGACACTTAATATGTGACAGGGCCCTTCCAGTTAATCCCACGAGATTTAAGAAATTAGTGAATGTTTGTTGAAAACAGTATTGATCTTGTCTCTTTTGTCTGCCTTTAATTCACAAGTCTCTTAAATTTAATGATCAACCCTTTCCCGAATAAAATGCCAATTTGATTCGGTACACAACAAACTGATAACATAGTTGTTAACCCATAACTTCACACAACTTTTCAAAGGTCATCAGCTTTACAATCATCAGACGAACAATTTTTAATAATCTAGAAAACTGAAAGATTTTCATATTGATAAAGAGTTGAAATATTGCAATAAAAGGTGAAATTGCTTGTTTTGAGCAATTTCATCTTTTATTGCAATATTTCCAAAAGTCATTGTTGGATGGCATGTGTCAAATGTCATCTGTGTGAAGTATCGGAATATCTGGAGGTTCAATGAGGAATTTCTTCTTTTCTTGCAAATTGTTCTATTCTGCGTATTCCTCTCCCTCTTGCAGATGCATTTTGGGGGATCTGCAGCAGACTACTTTTGAAAACATTGTGACTAAAGTTGATTTTGTCTTTACTTTTTCAAAGTGTTCTGGAGATTTCTTGTATGTGGAAAAGCGTGATAACCCTTTCCAACATATAGACGCTTTCTGATGCCTCTGCAGCAGACAATATTTGAATTCATTGTGGCAAAAAGAGAGCATTTCTCAATTTTGCCTCAATAATTTCATCTCAATACAATAATCATACTATCATTTATAGAGATGTTCCATATTTTGGATTTGATAATTTCAAAGTCATCTGCTGCAGATTTGTTTTAAGTGAAAAGGGTTAAAATTGTACTAATGTGAATTTCAAAAAGCAGGAAAGTTACCTCATAAATCTTATATGTGTTTCCCTCTTTTGCAGTGCCCATTTGTAGATGATATGCCCCTCAGCTTACACAGTAAGATATTAAAGGACCCTGTGATATTTTCTGATGCGTATGTATGATTTTATAATATCTTAGAATATAACCTAAACCCTTTCCCGCATGCAGATGCAGCTTGATGTATTCTGCAGCTTGATGCATTCTGCAGCAGATGCTTTTTGAAGATGTTGCAGCAAAACAATAAATCACTTATAATGAGCAATTTCTCATTTTGAAAAGTTTTCAATTTTATTCAATGATGATACTTACATATTGACGTTTCTGTAGCAGGCCAATTTCTAAAACATTGTGGCAAAACGAGTAATTGCTCATGATGAGCAATTTCTCATTTTGTGACAATGTTTTCAACTCTTTTCAATGATAAAAACTTCCCCTTGGATTTTCCAAAAATTTACCAAGATGTTTTCAAAGCCATCTGATGCACATCCTTGGTATATTTGGCCTGATAAAGCCTTTAACCCTTTCCCTTTCTGACGCCTCTGCAGCAGATGGCTTTTTGAAAACATAGTGACAAAAGAAGAAATTGAACAAAACGTGCAATTTCTCCTTTTGCCACAATGTTTTCCACTTTTAGTCATAGGTTATCCATTTAATTATGGAGATTTTCTATGTTTTAACAAAATATGTTCAAAGTCGTCTGCTGCAGAATTGTCGTATGAAGAAAAGGGTTAAGCAAAAAATTATTAATAAACCATCCCCTTCATGCACAACTTGGCTTTAAATTGTCAAAGTTAATCATTCAAGGGACAAAATGAGAAATTTGTAAGTTTGATCAATTTTGCCCTTTTTACCAAATTTTCACTATATTAACCCTTTCCCACATACAGACGCTTTTTGTTGCCTCTGCAGCAGACAACTTTACAAAGAATTGGGGCAATAATTGTTATGAGCAATTTCTCTTTTTGCCACAATCTTTTCAACCTTCGTTTTCAAAGTCATCTGCTGCAGATTTGATGTATGTGGGAAAGGGTTAAAAGATACCAAATGATATAATTTCAGCTATATCTTACAACTTTTTTCCCACTGATTTTTTTAACCCTTTCAAACATACAAATAAATCTGCAGCAGACCACTTTCTCAACATCATGGCAATAATGAGAAAATACAATAATTGAAAAGAGTTGAAAACATTTCGGAAAAAGGACAAAGTGCCCAATAAGAGCAATTTCTTCTTGTGTCACAATGCTTTCAAAAGTCCTCTGCTGCAGAGGCATCATATTGTGTCTACATGTAGGAAACTATTGATAACCTCATTAATCCTTTCCCTCATACAACAATTCTGCAGCAGACGGCTTTGAACATATTTTGTCAAAAAATAGAAAATCTTTTTTTTAATGAGAAAATACAATAATTGAAAAGAGTTGAAAACATTTCGGAAAAAGGACAAAGTGCCCAATAAGAGCAATTTCTCCTTGTGTCACAATGCTTTCAAAAGTCCTCTGCTGCAGAGGCATCATATTGTGTCTACATGTAGGAAACTATTGATAACCTCATTAATCCTTTCCCTCATACAACAATTCTGCAGCAGACGGCTTTGAACATATTTTGTCAAAAAATAGAAAATCTCTATAATTGAATGGATAACCTATGACTAAAAGTGGAAAACATGGTGGCAAAGGAGAATTTTTTTTTGTCACTATGTTTTCAAAAAGCCGTCTGCTGCAGAGGCGTCAGAAAGCGTCTACATCTAGGAAATGGTTAAAAGAGAGAACTATCAAAAGGATGTCATGTTAAAGTTAATTACGGTAAATACTCGGCTATAAGGCGCTCTTGACTATAAGAAGCGCCCCTGACTTTAATTTAAAAATTATTTATTTTACATCGATCACAAAGCAAGCTTTCAGCTTATATTAATTACGCTCGATGTCTGCTTCCTGGAGACATAACCAGTACTCGCGCCTTTTGTGTGGAAAAATCCCAAAGTCAGGCTTTGAGGTCTCAAAACTAGGTTTCCATGGTTGACTCTCCTATAAGATGCATTCAGATTTCTAAAGTTTTTTTCTAGCCACAAACCCATGATAAACAGCGAAATTTAACATTTTAGTCATCTCATTTTATTAATGAAGATTGAAAAACATCTAATAAAATTCCGCGATTTCTATTCATCGCCATTTTAATAGGTAACATAATATACATCCAAAAATAAATCGAAAATTCTTCTAGAATGTAACAGTTAATTAACTTGTATTTCAGACCTGCAGTATCCCAACCATGTAGGGACTTGATATCACGAATGTTGGACAAAAATCCAGACACTCGAATCACATTACCGGATATTAAGGTAACACTTTCTCCAAACCATTGTGCTTCAGGTTCCTCTTATCTTTTTTCCACATGCATTTCAACATGTTTTTCAGCGGATGACTTTTGAAAACAGTGTGGCAAAAGTAGAAATTGCTCAGACCAATTTCTCCTTTTGCCGCAATGTTTTCAACTCTATTTCATATTTAGACATTCTTTTGTTTTATGATATTTTCAATGTTTTTGTCTAGATATTTACAAAGTTGTCTGCTGCAGATTTCTTGTATGTGGGAAAGGGTTTATTACATGGCATTCTTGAAAGCAAATTAGTTGCAATAAACCCTTTCCCAGTATGACTTTGAAATCTCTAGGTAAAAATATGGAA
The DNA here is from genome assembly GCA_031761405.1 of Serripes groenlandicus. Taxonomy (NCBI): domain Eukaryota; kingdom Metazoa; phylum Mollusca; class Bivalvia; order Cardiida; family Cardiidae; genus Serripes; species Serripes groenlandicus. Next base: position 21,923,877 of record JASEVX010000003.1, read on the forward strand.
AATCTCTATAATTGAAAAAATAATTCTTGAAAAGAGTTGAAAACATTATGGCAAAAGAAATAAATTGCTAATAACTTCATTTTCTCCTTTAGCTACAATGCTTTCAAAAGGCGTCTGCTGCAGATGGGTTAAATTGTGTTTGCATTTGCAAAAGTGTTAACCCTTTCCCTCATACAACAATTCTGCAGCAGACGACTTTGAACATCTTTTGTCTAAAAATAAAAAATCTCTATAATTGGATGGATAACCTATGAATAAAAGTGGAAAACATTGTGGCAAAAGGAAAAATTGCTCTTTTTGAGAAATTTCTTCTTTTGTCACTATGTTTTCAAAAAGCCATCTGCTGCAGAGGCGTCAGAAAGCGTCTGTATGTGGAAATGGGTTATCTTTGTGTAATATGTAGTACAACTCGGATCAAGAATCATAGTCAGGGGTGTTAGGGCATTATAGGGGCTGTTTGGTTCAGAATCTTCCAAAAGCACCAAATTTGGCCCAGAGGTGGCCCATGCTTCAGTAGATGACTTTTGAGATCATTGTTGCAAAATGAGAAAATGCTCATGATAGTCAGGGCCGGGTGTTAGGGATATTTTGGTTCAGATTCTTCCAAAAGTACCAAATTTAGCCCAGAGGTGGCCCATACTATACTTTTAAAAGATTTGATGGGCGCCAAGACGGGCGACCAATGGGGCCGCCATATTGGCAAAATCCAAAATGGCCGCCATCCGGGTTAGATGACAATCGCAGGTAAAAAACTAAAAGGGCTAGAATCATGAATGATACCTCATTTTAGGGGTGTTCAGGGTCGGGTAATCAGATTCAGATTCAGATGTTATTTCAATGATCTGAGGTCAAGTTTACCCCTCATTGACACGATAAAGGTCATTTAAGGGATCAACCTGGTGTTTTGGGTGTGTCATCGTCATCCCCAAAATCCTTTCCCATTATAAGCTGTATGTCGCAGTTTTCAAAGGGGAATAAAGGCAAGAATAATATTTGCATATCTCACACATTAAATGTTGCTGATGAGCTTGCCATGAAATATAGGTGACACAATGGTCAAGAGGACGCACTTATATTCATGCGGGCTGCCTTAATGATGCACAAGTTTTGTCTTCAGAGTCAAGAGCCCTTCGACGGCTACTTCCCCTAACTCCCTAATGGCTTTAGTAAATGCAGAAATAAGCAGTTTTTTCAACGTAGTGCTCAGGGCAACATCAGCTGTTCATGGTCGTGAGAAGTTCGGTGGAGACGTCAAATGGTTAATGAGGTTATCAATAGTTTTGCATAGATGTTTTAAAAGTCGTACAGATGCTTTCTGATGCCTCTGTAGCAGACGGCTTTTTGAAAACATAGTGACAAAAGAAGAAATTGCTCAAAACGAGTAGTTTCTCCTTTTGCCACAAAGTTTTCCACTTTTAGTCATATGTTATCCATTCAATTAGAGATTTTCCATTTTTGGACAAAATATGTTCCAAATCGTCTGCTGCATAATTGTTGTATGAGGGAAAGGGTTTAACCTTTTTGCTTGTATGTTTTCATAGTAGGTGAGGATTCATTGTTTATATTTCAGTTACACAGTTGGATAACCAAAGATGACGAATTTTTGTTACCAAATGAAAATGAGAACTGTATATTGGTAACAGTCACTGACGAAGAAGTTGACAATGTCATTAAACATGTGCCTAAAATTGAAACTCTTGTAAGTATACATCATTTGACAATGTCATTAAACATGTGCCTAGAATTAAAACTCTTGTAAGTATACATCATTTGAAAAGGTCATTAAACATGTGCTTAAAATAGAAACTCTTTTAAGTATACATCATTTGAAAATGTCATTAAACATATGTCTTAAATAGGAACTCTTGTAAGTATACATCATTTGAAAATGTCATTAAAAATGTGTTTAAAATAAAAACTCTGGTAAGTATGTCATTAAACGTATGTGTTAAATAGAAATTATTGTAAGTATATATCATTTGACAATGTCATTAAATGTATGTCTTAAATAGAAACTCTTGTAAGTATACAACATCTGATATTGTCTTTAAACGTATGTCTTAAATACAACCTCTTGTAAGTATATATTATATGTCAATGTCTCTAAACATGCACCTAAAATAAAATTTCTTGTACATATTATATGACTATGTCTTTAAAGATGCACCTTAAAACGAAATTCTTGTAAGTATATCTCATTTGCCAATATCTTTAAACATGCACCTAAAACAAAAAGTATTGTAAGTATATCTCATTTGACAATAACTTTAAACATGTACCGGTAGCTAAAATTCTTGTAAGTATATATCATTTGACAATATGATGGCCTTTAAACATGTAGCTAAAATAAAAATTCTTGTAAGTATATATCATTTGACAAGATCTTTAAACATGTAGCTAAAATAAAAATTCTTGTAAGTATATATCATTTGACAAGATCTTTAAACATGTAGCTAAAATAAAAATTCTTGTAAGTATATATCATTTGACAATATCTTTAAACATGTAGCTAAAACAAAAATTCTTGTAAGTATGTATCATTTGACAATATCTTTAAACATGTAGCTAAAACAAAAATTCTTGTAAGTATATATTATTTGACAATATCTTTAAACATGTAGCTGAAATAAAAATTCTTTTTAGTATATATCATTTGACAATATCTTAAAACATGTAGCTAAAACAAAAATTCTCGTAAATATAAATCATTTGACAATATCTTTAAACATGTAGTTAAAACAAAAATTCTTGTAAGTATGTATCATTTGACAATATCTTAAAACATGTAGCTAAAACAAAAATTCTCGTAAGTATAAATCATTTGACATATCTTTAAACATGTAAACAAAAATTCTTGTAAGTATGTATCATTCGACAATATCTTTAAACATGGAGCTAAAACAAAAATTCTTGTAAGTATGTATCAATCGACAATATCTTTAAACATGTAACTAAAACAAAAAGTATTGTAAGTATGTATCATTTGACAATAACTTTAAACATGTACCTCTAGCTAAAATTCTTGTAAGTATATATCATTTGACAATATGATGGCCTTTAAACATGTAGCTAAAATAAAAAAATTCTTGTAAGTATATATCATTTGACAAGATCATTTGACAATATCTTTAAACATGTAGCTAAAACAAAAAAAAATCTCGTAAGTATAAATCATTTGACAATATCTTTAAACATGTGCCTGAATTGAAACACTTGAAACTATATATATACATTATGTGACAATGTGGTTAAATATGTGGCTAAATGGAAACTTTTGTTGTAAGTATATATCATTTGACAATAACCTTTTCCCTCTTATAGATGCATTTTGATGCATATGCAGCAGAGCACTTTTGAAAACATTCTTAAAAAAGGAGAAATTGATCATGATGAGCAATTTCTCTGTTTGCCACAATGTTTTCCACTCTATTAAATAATAACACTTCCGTTAACCCTTTCCCTCATATGACAATTCTGCAGCAGACGACTTTGAACATATTTTGTAAAAAATTGGAAATTCTCTATAATTGAATGGATAACCTATGACTAAAAGTGGAAAACATTGTGGCGAAAGGAGAAATAGCTCGTTTTGAGCAATTTCTTCTTTTGTCACTATGTTTTCAAAAAGCTGTCTGCTGCAGAGGTGTCAGAAAGCGTCTATATGAGGGAAAGGGTTAAAGTGATTTTCCATATTATTCAAAGTTGTCATACGCAGATTTGTTGTATGTTGGAAAAGGATAAATACCATTGTTTGTCCTAGATTATCTTCTGCAGATTCATCTTATGTGGGAAAGGAGTGTTGTAAACTATAATTTCTTGGATTGTTACATTATTTTTTCAGATATTAATAAAGAGCGTCTTAAAACAGAAATCCTTCAAGCATCCATATAGAGACAGGGATAACAGTTTGAAAGATGAGTTTAAAAAATCTGGAAGATCTTATTCTGCACCAAATTCTACATTCCAACAAGTTGTCAAACAGTAAGTTATATAGGTTTTTAGCTCGACTTTTGAAAAAGACGAGAGCTATTGTCATGACCCTGGCGACGGCGTTGGCGGCGGCGTGGTCGTCCGGTTAAGGTTTTTTGTTTAGCTCATTTTTAGCTCGACTATTCGAAGAATATGAGAGCTTTACTACTCGCCCCGGCGTCGGCGTCCGGTTAAAGTTTTAGGGCAAGTTGGCATTTTCATTCATAATTATTTGTGCTAGGGCTTTCATATTTGGAATATAGTTACCTCTTATACCTTTCTTCATATTGAATGCTGAGGATGCCGAGTTTGACCTTCTTTTTGGGGTAAAAAACATGATTTTGTGTGGTTAAAGTTTTAGGGCAAGTTGGAATTTTATTTTAATTTTTAATTTTTCTCAATAAGTACTTGTTCTAGGGCTTATATATTTGGAATATAATTACATATAATATCTTTCTTCACATTGAATACTGAAGATGCTGAGTTTGACCTTCTTTTTGGGGTAAAAAACATGATTTTGGGTGGTTAAAGTTTTAGGGCAAGTTGGAATTTTATTTTATTTTTTATTTTTTCTCAATAAGTACTTGTGCTAGGGCTTTCATTTTTGGTATATAATTACATATAATACCTTTCTTCATATTGAATGCTGAAGATGTTGAGTTTGATTTTCTTTTGGGGGTAAAAACATGATTTTGGATGGTTAAAGTTTTAGGGCAAGTTGGAATTTTATTTTAATTTTTATTTTTTCTCAATAAGTACTTGTGCTAGGGCTTTTATATTTGGAATTTAATTACATATAATACCTTTTTTCACATTGAATGCTGAAGATGCTGAGTTTGACGTTCTTTTTGGTGTAAAAAACATGATTTTGGGTGGTTAAATTTTAGGGCAAGTTGGAATTTTATTTTAATTTTGAATTTTTCTCAATAAGTACTTGTGCTAGGACTTTCATATTTGGAATGTAATTACATATAATACCTTTCTTCACATTGAATAATGAAGATGCTGAGTTTGACCTTCTTTTTGGGATAAAAAACATGATTTGGGGTGGTTAAAGTTTTAGGGCAAGTTGGAATTTTATTTATTTTTTTATTTTTCCCAATAAGTACTTGTGCTAGGGCTTTCATATTTGGAATATAATTACATATAATACCTTTCTTCACATTGAATGCTGAAGATGTTGAGTTTGACCTTCTTTTTGGGGTAAAAAACATGATTTTGGGTGGTTAAAGTTGGAATTTTATTTTAATTTTTAATTTTTCTCAATAAGTACTTGTGCTAGGGCTTTCATATTTGGAATATAATTACATCTAATATCTTTCATTCATGATTTTTAACTTTAATATGGAGTTATTGCCCTTGATTTACTTTTAAATGTATGTATCTATTCAGTTGCTTTTACATATAGAGTATATATAATTTAAAAGTACTTAAGTGCAATATAATGAAATAGTGCTTTATGTGAATAAGAGGCATATAGTCGAGCGCGCTCTCCTCCGACAGCTCTTGTTTTCTTTTTTTATGCATATAGTTTTTGGCCTGTCTGTCTGCACGTCTGCACGTCTGTCTGTCTGTCTGCACAAAAAAACCTTTAACCTTGACCACTACTTTTGAACCATAACAGGTACGGCTACCATATTTCACATGTGTATTCCTTGTGACATGAACTTTCTGTCAGTACCAAATATTTTTGACCTTGCGACCTTGACCTTTGACCTAGATGTAGTTTTTGGCCTGTCTGCACGAAAAAAACTTTAACCTTGACCACTACTTTTGAACCATAACAGGTACGGCTACCATATTTCACATGTGTATTCCTTGTGACATTACCTTTCTGTCAGTACCAAAATGTTTGACCTTGCGACCTTGACCTTTGACCTAGATGTTGCCATTCTCGAAAAAAACTTTAACCTTGGCCATTACTTTTGAACCATAACAGGTACGGCTACCATATTTCACATGTGTATTCCTTGTGACATGACTTTTCTGTCAGTACCAACATTCTTGACCTTGCGACCTTGACCTTTGACCTAGATGTTGCCATTCTCGAAAAAAACTTTAACCTTGGCCATTACTTTTGAACCATAACAGATACGGCTACCATATTTCACATGTGTATACCTTGTGACATGACCTTTCTGTCAGTACCAAACTTTTTCACCTTGCGACCTTGACCTTTGACCTAGATGTTGCCATTCTCGATAAAAACTTTAACCTTGACGACTACTTTTGAACCATAACAGGTACGGCTACCATATTTCTCATGTGTATACCTTGTGACATGACCTTTCTGTCAGTACCAAAATTGTTCACCTTGCGACCTTGACCTTTGACCTAGATGTTGCCATTCTCGAAAAAAACTTTAACCTTGACCACTACTTTTCAACCATAACAGGTACGGCTACCATATTTCACATGTGTATTCCTTGTGACATGACCTTTCTGTCAGTACCAACATTTTTGACCTGGCGACCTTGACCTTTGACCAAGATGTTGCCATTGGGGGGCATCAGTGTTTCACAAACACATCTTGTTTCTCCCTATCAATCGAGTGTCTGTGCCGTACGCGGTGCTCTTGTTTAAGCTCCCTGTGGACGAAGTGCTCAAGGTGTGCTATTGTGATCACATTTTGTCTGTTGTCTGTGCGTTGTGTGTTGTGGGTCGTTAACACTCTACAGGCTACATTTTGCTTCGATCTGCTTAAAAGTTAATCAGAACATTCATCTTCATCAGATCTTGGACAAGTTCGAAACTGGTCCATATGAGGTCAAAAACTAGGTCACTAGGTCAAATTGATGGAAAATCTTGTTAACACTCTCAAGGCCCCAATTTTAACTTAGCATGTTTAAACTTTATCAGAATGTTTGTCTTGATTATAAGTAGGCCAAGTTCGAAAATAAGTCATGTCGGGTGAAAAAGAAGGTCACTATGCCAAATTGAAGGAAAATCTTGTTAACACTCTGGAGGCTGCATTTTTAACTTGAAAATATTGAACTTTGTCAGAATATTTTTCTTAATGATATTTAGGTCAAGTTCAAATATGCGTCATATTGGGTCAATACCAGGTAACTAGGTCAAATTGTAGGAAAATCTAGATAGCACTTTGGAGGCTGCATCTTCAAACTTGAAAATATTGAAACTTCATCAGAATGTTTGTCTTGATGATATGTAGGCCAAGTTTGAATATGGGTCATGTATGGTCAAAATCTAAGTCATAAGGCCAAATTTAAGGGAAATCTTGTAAACAATCTAGAGGCCGCATTCTTTTCTTCAGCAGCTTGAAATTTTGTCACATGTCTTAATGATATCTAGGTCAAGTTTGTATATGGGTCATATTGGCTCTAAAACTAGGTCACTAGGCCAAATTGAAGGGAAAAAATTTCAACACCCTGGAGACAGTCAAGTTAGATAACTCTTGTATTAATTAAGTACAAAATTTGGTACTTGTTTGACTTTGAAAATTTGGAAAGTTTTGCATGCATGGTACTATCATGCACATTTCTCAGTAACCACTCAGGGATTGATTTAAAACTTCAATATAGTCTTTAAAGTTATCAAACAATCAGGTAAGGTAACTCCTGACTGAATTTATCATAAATTATGGCCCTTGTTGAGTTAGAAATCTGGGTTTAAGTTTTGCATGCAAGGCCTTTTCTCACAAACAGCAGATGCTATTCAAAGAAAACTTATCCAACTTGATTTATAGTACTATACTATCAAGTCACTATCTCAATAACAACTGTTGACTATAGTATCACATGGCCAAATAGTCGAGCATGCTGTCCTGTGGACAGCTCAGCAGTTTGAGACTTATACGTGTGTTTTGCATTAGAAATCTCATTGCAGAACTGAGGTGATCAATCTAGGGCCATCATGACCCTCTTGTTTATAATCTCCGAAGTTTAATTTATTAATTAAGGTTCAACATCGTTTTTAAAAAAAAAAAATCAAGTCGTATCACGTAGGCGAGTTCACCTGCCCATTTGTTTCCCTGGCTTTCTCTCATAGACTGGTGGAAGATGATTGACGATTGTCACATTGACTTTTGTCATATTTCGGAAAGAATGCTTGCCCAGCTGGAGCTGAAAACAAAATGCCTGGATTGACAGCCTGTTTTGCTAAAAATATACAATATAATTAAATTAAGCCTTTCCCATATACAATGAATCTGGGGCAGACAACTCTAAAAACATGTGTGAACAATTAAGTAAATCTCTATTTATAAATGAAAATAGAATCATTGAAAAGAGTGTAAAAAAGTATTGAAAAGAGAAATTGTACAGTATGAGCAATGTTTTCAAATGGTTAACCCTTTCCCACATACAAGAAATCTGCAGCAGACAACTTTGAACATATTTTGTCAAAAAATAGAAAATCTCTATAATTGAATGGATAACCTATGACTAAAAGTGGAAAACATTGTGGCAAAAGGAGAAATTGCTCGTTTTGTCACTATGTTTTCAAAAGACCATCTGCTGCAGAGGCATCAGAAAGCGTCTATATGAGGGAAAGGGTTAACCTCAAAAAGAAGAGGCTTGGTGTTCTTTTGCCAATTACCCTTAATTCTAGTAAATTTTGTTTATCTTTTCAGATCGATGAATGTTGGCGACGATATTGATGAACAAAGCTCATGATTCTGTCCACAGTATTCCAAGCTAAATAGAGGAACAAATTTATAGCGGATTGTGCCATTTCATGAATCATCTTATCTGTATCTATTTCCTCATATGCCATGTAAGGTTATTCACAGCTTAACCTGTTATGGGTTAACCCTTTCCCATGTACAACAAAACTGCAGCAGACAAATTTGAAAACATCTTTTGACAAAAGAAGTAAATCTCTATAAATGAAATTTTATCTATTGAATAAATTTAAAAACGTTGTGACAAATGGAGAAATTGCTCATCATGAACAATTTCTCCTTTTGCAGAAATGTTTTTAAAAGTCTTCTGCTACCGATGCGTCAAAATGTGTCTGCAGTTGAGAAAGAGTTAACCCTCATGTTACACATTCTGACACCTATCAAGCAGACTACTTTTGAAAACATTGTGGGAAAAGGAGAAGTTACTTAATTAGTATCTTAATCTTGTCTTTTGCAACAAGTATTTCAATTCTATTCAATGATTAAACTTTCATAAAATAGATATATTTGCATTTATGCTTTCAATATCATCTGCTGCAGAATTGTTGTATGTTGGAAAGTGTTAAAATATGGACAATTTCTGGAGATGACATATTCATTGAATAGAATTGAAAACATTGTGGCAAATTTCAACTATTTCCACAATGTTTTCAAACGTCATCTGCTGCAGATGTGTCAAAATGCCAGCATTTGGGAAAGGGGTAAAATAGAATACATTTGATTTATTTAAACCAAACTAAATTTAAGTGGAGATGCACTCAGACCCAGCTTATTCCTCTCACAGAATTACATTAATTACCAGTAAATTTTGCTCTTTTACAAAAATTCCTTTATACCTGAAACATGGCTAATTATATGCAATTTCTATTTCCAAGCATGTTTCATTGCACTTTGCACTTTTCAATATTTTACTGGATGTTTTTAGAATTGTCTGCTTCGAAAATATTTTAGGAAAATATTATAGATTTAGAATTATATTTTTGGTTGAATTGCAAACATAATGGGAAAAGAAGAATTAGCTTGTTTTGATTAAATTCTTCTCCTTCTACAGCGTTTTATAAATTTGGCTGCTGCATAAGGCATCAGAATATGCATGTATCTGGAAAAGGGTTAACCCTTTCCCTCATACGACAATTCTGCAGCAGACGACTTTGAACGTATTTCGTCAAAACATAAAAAATCTCCATATTTGAATGGATAACCTATGACAAAAAGTGGAAAACATTGTGGCAAAAGGAGAAATTGCACGTTTTGTGCAATTTCTTCTTTTGTCACTATGTTTTCAAAAAGCTGTCTGCTGCAGAGGCGTCAGAAAGCGTCTATATGAGGGAAAGGGTTAATGTTATGTTTAAACCAATCACCTTGACAATTTGTTTGTTTTAACAAATTGACAAAAGAGTGTGTAATTAAAATTGAAAGGTTCATATTTGGGCATAATATTTTTTATTAACACAGATTGCTTGCATTTTCTAAAACATCTGGGCAAAAAGTTGAAAATATCTCTTATTGAAATTTTTATTATTGAATTGAGCTGAAAACATTGTGGCAAAAGGAGAAATTGCTCATCATGAGCAATTTCTCCTTTCGCCATAATGTTTTCAATGGTCATTTCTGGCAGGGGCTTCAAAATGCGTCTACATATTGGAAATGCATCAATTTACTGGTCTTTATGTGTAATTTGGTTTTGTAATATAGAAAAAGTTTCATATTTATTCCATTTGGAAAGCACAAAATACAATTGTTTATTTCCTCAAAACTAGACTTTGCCAAAATGATATTGCATTTTTTTCTTCTATTTGAATATTCTAGTTTGTAGGAAAACATGTTATTAAAGGAATTTTCTCCTATCTTGTAATTCCATAAAGAAAGCTTGTAGCCTTCAATCTTGCTAGGCTAAAACAGACCTGTCAGGATTTTGAAATCCACTTTATATCTGAAATGGTTTGAAAGCCATCTGCAGCAGACAACTTTGAAAACATCCAGGCAACAGTATTAAAATCTCACCAGATGAAAGTACAATGTATTATTACTTCAATGAGTTGAAAACATTGTGGCAAAAGAAGAAATTGCTCATCATGAGAAATTTCTCCTTTTGCCACAATGTTTTCAAAAGTCGTCTGCAGATTGCGTTGAAATGTGTCTTCAAGTTGGAAAGGGTAAAAACATTCCAGCATGCAAAATAAAAAAAATTGGAAGAGTAATTTTGATAAAAAGTTTGAAAACATTTTGACAAAAACAGAGTTTTCTGCTTTTCTCACTTTGTTTTCAGCAATATTCTGCTTGAATGAATATAGGATAATAGGAGAAGAGCATGATCAGACTGGGCAGGTGCAGGCAGATCACATTTTCCAGATTACATGTGACGTGGTACACTTGTTGATTAGTATTGGATGCCTTTTTGATAATATTTGTCTTTTATAGTAACCTTTCCCACATGCAGAAACTTTCTCACCAGATGAAAGTATTATTATTTCATTGAGTTGAAAACATTGTTGCAAGAAAAGAAATTGGCTCATAATGAGCAATTTTTCCTTTTGCCACAAAGTTTTCAACTTAATTCAATGATTGGTCTTTTATTTTAACCCTTTCCCTCATATAGACGCTTTCTGACGCCTCTGCAGCAGACGGCTTTTTGAAAACATAGTGACAAAAGAAGAAATTGCACAAAACGTGCAATTTCTCCTTTTGCCACAATGTTTTCCACTTTATGTCATAGGTTATCCATTCAATTATGGAGATTTTCTATGTTTTGACAAAATACGTTCAAAGTCGTCTGCTGCAGAATTGTCGTATGAGGGAAAGGGTTAAGAGAATTTCCATATTCTTGATTAAATGTTTTCAAAGTCGTCTGCTGCAGAAATGTTGTCTGTGGGTAATGGTCAATCCTTTCCCCACATCCCACATACAACAAATCTGCATCGGAAAACTGAAAACTTTGAAAACATATGGACAAAAGTATAGAAACATTCTATAAATAGCAGTATAAATATTGAATATAGGATAGAGTATTTCAAAAAACATATTCTGTAGATGTGTTTGCATGTGGGAAAGAGTTAAATGAACCCTTACAGGACAGACAGTTGATGCGACCGAAGCAGACAACTTTCGAAAAAAGAAAAATGGATTTTTTATACAACCTTGGGCTGACTGCTAATTTTCACAAAGTATTTATAATATGATTAAGAGAAACACGTTCAGTCATTAATTAATTGATCTGAAATTTTTGATAATAGACAAGTCTGAAAAAATGTATAATTGTACTTTAATAAAAAAAACATAGTGAGAAAAGGAGAAATTCTTCTTAAATTGAGCAATTTTTTTAGTAAAAGTTGTTGGTTAAATTTGCATGAAATGTTTGTCCTCCTATCAGGGTAATGTTTAACCCTTTCTCACATACACAGGCTTTTTGATGCTTCTGCAGCAGACGACTTTTAAAAACATTGTGACAAAAGGGGAAATTGCTCAAAACAAGCAATTTCCCCTTATGTCACATATTAATGTGTCAAATTTATCCTTTTAGCATTTTTTTTCTAGATATTTTCAAAGTCGTCTGCTGCAGATTTGTTGTATGTGGAAAGGGTTAATAATACTTTTTGTACATATCACAAAATATAACTTTTTGCTCACATTTTTACAATCTCACGGGATTTGAGTAATTTAGTCTCCTTTCTTTTGCTTGATTTTTGATGTTTCTTTTTTTCTTTGAAAATTTGAAAATTTTGTTGTTCATAGAATGTTTGGTGAAATATAGATTAACATAAATATGACATGTGACTTTTTATACAATTTTGTACTGTAAATCGTCTTTGATGAAATATATCCTGTAGTTTTCTTAGATTTTAAGGTGTTAAGTCTTTCCCAGTTGCTGCAGATTTGTTGTATGTGGAAAAAGGGTTAAGATGAAACTCGGAAACATCAACCCTAACCACAAAAAAATAAATATTTTGCGGACTAAAAGTCTAAAAGGTGGACAATCTCTATAAAATGAAAGTATAGCTATTTTAATACAGTTCATAACATTGTGACAAAAAAGGAGAAATGCTAATCATGATCAATTTCTCCTGTAACAGCCATGTTTTCTAAAATCCATCTGCATGTAGGAAAGGTTCAGTAAATTTCAATACCAGATTTGCCATTTTCATTCTGTTCTAAATTGAATACCTTCTAAACATATGTACCTTAACCCTTCCCTCATACAACAATTCTGCAGCAGACGACTTTGAACATATTTTATCAAAAATTAGAAAATCTATATATTTGAATGGATAACCTATGACTAAAAGTGGAAAAACATTGTGGCAAAAGGAGAAATTGCTAGTTTTGAGCAATTTCTTCTTTTGTCACTGTTTTCAAAAAGCCGTCTGCTAGTGAGGCATCAGATGAGGGAAAGGGTTAAAATGGATGAACAAAGGAATGAAGGATTTTAGTATTTTATGAATCATTTTCCCCTTTTCCCCCATATAAATTACTTTTGCCTCCAATGAAGCAAGTAACTTTTGAAATTTTTGACGGAGAACAAGAAGAAGCTTTCCTTTTCAAAGACTGTTTTCAGCTCTATATTAATCCTTTCCCACATGTAGACACTTTCTGATGCCTCTGCAGCAGACGACTTTTGAAAACATTGTGGCAAAAGAAGAAATTGCTTCATTATGAGCAATTTCTCCTTTTGTCACAATGTTTTCAACTTTTTTCAAAAATCGTACTTTCATTCAATTTTATAGAGAGTTTTCACAGTTTAGTATGCATGTTTTTAAAGTCGTCTGCCAAAGATCTGTTGTATGCGGGAAAGGGTTTATATTAAACTGCCAATTCTCAAGTATACAGGTATTTTTCTGCAAGTGCTACCGAAGCAGGCAACTCAAAACATATAAATTCAGGTGATTTTGACAAAAGTCACTGTGACAAGCGTTATTCTTCATTCACCGATGGGCTAATAGTCTATGTGGAAAAGCAGTCAGTTGCTTGGAGATTGGAGATTGGAGAGTATTTTGTGTGGGGGTACTGGTGTGAGAAAACAAGGAAACATATAAGAAGGTTAACTGGCCTCCGTGATATGACTGAAAAATTGTTGAAAACGGCGTTAAACCCCAATTCAATCAAAACGTATATTGACATGTCAGTCAATTCCTCAGTCCGTTGGTAGACCAAAGCTTTCTGATTGATAACTGGATAATGATTGGACCTACACTACTCAAACTTGGCAGGGAGGATGGGCATGACCATTAGATGGCCCTTATTGATTTTGAGGTCATCACTTCAAAGGTCATGGTCACAGTGACCTTGATCACAAAAAGGGGGAAGGGGGGGGGGGGGGGGGGGGGCATAAAGTTTGACAAACATCTCTTGTTAAACTTTCATTTACAACTTATTGTTCGTATTTTTCGTGATTTTGTGGTGCATTGGAATGAGTGAATGATCCATTGACTCGATAGAAAACAGTGAAGATCGTGATTGGAGTGTGCACAGGCTGATCTTGATGGACACTGGTTGCAATTTGTCTGAAGGTCTTTTTTTCCTGTGATTAGTTATAAATTTGTATTGAGGAATGTAATTAAATGTACAATTATATATAGGCAAATGTTTTTATAACATTATTTTTAATTGATTCAATTCAATTGTGTTTTTTAACATAGAAAAATATTAGAATAGTTTATATTTTTTCACTTCACTGTGTAAACCATTAAAATAAAACTGTTGACTTTGAGTAACTTGTTGAATTACATTGAATGATTCTACATTTTATTTTCTTTAGAACTTGTTTCTTTTTCTTTAGAATTTTTTCTCTCTTTTTTCTCTCTTTTTTCATAGTTCTTTTTTATAGCTTTTATCTTGCTAAATTTAATCCTTTCCCTCATATAGACGCTTTCTGACGCCTCTGCAGCAGATGGCTTTTTGAAAACATAGTGACAAAAGAAGAAATTGCTCAAAACGAGCAATTTCTCCTTTTGACACAATGTTTTCCACTTTTAGTCATAGGTTATCCATTTAATTATAGAGATTTTCTATTTTTTGACAAAATATGTTCAAAGTCGTCTGCTGCAGAAATGTCGTATGAGGGAAAGGGTTAACCACATTCCTAGTATAGACGACTTCTGATGCATTTACATCAGACAACCTTTGAAAACATTGTTGGAATTTGAGATATTGCTCAAAACTAGCATTTCAACTTTTCCTATAATGTTCGTATCTACAATTTATTTATCAAAATCTGTTGACCTCATATAACACTTGTGTCTGCTTTGAAACAAATGAGAAAAACAACTTCATATCTGAACAAATTCTATGTAGGTCTTACAGTTTTAATACAAAAGTAGAAAATGTTGTGGGAAAAGAAGAAACTCAAATTCAACAAATCTTCAATAGACGACCTTGAAATCATCTAGGCAAAAATATGAAAACTCTTTTTATATGAATGTGTAATTACCTGTATTGAATAGAGTTGAAAACATTTTGACAAATGTGAGCAATTTCTTTTTTTGCCACAAAGTTTTTAAAAGTCGTCTGAAGCACTGTCTGTAAGAGGGAATGTGTTACAGTGTTAACCATATTCTAACAAACTGCGATACTTGTATTTGTAAGACATCATTCAAATCGAAACTAAAAGCTCTTAAAACCTTCAATCGAAACTAAAAACTCTTAAAACCTTGTTATATTGATAAGGAAATAGTTGGAAAATATTATGAAAGGTTGTCTGAGTAAACTCATTTGCTAAACAATCATGTGTGTCAAAAATTGCTGTGTTTAGCTCTCAAATTCATGTTAACAATCATCTTTGACTGTGTTTAGCTCTCAAATTCATGTTAACAATCATCTTTGACTGTGTTAAGCTCTCAAATTCATGTTAAAAATCATCTTTGACTGTTTAGCTCTCAAAATCATGTTATAATTCAACTTTGACTTTGTTCGCTGTTTTGGGCTGCTGATCAATCATGTTTGGCCTGATTGACTTTGCTTACAGTAAAGAACATTATGTAATTGACAGTCTGATTGGAATGAGAGGGGATGTGAATTTATCACTGATTGAAACATTCATGATAATTGAAACAATCCAATCATATTGAACAGCTGCAACACATTACTTATATTTGCTTCTATAGGAAGAATTAAACAATAGATGGAATTTACAATTGTGTTAAATCATGAAAAATTTCTATAAACAAAAATATGAGTTTAATAATTGAATAGAGTTGAAAACATTGAGTCAAAATGCATCTACATATTACTGTTACTGTTACGAAGTGTTAACGACTTCAAATACAACTGTTTTAGAATTGTTTAACTGATGAACAATCATGCATGTCCCTTTTGGCTGTGCTTGGCTAAAAATAGATTCATGTTACAAGAACAATCATACATAATTGTGTTTAGTTCTTGGTTACTAAACAATCATATATGACTGTTTTCTGTTCTTGGTAAACAAATATATAAAAATGTTTGCTTTTTTTGGTTTCTCATGTTTGTCTGTATTGGCCATGTTTAGTGCCAAAGATTATTTATCATAAACAATCATATATAAATGTGTTTAGCTGCCAAAATCATGTTTCAGAAAAAATCATATATGGCCATATTTAGCTTCTACAAATCATGTTTTATATACAATCATTTTACAATGGTGTTTGCTGTTTTGGATCCTAACAATCAAATTTGATCATATCGCTTGTATCCTTAAATCATGTTTTCGAATAACAATCATATATGACTTTGTTAAGCTACCGAAAATCATGTATCTTTAACAATCATATATGACTGTTTTTGGCTGTTTGACCGTCATGTTTGCCAATGATATCATTTTGTACAGTTTTATCTTTTTCATGAATAACCTGAAAACCTAAACCCTTCCAACCTTGCTGATGCATTCTACCGTAATGCATCTCCAGTAGACAACTTTTGAAATATTATGGCAAAAGGAGAATTCGCTTATATTGAGCACTTTCTCCATTCGCCACAATGTTTTCAACTCTTTGTGATAGTTATTCCCTCTTCTATCTGGATTTTCCATATATTTGCCTGTATGTTTTCAAAGTCGTTTGCTTCAGATTTGTTGTATTTGGGAAAAGGGTTAAAGATTACAGTACTTGAGCCAACTGAAGCCATGGATTTGGGACCAGTACTACATGTATTCAGTAGTATTCAGGTTTCCCACTTATGACCATGTAGTCAATATCCCTTTTACACATAGAAAAAATCTGCAGCAAACGACTTTAAAAACATAGTGACAAAAACCTGAAAAATCTCCATTAAAGATAGCTTCTTGTTAAATAAAGTTTCACCTTTGGCCACAATGTTTTCAAAAGTCGTCTGTGGGAAAGGGTTAATTCTTGTACACAGAACAAATCTGCAGCAGACAACATTTTCATCAACATATGGAATATCTCTTCTAACAAAAGTATGATAAATGAATGGACAACTTTGAAAACATATTGGTCAACATATGGACAATCTCTTTTAATGAATAAAGTTGAAAACATTGTGGCATAAGTCGTCAGCTAGTGGGAAAGGGTTAATATAGTTTCAGTTGATATGAACATATCTTGGCAGCCTTATTGTTGAGGGTAAAGATGTATTGAAGAAAAGGTAGTAATAGTGTTTTCTTAGTTTGTAGCTACTTTTCCTAAATTGTGAGCTCAAATTTGTTGTTGTAAAATGACAGATAAAGAAGGATGTGTTGCATGACTATAGGTTAAATAGATGCACAATCATTATACTTTTATTGTATTTTTTCACATAAGAATTTTGATATACTTGCAAAATTATTTAATAAAATATTTCTTTGACTTATTAACAAACATGTTTTATGTGGCTTATTTTGATTTTCCATCCATTTTTTACCACAATGTTTTCTAAAGTCATCTGCTGAAGATGCGTCAAAATGTGTCTGTATATGGGAAATAGTTCATAATACTTTCAACATTATTTCAGTCATATCACGGCATTTCCTGGGTTAACTATCAACACTACTGGTAATTTTATCCTGACACTAGCGAATTGGTTGTTATGCCATCTTCGCAATCAAGATTCCTTACTTCTGTTTATAAAACAGTTCCTTTGGAATGACCCGGTGATCGAAAAATGACCACTCTTAACCCTTTCCCTCATACGACAATTCTGCAGCAGACGACTTTGAACATATTTTGTCAAAAAATGGAAAATCTCTATAATTGAATGGATAACCTATGACTTAAAGTGGAAAACATTGTGGCAAAAGGAGAAATTGCACGTTTTGTGCAATTTCTTCTTTTGTCCCTATGTTTTCAAACAGCCGTCTGCTGCAGAGGCATCAGAAAGTGTCTATATGAGCTAAACCTCCAACCTGTAGACGCATTATGACATATTTTACAATTAAGCTATCTTTTATGGAGATTTTTCAGGTTATTGTCACCATGTTTTCAAAGTCATCTGCTGCAGATTTGCTGTATGTGGGAAAGGGTTATCTCAAACAGAGGGCTTACCAGAATGTAGGTTTATGTAGACATTGACTTATAAGTCAAAAGCCTACCCAAACAACCCTTTTCTCAGTAAATTACCAGAGTAAATATAAGAAACCTTTGCAGAGAAGATCACTTCCTTTGCATGGTGGGGAAAAAAGGAGAATTTGCTCAATCTTGGAAGAGTAGTTTCAGAAAGGAAACTTTTTGTAAAACGGAGAAATAGCTTCTAAACAAGCAATTATCGATTAAACCAAACCTTAGCAAAGGTTTCCAGATGTTACTAAAGCAGATGATTCCCCAAAAACATAATAATGTAATGAGTTAGGAATATATAGTATCCTGCAATTAATAACAACAAATTTCAGTATTCAGATTTCATATTTATTCACGGAATGCATTTAAACAATTGGTTCCACTTGGAATTGCGGCACTTTCGTCACTATTACAATATAAAAGTATTAACAAACACATAAGTATATAGCTATGCCTATTCAACAACACATATTTTACACATAAGTTATCAGTTTGTATATGAACAATTGTGTTATCAGATCTCTAAATAAGTGAATTTCTTTAACAAACACACAAGTATAATAGCTATGCCATTTTCAACAACACATTTTTTTACACATAAGTAGTTTCTAGATGAACAATTGTGTTATCAGATCTCTAAATAAGTGAATTTCTTTAACAATCACATCACTATTATATACTAGCTTTAATTCAACAACATATATTTTATACATAAGTTATCTGTTTGTATATGAACAATTGTGTTATCCGATCTTTAAATAAATGAATTTCTTTAACCCTGTGGAAACCCATTATATTGATTGATTGGGCTTTAACTGTTTTCAACAATTTGCCGGTCATATTTCAGAGACCACTTCACCTTCCCATGTGTTTCCCAGCTTTCTCACACTGACTTCTGTCAAACATAGCAGAGAATGGTAAATTGAGAGAGTCTGCATCCTTAGCAACCAAGGTACCGAGGATCCACAGGGAAACCATGAGAACCATCTAACAAAGACAATTCTTACAGGATCCAACAACAAAGTGGTATAATAGAGAAATAACGGAGATACTTTATCCACATATAGACGCTTTATGACACATCTGCAGCAGACAACTTTTTGAAAACATTGTGACAAAAGAAGAAATTTAACAAAATGAGCAATTTCTCCTGAACAATTTCTCCTTTAGCCAAAAAGTTTTCAACATTTTTTCTGTAATTACACCTTCATTTCTTGAGATTTTCCATATGTTGTTTACAAAGTTGTCTGCTCCAGATTTGTTGTATGTGGGAAAGGGTTAACAGATGGTGCCTATCTGACCCATTGCTCCAATAAGCATGTCCTCTCACGTAAGGCATATATAATTAATTAATTTATTTATTTAATCAATTTCCATCATTCAGCAAACCCTTTCCCGCGTACATCAAATCAGACAATTTTTAAAACATCTGGGGAAAAATATTGAAAATTGCCAAAAATGGAAGTGTAATTCCTGAAATGAGTTGAAAACACTGTGGCAAATGAAGAAACAAGCAATTCTTTTTTCTGCCACATTGTTTTCAAAAGTCAGAGAGGTGGCAGAAAACGTCTACATGTGAAAAGCATCAATATTCCATAATTGGCAGTTTATTTTATATTTAACTTATATTTCGCAGTCACTATTTTAACTCTTTCCCTCATATAGACGCTTTCTGACGCCTCTGCAGCAGACGGCTTTTTGAAAACATAGTGACAAAAGGAGAAATTGCTCAAAATGAGCAACTTCTCCTTTTGCCACAATGTTTTCCACTTCTAGTCATAGGTTATCCATTCAATTATAGAGATTTTCTATTTTTTGACAAAATGTGTTTAAAGTCGTCTGCTGCAGAATTGTCGTATGCGGGTAAGGATTAAGTTGACTTAAGACGAGTTTGACTATACAAACTTATTTCATTAAAAAGATGCATAATATTCTAAAACATGACAAGAACCTAGCTATAACAAAAAATAACATTCAAATAATTTGTAATTTTAAAACGGAAGCCATTTCAATTAAATTATAAATTGTGTCATAAGCATTCTCGAGATGAGTAAAAGATTCTTGTTTGACAATATGGGAAACAAGGAAATGCCAGAATAGCCTGTACCTCCACACAGCCTTGATCTTATTCCCCACTTACCATGAAATTAGGAATGTAAGATTTTCTATTGCATGACTCAAATGGCACATTTTGACTATATAACACTATCTAATAACTGACTAGGCAAGATCAAACCATCTTATATCTAACTACTCGGAATAACAATATCTAATGTGGAACTGGAGAGAATTTGTTGCCTGCATCTGCAGCAGACTACTTTTGAAAATATTATGACAAAAGGAAAAATTGCTCGAAATAAGCAATTTCTCCATTGGCCACAATGATTATAACTTTTTTTCAGTGATAAAACCTTCATTTCTAGAGAGTTTCCGGTTTTTTTAAGTAGCTGATTTCAAATTGTTAAGTCAAAACGTGATGGATGAACAGACAGAAGTAACAAAAAAAGAAACAACTTTCAATAACATGTTACAATTGATCGACGCATTATTAGAAGACAAGTTTTTCCACAATGTTTTCAACTCGATTACATAGTCACACTTTTATTTAAATAGAATTTCCAACTATTTGCCTAGATGTTTTCAGTTGTCTGCATCAGAATTGTTGTATGTGGGAAAGGGTTAATGACAATTTAACAGTAAGCCACTTTCAACCAATTTTCAGTTGTGCGATTTAAAGATTCCTTTTTATAAACATACATTTATCTAAGCTAGTGAGAACTGAAGAACTTAACCCTTTCCCATTTACAACAAAACTGCAGCAGACGACTTTGATAGCAACTATGCAAAATTTGGAAAATCTCTATAAATGAAAGAGTATATATATATATATATATAGGTAGTTGAATTCATTGTGACGAAAAGAGAATTTCTTATGAGCAATTACTCCTATTGTCACAATGATATAAACTATATTCAATCATATGGAGATTTTCCATATTTTGTTTTATTTGACAATATTGGAAATAGGCTTTTGACCAATTTCTCATTTTGCCACAATATTTTCAAAAGTCGCCTGCTTCAGATAAATCAGACTGCGTCTGCAAGTGGGTATGGGGTAAGGAAACAAAGAAGAGCACCTGTTATAGGAATGTGTATCATTCAGTATAATTACATCTATCCTATTCATTCTTTCTAGTATCTGTTATGACATGGGTTCGAACCTGGGTAAGGTCAAACCAAAGATGTTAAAAATGATAGTAGTGGATAGGGTTGCGGGGAAAGCATTATGGCTGATGGGCTGGAGTCAGGATAAGCCTACCAGCAGTACTGGTATCTTACCAAGGAGACTCTTTGATATAACTGAAATACTCATGGAAGTGGGGTAAAACACCATTCAAATCATTGATTGATTGGGGTTTAACACCGTTTTTAACAATTTCTCAGTTATATCATGACGACCAGTTCACCTACTCATGCATTTCCTGCTTTTCTCACACCAGTTCTCCACACAACAATCATCCCAAGCAACTGGCTGCTTTTTCATATAGACTTAGCCCATTGGTGGAAGACGAATGACGCATGTCGCATTGACTTTTGTCAATCGTCGGAAAGAAAGTTGGCCGAGCGGGGATTTGAACTCACAACCCCTGGATTGACAGCCCGCGTCACTACCGACTGAGCTACCAACTAGAACCTGTTTGACAGTTACAATACACACGAGAAGCGACTAGCAATTTGGCATCTTATTGCATCTGTGTACAGTGAAGACTTAGTTGAACAAGAGCACAGTCTTGATGGGCCGCTTTTATGTTACAGAGACCTTAATGCATTTTCTGACAAAAAAACAGAAATGTAGCTCCAATAGTTTCAGGTCAATCTACATTTATATGATCCTGATAGAGAGAGTCAATAAGATCCCAAATCGCGACACATGGCTCATATACAATTTAATTCCCAGAACTTGAAGTTCAAGGTTTATACTTTTCAACAATAAATCCAAATTCATCGGCATTGGGGAAAGGGAAGACAGATGAGAGAGGAAAGTACATATGAAGAAACACTATGATTTATAATCAAGTGTTCAGACATTTGACTAGAATAAAGACAAAAAAAGAAGTGCAGTTAAGATTTGAACTTGTGTGATGTGTTTTTATTGACTCTTCCAATTTGAAAGCCTTATGTTATTTTACAGGGTATTTTGGACTTATCCCTATTGAAAACTTCTGAAAAGAAGGATTGAAAATTTAGACAGGCAAGCAAAATTCTAGATACCATTTTGAGGAAACAATGAATTGTTCACTTAAAGAGTTATTGCTTCTTTTCAAATATTGTTTATAACTTCATCTGTAGCAGAGGAGGCGAAATCTGTCTGTAACAGGTAAAGCATTAACACAGTCGGTCAATTATGACATTGCCGTCTTTATCTTTTACTCGTAGACGCCCATTTGAGTATCTCGTCTCCTGTCGACCATCGGGGTACACTGTTTTGGCCGTTCCGTCTGGATATTCTCTTTTCTGTAAAATAGTCACAACATATATCAAGAGACTTGTGTTTTTTAACCCTTTCCCTCATATAGACGCTTTCTGACGCCTCTGCAGCAGACGGCGTTTTGAAAACATAGTGACAAAAGAAGAAATTGCTCAAAACAAGCAATTTCTCCTTTTGCCACAATGTTTTCCTTTTTTAGTCAAAGGTTATCCATTCTATTATAGAGATTTTCTATTTTCTGACAAAATACTTTCAAAGTCGTCTGCTGCAGAATTGTCGTATGAGGGAAAGGGTTAAAGACCACCCATGGGAAGACAACAACCTGGTATAGTTTTTAAAGGTGATCTTTATTGCAGGGTCATTTATGCAGAAAATGAGTAATTGGGAAAATCAATTACTACAATCAGAGAGGACATTGCTATCTCAAGATGCTCTTTAGCACAGGTTTGACTGTATAACGTTGGCTTATCTGACCTTGAAACCCTATATTTTGGGTAAACTAAGAATCCTCTCAGCAAGATAATTCTTTGAACCCTTTCCCATATACCACAGCAGCAGACTACTTTGAAAATTTAAAGGCAAAGGTATGGACATACTCTAAAAATAAAAGTGTAATCATTAAAAATAGAATTGCACATGCTGCGTCTAAAAGTGGGAGAGGGCTATGTAATCACAACAGAGGTTAGAGGAGTTATAAGAGAAATATTGTGGAACAAAGATCAGTCATCTCCTCCTTACTCCTCTACAGCAAACACATTTTGAAAACATTGTGATAAAAGGAGAGCCTGCTCAAAACAGTAATTTCTCCTTTTAACACAATGTTTTCTTTTTTTTCCCCCAGAAATAATACCTTTATTTATAAAGATTTTCCATGTTTTTTGCCTGTATGTTTTCAAAGTCGTATGTGGGAAAGGTATCACATAGATGGGACAGTAGAAATTGACCCTAAAGGGCATAACACATTTGTGCATTCTTTTCATTTTGTTGTTGCAAGGTTTTCAATTAGGAAGAGCAGTCAAAATAATGTCCAAAATGTTCAGAGCAGACAACAATAAACATCATAGCAGGTACAGTGTTAAAGACTTTTTAAAATATGATCCAACTTGAACCCATACCCTGATCGCTTGATATCAACACAGTTGCTCTTACCATTTATCTTGACCAGTGGTCAAATTACCTTATAGTCCTGTGTATGAATTTCTCTCTGACCATTTGGAAACTCCATGATTTTATCCCCATTTTTCTCCAGTCTGATTATGGTCCCGTCCTGAAATATGCTCTCTTCTGAACCATTTGGAAATATATATTTAACAGTTTGATCTGGAAAGGTTATCTCCCTTGTCCCATCAGCATACAACTTCTCGGTTTGATTACTGGAATAATGGATAAAATAAACAAATAAGCCATATCAGGTGAGAAAAAGTAAGAAAAAGGAACAATAACCCTTACCCACATACAGTCGCTTTCTGACGTCTTTGTAGCAGATGACATTTTTAAACATTGTGGCACAATATTTTCAACTTTTTTCAGTAATTATACCTTCATTTAAAGAGATTTTCCATGTTTTTGCCAAGAGGTTTTCAAAGTCATTTGGTGCAAAATTGTGGTTTGTGAGAAAGGTTTAAAGACTAAGGTTGAGCCTGTGCATCCATCCGTATGTGTCCATGTACATGTTAAAAAGCTGTATATGTAGCTTCATACATAAGTGCAAAAGGTGTAGACCAACTAGTTTTATGGTGAAAAAAAATCTTTAAAGGATTGAGATACAACAGGATCCCTTTTCACCCAATACAGGTCAAACAATAGTAACGCAGAGCGAACCCCAACGCTGGCATGTTTTTTCTAAGTCAACAAAGGGGCATTACTGAATTATTATTAAAGCCAGAGTTATGTGACTTGGTATATACATGCATATCGTCCCATAAAATTGAGCCTTTCTAGGAAAGAACCAACCACAGCAAAATTGCTACCAATGTTTATTCAGCTTGGTATTTGCAACCATGCAGTGTAATCTGAATCCACACATTTTGTCAAGTGCCTCGTTAAAGCATCCTCGACTTATTGCTAACAAATAAATTGAAATTTCAAACCTTTTGACCAATTTCTCCCTTTCCCACAAACTTTATTTCCCCTCTATTCGGGACTGTAAAAAAACAGTTGGATATAAGCTATACCCATGAACAGCAAATACTTCAAATTAACCCATTTACACATACAACAAATCTGCAGCAAATACAAAGGCAAAGTTATGGAAAATCTCCAACAAGAGGGCCATGATGGCCCTAGTTCGCTCACCTTAATAATACAATGTAGTGCAATGCAACACACATCAAGATAATTATTTTGAATGCAACCTCCAGTGTTAACAAGATTTGCCTTCATTTCGCCTAGTGATCTATATTTTTTTACATGATATGACATATATTCCAACATGGACCAGATATGCGGCCTCAAGAGTTTGAACAATATTTTCCTTTATTGACAAAATTTCAAGCTGCTGAAGCAAAAAATGTGGCCTCAAGGGTATTAACAAGATTTCCCTTCAATTTGGCCTAGTGACCTAGTTTCTGACCCAATATGACCCATATTCAAACTTTACCTAGAAATTTTCAAGACAAACATTCTGACAAAATTTCGAATTGCTGAAGCATAAATTGCGGCCTCTGGAGTGTTAAAAAGATTTTCCTTCAATTTGACCTAGTGACCCACTTTTTGACCCGACATAACCCATGTTCGAACTTGACTTACATATCATCAAGACAAACATTCTGATAACGTTTCAACATGCTCAAGTTCACAATGTGGCCTTCAGAATGTTAACAAGATTTCCCTTCAATTTGACCTAGTGACCTAGTTTTTGACCTCATATGGCCCAGTTTCGAACTTGATGAATGTTCTGATGAACTTTCATGAAGATTGGATGCAAATTGTAGTGTTAACAAGCGCAAATGTTGACGACGGACGACTGACGCCGGACGACGGACAAAATGTGATCACAATAGCTCACCAAACACTTTGTGCATAGGTGAGCTGAAAATAAAGATATATGTTTAAAACATTGTGGCAAAAGGAGAAATTGTCCATCTCCTTTTGTCCATTATGTTTCATAATGTTGGAAATGGTTAAAAATACTTGAAGCTCCATGTACTTACTTTGGAAACTGTAGTATTTCTAGTCCATCAGTGTAGCTAGTCACTGTTGTCTGTGCTTCAGCATAGTAATAAATCTGTTATAAAAGAACAAACAACATTTTCTTAACCCTTTTTTAAAATGTAGATGCATATTGACGCATCTGCAGCAGATGACTTTCGAAAACATTGCAGCAAAAGGAGAAATTATTCATAATAAGTATTTTCACCTTTTAACTACAATGTTTTCAACTCTATTTAATAATTATACTTTCACTTAAGAGATATTTTGCATTTTTGCCTATATTTTTTCAAATGTGTCTGCTGCAGATATGTTGTATGTTGGAACAATTTACTTCTTTTCAAAACACTTTTTCTTGAAATTTTGGAAATTGGCAAAATACTTATTTACAAACAGAACGACAAAATCTTAAATGAACGAATGAGCTAAAAACCTTTTTGACATTCTATAAAGGTAACTGTTTTTAAGATGCTTTCATTTTATGAACACCAATAGTATTCTGACATTAATGATTAATACTATGTCCTTTTAAATCATACAGTCTGAATCATATCATTTTTTTAATCCCTGTTTTTTTTTTTTTTAAATCTGTGTAATAAATGTGATAATTAAACTTACAACTCTTTGATCTGGCATGATCTGTTTAACATCACCGTTGAAGAAGGAGACAATAATGGACTTGCCGTCCGCAGAGATCTCTTTCCTTGTTCCGTTAGAGAAGAGAATCTCTCTAGCATCATTTCTGTATATCCTCTCCAACTGTAACAGGCAGATAAATAAATTATTAATCTCTTATTACAATTCTAATTTTTTAGAATATTTTTAAATCAAAAGACACAGTTTCTGATTGTCATTCCTATATGGGTTTGTCCATTGGTTTTTTTATTTTATACTTTGTCAATTAGGAATAAAAATTAGAATGTCATTAAAAAAAGAAACACTGTAAAACTATTTTTTGTCACATTTAAAACTGAAGACATTTCAGATTCGAAATCTATGAGCAGCTCTCAAGGATTACAAAGCTCAGGGTATTTGCAACCAAAATCATTAAAAAGTAACCCATTTCTGGGAAATAGTAATGAAAATATTACCTTTCCATCAGTATGCTGGGTCTCTTCGTACGATGTGTCGTTACCCTTGTCTATTACAGAACGGTCAACACCCATTTTTGTGGCTAATTTACGTGGCAAGTTTGTGGACATGTGAACAGACACCTCTCCCTCTGCATCTGAATACATGCTAACACTGAAATAAACAAACAAAGGACGTCTAGAATTAAAAATCTCCTGATGGACCATTTTTGTTTTTGCAACAAGATTTTCAAGTTTATCTCAAAAGTACATTTTATAGATCCTTTAGACTTTCCCCATTTTGAATAGCTCAAAAACACTTCAACTAATTATATACTAATTCTAAATTCATCCTCTAATAGTATTTCATGCTACTTTCACCATTTTTCAAATCATATCAGAATTAGAATGTGTGTTTTATCAGCACCAGAAGTAGGATATTTATTATTTTTTGTTGCAATTTCATATATTACCATCACCACAATTATGTAGGATAGTGTGTTTTATCATCACTTGATGCAAGTATGGTTGTTCTTTCTTGTTATGATATTATTTTCTATCATCACTGGAAGTAGGAATTTTACCAGAAAGTAATTATTTCAAAGATTTTCAAAGACTTAAGTTAATGATTGGCAATAGACTAAGCATCTCATCCCTATCCTATTATTTGCACCTTTATAAAATACTTGTGAACAATAAAGACCAAGATCAGCTTGCATTTTCATTCAGCCAAATGATTTAGTATAATGTTCACTTCTCCTAAATGCACATGAACAAAATAACCATGGAATATAAAGGTATTTGAAGATTATCTACATGTTCTCAAATTATATGCAAAGTAGTTCTTTTAAACTTCAAGGACCTTCCCACATGCAGACAGCTATTGAAAACAAGAGCACCGCGTACGGCACAGACGCTCGACTGATAGGGAGCTAAACAGAAAACCTTAACCGAACGACCACGCCGCCGCCGCCGCCGACCACGCCAGGGTCATGACAATAGCTCTCGCTTTTTTCAAAAGTCGAGCTAACAATGTAGCAGAAGAAGAAATTTCTCATTATGTGGATTTTAAGCATTTTATCCCTCTCACATATAGACAAATCATAATCAGCAATTACTCCTTTTGCCACAATGTTTTCAACTCTATTCAATCAAAAAATACTTTCATTTCTAGAGATTTTGAATATTGTCTAGATTTTTTCAAAGTTGTCTGCTGCAGATTTGTAGTAGGTGGGAAAGAGTTAACTCTTTCCCTCATATAGACGCTTTCTGACGCCTCTGCAGCAGACGGCTTTTTGACAACATAGTGACAAAAGAAGAAATTGCACAAAACAAAACAATTATAGAGATTTTCTATTTCTTGACAAAATACGTTCAAAGTCGTTTGCTGCAGAATTATCGTATGAGGGAAAGGGTTAAACAAGTACTTTTTCCCAGTTTTCAAGTTAGCCCTTTCCCACATGTCAACGCTTTCTGACGCGTTGACAGCAGATGACTTTTGAAAACATTGTAACAAAAGGAGACATTGCTCTATGCGAGCAATGTCTCCTTTTGTCACAATATTTAAAATTTTTAGGTAATTATACTTTTATTTATAGAAATTTAAAAGTCGTCTGCTGCAGATTTGTTGTATGTGGGAAAGTGTTAAAGAGATAATCATGCAAAAAATTATAGAAAATATAACCTACTCCTGATGATATGCAAAATTTGCGGTTCTCGGTACATCCTCATTCAGTGAATTGCATAGCACATTTTTATCACTCGCCCCTTTCCCAGGGATGCTGTTGAACTTCCCTTGAGGTTTAGCACTAGCCTTATTTTGACCTTGACCTTGAACAGAAGAACCAGTCTTTTGAGCAGGTACTTTTTTAGACTGGTTATTCTTTAAATTAGTCATATTGTTAGTTTTATTTGATTGGTTTATATTGTTTGTTTTATTTTGTTGTACTGTCTGGTTCCCTGATGAAGAATGAGTGTTGCCCAGCCTAGATCCTGGTGGGAAAGAAGAATGAACATTGACTTTGGGCTGGGAATGGGACTGTTTTAAATTCATATTGGACTTAATACTGGATGCCACTGACAGATCTGGAAAAGAAAAAATATCACATAAGACTTTTTACCTATAAAAATGTACAGACACCTTTAAAAACAATTCATCAAACAATTCATCAATATCTAACAACATTTCATCTTAGTCTCATTATAACAAGAGGCCCAAGAGGGGCAGTATTTCTCCACAGAGCAAAAATTAAATCACTGTAACCAAATACGGCCAAACAGCCTGTTGGCCATGTTTTTCTTCCAGTCAACATGACTTGAAGTAATCGGACGGACATTTCAACAAACATATTTGAAAATCAGTCACATGCTTTCGTAGGAAAAGATTTTTTAAGATTTCAGTTAAGCCATAAGTTTTTTGTTCCAGTGGCCATGGAAAACAAATTTACCATGAATTTAAAAAGAATTGAAAGAATTAAGGAGAAGACATGGAGATGATGCTACCTATAAAGTTTCATCCCAATTGGCCCAGTGGTAATAGAGGAGAAGGCTTTAAAAAATCAAAAGCTTACGCACACACACACGACAGACAATTCGCAATGATATAAGCTTGACTGCATTTCGGCCAGTGGAGCTAAAATTCAAGATTTTTATGCGAGAAAAATCATTACGACTTGTATGGTGATGTATACCGTTATTCAATCCCATAAACCCTTAACCCTATAGAACAAATATTTAGCAGATGTCTTGGAAAAGTATGGTAAATGTCTTTAGATGCAAGATCGAATTTAGACTAGAGGAGATAACCTTGTGCTAAAAAGAGGAAATATGCTCAATTTGAGCAATTTTTCCATATTATACAATGTTTTCAAAAGTTGTCTGCAACAGAAGCATGATAGGTCATTGTCATCACAGAAGAGTTAAGTTTAGCAGGTTCATTAGTTGAAATTGATTTGTTTTTTTTTACGCTGCTTTCAACAATTTTTCAAGTTATATTACAACACTGGTTAAGTTATCAGTACTCCTGGTCCATTGAAACTTGACATCAGCGAGTCACTCAGCATGTTAACCCCACAATCCTGAGCACCCAGGAAGGAAGCCAATACTACCATTTTTAAAGTCTTTGTATGAGTTGAAGTTGAAGATGGTAAGAACGAACCTTTAAGTTGATCTTGTAAGTGCTGTATGTTACCGTTAGTTAGCAGCTCATCAATATCTTCACCTGTCGGTGTACTACTTCTAATCTGACCAGCAGATTTACCTTTACCCTGGAATAAAACGAAATTTATTAATCTATTACCTATTATAATATTAATCCTTGCAATGCACAACAAATCTGATGGAGATGAGTTTGAAAACGTCTGGACAAAAATGTGAAAAATCTCTGTATTATAAAGTGAAAGTATAATTATGGATAAAGTTGCAAATATTGTGACAAAAGGAACAAGAGCACCGCGGAGCAAACGCCAACACTCGTCCGTTTTTATGTCGAATATCGGTCATTACTGAGTAAAGACTAATGCCAGAGTTATGTGAATTGGTATATACATGTGTATTGTCTCAAGTAACATGCGTTCCAAGTTTCATTTCAAACTGATGAACAGTTTTTAAGTTATGAGCAAGGTTAAAATTCAAAAAGGGGCATAACTGAATCATTATCAAAAGCCAGAGTTATGTGACTCGGTATATTCATGTGTATTGTCTCTAGGAAGATGTGTACCAAGTTTTGAATATATGGAACTGTTTTGAGTTATGAGGTAAGGTTAAAGTTCTGGGATGACACAGACGCAGAGGACAACGTCATCGAGCATATCACAATAAAAAACAAGAGCACCGCGTACGGCACAGACGCTCGACTGATAGGGAGAAAAAATAAATAAAAAAATGAGCTAAACAAAAAACCTTAACCGGACGACGACGACGCCAGGATCATGACAATAGCTCTCTTTTTTTTCAAAAGTCGAGCTAAAAAAAGATAAAAATTGCTCTTTATGAGCATTTTTCACGCTGTTTTCAAAAGTTGGCTGGTCTGGCTCTATAAATCAGCCAGTTGCTTGGAAAGACTGTAATGTAGAAAACTGGTGTGAGAAAGCCAGAAAACACATGGGTAGTTGAACTGGACACTGTGATATGACTGATGAATTATTTAAACAAGCGTTAAAACCCAATTAATTAATTTATCAAAATT
Source organism: Serripes groenlandicus (assembly GCA_031761405.1). Taxonomy (NCBI): domain Eukaryota; kingdom Metazoa; phylum Mollusca; class Bivalvia; order Cardiida; family Cardiidae; genus Serripes; species Serripes groenlandicus. The sequence goes on from JASEVX010000003.1 coordinate 21,954,844, forward strand.
ATAACCATTTTGAGTAGAAGATAAACAAGAGGCCCATGAGGGCCTATGCTCTACTGGTATGGTTCTTTGGTCATTTTCAATCCAGAGCATGTATGTATGGTGAAGATCGGATAGTAAATGGGGGCTCTTTTGTTTTCACAAGCTGTATTATAGTAATTTTTACAATTTCATGGGCCATAATCCAGTCTTGCATTGGCGGATCTGGCTGGTTTTCAAAAGGAACCAAGCTCTAATCAGTATTTAACTACTATCTAAGTTTGGTGAAGATCAGATAGTAAATGGAGCCTCTATTGTGTTCACATGCTCAATTATAGCAATTTGGACCATTTCAAGGGCCATAATCCAGTCATGCATGGGCGGATCTGGCTGGTTTTCGAAAGGAACCGAGCTCTCATGGATATCTAACTACTGTATAAGTTTGGTTGAGATACAATCAAAAGTGAAGACTGTATCGTGTTAACAAGCTCTTTTATAGCAATTTTGACCATTTCAAGGGCCATAATCCAGTCATACATGGGCGGATCTGGCTGGTTTTCGAAAGGAACCGAGCTCTCATGAATATCTAACTACTGTATAAGTTTGGTTGAGATACAATCAAAAGTGAAGACTGTATCGTGTTAACAAGCTCTTTTATAGCAATTTTGACCATTTCAAGGGCCATAATCCAGTCATACATGGGCGGATCTGGCTGGTTTTCGAAAGGAACCGAGCTCTCATGGATATCTAACTACTGTATAAGTTTGGTTGAGATACAATCAAAAGTAAAGACTGTATCGTGTTAACAAGAAATTGTTTACGGACGCACGGACGCACGCACGGACGACGGACAAATCGCCACGACATAAGCCCTTCTGGCCTTTGGCCAGTAGAGCTAAAAATCTAGAGAAATGAGAAAAAAACCCAGCATCTACAGAACAATAAACATGGTGAAAAAATAATACTCTGATTTTCATTAACTCTTTCCCCACATACAACAAATCTGCAGATGACTTTGGAAACCTTTAGGCAAAACTATGGAAAATGTATATAAATAGTTTTTATTGTATAGAGTTGAAAAAAGTGTTTTCAAAATTCATCAGCTGCAAATGCTTCAGACACGGTCTGTACATTGGAAAGAGTTAATAACAACAAAGACAGTTTGAGTCCAACCAATCCAAAAATGACAACAAAAGATAATAATAAAATCCAAGAATTTAAAATGAAATGACCAATTTAGAATTTCATGTCCCTTGGTTTTCATCTGGCAAGGGAAGGGACACAATTGACACTTCTCTTCATTCTCTCGTTATCTAACCTTATCTCTCTGCATCCATTCCAATCTCTTCTTTTCCATGATTTTAATCTCTTCCTTCAATTCTTCATTTTCCTGTTCACACTGATCAATCTTGGCTCGCAGTCGACCATTATTTGACGTCCACCTTGACTCTTTCTTCTTCATTTCTTCTTGTAATTCCAACATCTGAGAAAATACACATAATTTGCCATTGATATTAATAAACAAGAGGGCCATGATGGCCCTATATCGCTGACCTGAGTAAGTGTTTTAGGGTCCTAATTTAATTGCTCTACAAAAATAGATAACAATTTTGCTAATTTTAAAGGGCTATAATCCAGTCAAACATGGATGGATCTGGCTGGTGTTCAAAAGGAACTGAGCTCTCATGTGTATCTAGCTACTGTATAAGTTTAGTAAACTTGGATAATAAATGATGACTAACATGTTCACAATGTCAATTATAGCAATTTTGCCAATTTTAAAGGGCCATAATCCTGTCATGCATGGATAGATCTGGCTGGTTTTCAAAAGAAGACGACGGACAACAGATGACTAATGACCAAACGAAGGGCGATCACAAAAGCTCACTACATGACAAGTGAGCTAAAAATCGACCTGTTCCAGTCCTATGTGCAAAAATAAATGTCATCATGATGTACATGTTCTTTCATCAATATTATACTATGTATGTACTATTCATCTCACTACATGAATATGTATTTCTTAACAAGAGACCAGACATACATTGTTGTATTTGAGTTAGATGGGAGAGATTGCATTTAAAGATTTACTATTATCATCTTAAGCAGCCGTCTTGATTAGTCAAGCAAAACAGTTTGATTAATTATGGTAGAGGGCCACTTTAGAAACATTTGTGAGTAAATGCTATTTAAGATTTAAGGAGGAGATATCATTTTACATTTTTCTCTCTGGGGGTCATTAGTGTAAAGCTTGTTCTGTTTTAAGCTCTGGCAGCATCTTGTTAAGCGAAGCAGGACAGCTTGGACACTACATGACAGGTGAGCTAAAAATCGACCTGTTCCAGTCCTATGTGCAAAAATAAATGTCATCATGATGTACATGTTCTTTCATCAATATTATACTATGTATGTACTATTCATCTCACTACATGAATATGTATTTCTTAACAAGAGACCAGACATACATTGTTGTATTTGAGTTAGATGGGAGAGATTGCATTTAAAGATTTACTATTATCATCTTAAGCAGCCGTCTTGATTAGTCAAGCAAAACAGTTTGATTAATTATGGTAGAGGGCCACTTTAGAAACATTTGTGAGTAAATGCTATTTAAGATTTAAGGAGGAGATATCATTTTACATTTTTCTCTCTCGGGGTCATTAGTGTAAAGATTGTTCTGTTTTAAGCTCTGGCAGCCATCTTGTTAAGCGAAGCAGGACAGCTTGGACAATTTTAATAGAGGAGGTAAAATCTCTATTACTGAAAGTACAATGATTGAATTGATTGTGAGTGTGGCCAAACAGAGAAATTCTCATTATAATTTTTCTTTGAGAATTTCTCCTATGTAAAACCTTTCATTATTAAGCTTTTTCATGCTTTCATCACAATACAGTCAAACTTGTGTTAGAAGTAACCTCTGTTATGCAGCCACTTGAAGATTAACCAAATTTTCTTCTTTCTTTGACTTGTATTTAACAGCCACCTGTGTACAGCAGCCACATTTTGACTCTCCCTTGGGTTGCTGCCTAAGACAAGTTTGACTGTTTTTTTCAATTTGAGATGAGCCTGAAAATACCAGTATCAGACAACAGATTGACTAAACAATGTTAATAATTTACCTCTGTTTTAAGAGTTTCAATTTCTTCTCTCTCCTTTTTGTCTGGACCTGCCCTTGCAGCCTTTTGATATTTTTCAAACACTTTCCTCTCATGCCTGAAATCACATACAAATCATAAGCTAGAAGAGCAAACATAAAAGGGCCAAGTTTGGATTTGGATTTTTGAGATCTGATTGCAACTGTGTACAATGAAGATTCAGGTAAACTTGTGTATATGCACTGTCTGTTTAATTAACCCTTTCCCTCATATAATTGCTTTCTGACGCCTCTGCAGCAGATGTTTTTTTAAAATATCGCGAAAAAAGGAAAATTGCTCATTGCTCAAAACGAGCAATTTCTCCTTTTGCCACAATGTTTTCAACCTTTGTCAGTAATTAAATCTACAATTATAGAGATTTTCCATATTTTTGAGTAGACATTTTCAAAGTAGTCTGCTGCAGATTTGTTGTATGAGGGAAAGGGTTAACAAGAGTGTAGTTGTCAGCTTGCATGTAGTCTAGACCTAAATATAACTTCTGACAAAAAATATAGAGTTTTAACAAGTGGTAATAAAATTCTTAAAAGTTTTTTTGAGACTGGCAACAGTGCAGAGCCAGATCAGATAATGTGTATGCTCAGGTTGATCCGGAACTACACCAGTAATAAATATCCAGTTTCTATGCAGAACAGAAAAATATTGGAAGGCGGGTTGATTTTGGTGTAGTTTGTGACTTTCCTATTCTATAGACCAATCAACTTTGAAAACCAAGTGTGCATGAACATAATATAAAGTGGTGTTTATAGTTTTGAGGTAAAGATGTAGATATACCACCATTGATATAAATTTATCTCATTTTTTATAACTGCCATAATATTGTTATCATAGTTAAAAAAATTGCATTACATTTGTATATCCCGTAATAAGTAGTGATATCATGCCATATCTTCTAACAGGAGATTTTTCTCATGATCTAATACAATTCTGTACCCAATTTCTACATATGACAAATCTGAAAACATCTTAAAAAGCAAACATATTGAAAATCTTTATAAATGAAAGTATTAGTATGAGTATGAGTATTGATTACAGTTGAAAACATTGTGGTAAAAAGAAACATTGCATGTAATTTCAATTTCTCCTTTGGCCATAATGTTAATTAAAGTTTTTTGCTGTAAATGCACTAAAATGAGTTTGCATGTGGGAATGGTATAAATCCTTGGCATACATGTTATATTAACACTTACTTCAACTTTTTCATCTCTTCATGTTTAAAATTGTCCAATCTCTTAAGCTCTTCATTCTTCTCTTTCTCAAATGCAATGATCTCCTTCTTGAGTGTAGCTAGACCCTATTACGTAAACAAAAAAGTATGTCTTGTGTTGATGATGTAAGTGAAACAGTTTAAACAGAAACATCAACTCTTTTTAGTAATTATACCTACATTTATAGAGCCTTTCTATGTGTTTGCCTGAATGTTTCCAAAGTCGTCTTCTGAAGATTTGTTGTATGTGGAAAGGGGTTAAATACAAAACTTAACCAAGTAAGAACCATTAACCCCCTTTCCAACATACAACACAATTGCAGCAAACAACTTTGAAAACATGAAGGTTAAAATATAGAAAATCTCTATTTTAAAAATAAAAGTTTAGTTATTGAACAGAGTTGAAAATAGTGTGGCAATAGGAGAAATTGATCATTATGAAAAAAAAATTCTTAGCCACACAGTTTTCAAATTGTATCTGCTACAAATGCATCAGATAGCGTCTATATGTGGGTTTTTAACCATTTACCACATACAACAAATCGGCAGCAGATGACTTTAAAAACAGTGGCAAAAACCTGAAAAATCACTATAAAAAATAGCTTAATTGTTAACTAAAGTTGAAAACATTGTGGTCAAAGGAGAAATTGCTTATCATGAGCAATTTCATTTTTGGTCACAATGATTTTTAAAAGTCGTCCGCTGCTAATGCGTAAAAATGACTCTGCATGTCGGAAAGGGAAAAATGTACCTCTTCTCTGTCAGTTCTTAGCTTGGCAAGATGGCTGTTTTCATTCCTAAACTTTTCTATCTCCCGCTCCAGTTCTATCAGTTTGTCACGGAGAACTTTAGACTGAACCCCATCTCCCATCTCCGTTTGTGCCATGGTCTGAACTTTCTGTAAATCCTAAACGTAAATAAAATACAACAGACCAGTGTCTTGCAATTTAGATCTGTTTGTATCTCCATAGCAGGATCACAAAAAGGGATATATAGAGTTTATTTACCATTGAATTTTTAATACAGGAATTCTATCCAAAGTCATATTTATGTGCATGTTACAAACGAGTCTTAATTAAAATTATTATTATATTTATCATTATAAAAGCCTATTTCAACAATTTAGGTTGACCTGAATACTCATACTATTGACTACACAATGTGTGAGACATATCAATCTCCTACTCCTAGTCCTAATCATTGTGAAAATATATATACTTGTTAACATATCATATTGAGTGACCAGTTAAAAACAGATTTCAACAATTTAAATAAACCTGAATACTATTTAATACACAATGAGTGAGACATAACATTCCGCTACTTCTTATTCCCGTGAAGAAATACATACTTGTTCCTCTTGTTTCTTCTGCTGAGGTTTAAGTTTTGGAAACAGCTTGGCTACAAGTTTTGATGTGGGAATGTTATCATCTTCTTGTTTTTCAGATGACTGTACTTTGTTGAAATCTGTAAAATAATAAATGTGATCAAAGCCTAGTAACCAGTATCCTTCTGAATCTCTGCAACTGGTATTATCATCCTTGAATTTTGGAAGCAACTGTTGATGTAGATGCAGCGAAGATATTTTTCAACTCTTGATTCAAAATAACATTTCCAATTACAGGTATTCCTGTAATGTTTTCAAACCAGTCGACTCTGAAATCTTTCCCACATAAAAAAACGATTCTGCAACAGAGCACTTTGAAAACAATCAATACACAAATATGTTAAATCACAATAAAAGACAGCAAAAGTTAAAAGTTAAAACATTGCAGCAAATTTTTCAGAAGTTATCTGCTACAGATAAGTCCAATTAAGTCTGCATGTAGAAAAGGGTATAAATATCCCACTAGCTACACTGTAAACCCTTTTTCACACCTTTTGATGCCAAAGTTGTCTGCTGCAGATTTGTTGTATTTGGGAACAAGTTTATAAATACATGAATAATGTATTAACCCTTTCCCTCATATAGACGCTTTCTGGCGCCCCTGCAGCAGACGGCTTTTTGAAAACATAGTGACAAAAGAAGAAATTGCTCAAAACGAGCAATTTCTCCTTTTGCCACTATGTTTTCCACTTTTAGGCATAGGTTATCCATTCAATTATTGAGATTTTCCATTTGTTTACAAAATATGTTCAAAGTCGTCTGCTGCAGAATTGTCGTATGAGGGAAAGGGTTAATTACCAAGTTTTGCCATTTGGGTTTCCACTTCTTCACTAAGGGTCTTATCATGATCCCCATCCCCCTCACTGTCCAATCTTTGTTTATAAGCATGAGGACTATAATCATCCCACTCATCATCATCATCAAACTGTAAAGCCTTCTTCTCACTTAAACCTTTCGTCTTTGTTCTTTTATCATATTCATCTTCTACATCACTTAAATCCTTTTTAGAGTTTCCCACAGAATCAGTATCGGAATGATATGAAAACTTAGTTTCCTCTACTCTTTGGGGTGGTTTAAAGTCCATGTCTTTGCCTGAAAATTTCTCCTTTGATATCACTATAGGGGACTTCATATTGGGTGCAAAAGAACTTGAATTAAAACTTGTAGACAAGAAGTCTGCACTATCAGCTACTGTTGGAACGGAGAGAGCATTTCCCGTTATTTTTCCTGCAAATTTTCTAGTCAGTATTTTTGATGGAGATTTCTTCTCTAGAGCATCAATCCAATTTCGAATCTCTCCCTCACTCTCATCGCTGTCTGTCTCCTCAGATGAATCAATTCCTCGATCCGAATCCGAATCTTTAGAATCACTAGTTTCAGTCATTTCTGTATAACTAAGAGCCCTCTCTAATTTCTTTTCAGTTGATAACACAGATGCATCTTTCAGGGACTCATGAAAGTTGGACAGAACACTAAGTTTATGAAGGTCACGATTATTTCCAGGATCTTCTAGACTCCCTCGAACAGATTTTGTGACTTTATCCGTCTCTTCATCAACACTATTATCGTCCGAATCATCACTTGAATCTTCACTAGAATCACTCACAGACTCATATTCATCATCATTATCATTATTTCCATTGTTAATTCTATTTACTATGTCACTAGTTTCTTTAACAGGTTTTAAAGAACCAGCTGCTGATTTATGTCTTTGCACGCTAACATCTGGTTTTAACACTCTCACTTTCTTCAATCTGTCTTGTTTTTCTGCCTCGAGTTTTCTAATCAACGCACTCCGGGGGCTTACTGAACCCACTTTTACTGATTTCTGTAAAATAATATGGTTCAATTATAGTTTATGGTATTTTTATCCATGGTGAAACAAATTAAACCATTAACCACATGCAGACTGATTTAAGACATCTCTGTAACAGACCAATTATTTAAAATCCTCTCTATTCAATATTCATATTTATATAGATTCTATAAACAGTCCAACCTGTGTTTAAAGACCATCCATGGGAAGGGAACAATCTGGTCTTTGTTCACAGGTTGCCTTTAATTACAGGGTCATATAAGCAGAAAATGAGTATTTTGGAATAAAAGGTGTGGCTTCTATAGGCAGTGTATTGCTAAACAAAGGTGGTCTTAAATTTCAGGGTCATTTATATAGAAAATTAGTATTTTGGAAATTAAAAGTGTTGTTACTATAGGCAGGGAATTGCTAAACAAAGGTGGTCTTTAGCACAGGTTTGACTGCAATTGCAAATGCTTTGAGGCTGGTTTTACTGTAGAACTATTCAAATAGAAACTACAACTGCTGCTAAAAGATATTTTTCTCTTTCTTACATGCATTCACAATTTGGGCAATTGCATCAGACGACATTTGAAAACACTTACCAAAGGGGATTGATGAGCAATGTCTACTTTTGCAACAATGATTTCTATCTTATTCAATAATTAATTTTGATTTATGGAGATTTTCCACATTTTTGCCTAGATGTTTTTTTAAGTTGTCTGCTGCAAATTTGTAATATTTGAGAAAAGGTTAATAACTACTTTGAAAGTATAAAAAGAAGTCAAACTTCAAGGGAAGATAACTCTAAAATGCTTGAATGAATATGATCCGAATGTCTTAAGCCTTTTCCATATATAGACGCTTTCTGACACCTCTGCAGCAGACGACTTTTGAAAACATTGTGACAAAAGGAGAAATTGCTCAAAACAAGCAATTTTTCCTTTTGGCAAAATGTTTTCAACCTTTTTAAGAAATTATACATTCATTTATAAAGCTTTGCCCTGTTTTTGCCTAAATCTTTTTTAAGTGGTCTGCTGCAGATTTCTTGTATGTGAGAAAGGGTTAACCCTTTCCCTCATATAGACGCTTTCTGACGCCTCAGCAGCAGACGGCTTTTTGAAAACATAGTGACAACAATGTTTTCCACGTTTAGTCATAGTTTATCCATTCAATTATAGAGATATTCCATTTTATGACAGAATATGTTCAAAGTCGTCTGCTGCAGAATTGTTGTACGAGGGAAAGGGTTAAACATCCACAATTAATAATTATCATGTGTACAAATTATCAAAAATTGAAGAGAAAGATTTGCACCCCAAAAAATTCATGTCTCATAGGCAGACAAACCATCAGACTAGAAGACAAACTTGTCAGTGGGTGTGCATGAGTATAAAAACCACCTACCGTAGGTAATCTGCCTGCCAGAATTCTGTCACTCTGTAGACCTTTCAGACCTTTTGTAACAATGGAAGAGTTACTACAGAAGGACATGTTGTCAGCAAACTCTTCAAATATCTCAAACTCATCCAACTCTTCCATATCTCTCTGTAACACAAGACAACAGTAACTGTTGTTAATACACAGGGCTATAGATAAGTAGCGTGCATATTTGCTTAAAAAAGCAAAAGAATTGTCAAACTAGAAATATCACTGAAGGTGATGAATACCCCAAGCTGGTGCCTGACAATATACATATGTATGAGAAATTCAAGGGGCCATAACTTATTTAAAAATAATTCCAGTGCAACATGCTGACAATATGCACAACTAGGCTTGGTATCAATCATTCTTGTCAAGTTATATTGAATTCTGACCAAGGGTTGCTGAGAAATAGTGTTCACAAGAAATGTCCACAGACCAATGGACCGACCCACAAGCGTGACTCCTATATAGCCTCCATATACTATGTATCTGGGGGTATAATAAAATGAGGAGTACTCAAAAGCAAATAAAAAGTAAATAAAGCAATTGTTTAAATTTATGTTGCTTAAATTTCTTACATTGAATCAAACAAGATCCGAATGGAACAAAAGTATCTAGGCCTTGATGTGAACTAGATGAATCTTAGATGTACACTGTGCATAAAGTTTAAGGCAAAGCTAAATTTAAAAAGTGTCTGGATGAATGAAGGATCCCTTAATATATAGATTTGCCAACAATCAGAAGTATTAGTTGCACTACATTGAAATGTCATGAGAAAAGGGGACTTTGCTCATTATGTCTCCCTTTGTCAAGCTGACTTGAAGTCGTACAAAAAGCAATTTGAAAAAAAAAGATGAGGTAAAACTATTCCTGTTACTCAATTAAAAAAAAAAGCAATTGTCTGAAAAACAATGGGGTAAATACCCCAAAATGTTATCTGTAGCCCTGAATATATTTACATGTCTGGTGATTCAGGGTCTTATTGCAAGTGCCTTCAGTGAAAATACAGGCTTGTGCATAGGCTTATTCGCCCAAGAATCTTCACTGTCCACCTATATCTTATGAAGACTTCAACGCATCATCTGACAAAAAACTAGTAGAGCAGTTGTATGCCATTGTAATTGTTAACCATTTCCCATATATAGATACTTCAGATGCATTTGAAGCAAACAACTTTTGAAATCATTGTGGCAAAAGGAGAAATCACACATCTCCATTTGCCACAATGTTTTCATCTATATTCAAGAATTGTGCTTTCATTTTTAGAGATTCTCTAAATTTTTGATAAAATGTGTTCAATGACGTCTGCAGCAGATTTGTTGTATGTGGGAAAGGGTTAATGATGGTAAACAGGATAGTCAACAAGATTCTTGACGCAGGTCAAATTATTGCAGTTGAAACCAGTACCTGGTGTGCTTTCATATTATAAATTTCTGCAATTAAGAATGTAGTCTGGAAAAGAAAACTTTGACAAGCATGTTGAAAGGAACATGCGACGAAAGGACAGAGAATGGAGAAGTGATACCTATGTGTCACAGTGCCATAGCAGGCAGAACAAAAATTGAGACTTGGTACAAAATATATGATGGAAGTAGAAGAAATTGTTTATCATGACCATTTTACCTCTGACTCCTTCTGTCTCTCATTCATACTTGCAATAAAGGAGGCATCATCAGGGATAGATTCGGTTTTCTTGATTTTGTGAAGAGCCATCTCATTGTTATTGGCACTCTGTGTATCTTTCACTTTAGCCGGTGATTTGCCGTCAGCAGTCTTACCCTAAATGTAGACAACAACAGGAGTTTTTAGATCAACAGTCCATGAAAGTTAATTATCTTTAACCCTTTCCCTCATATAAACGCTTTCTGACGCCTCTGCAGCAGACGGCTTTTTGAAAACATAGTGACAAAAGAAGAAATTGCACAAAACGTGCAATTTCTCCTTTTGCCACAATGTTTTTCACTTTTTGTCATAGGTTATCCATTCAATTATGGAGATTTTCTATGTTTTGACAAAATACGTTCAAAGTCGTCTGCTGCAGAATTGTTGTATGAGGGAAAGGGTTAAAACAACATATGGGCTGTCAGCTACAACAGGTCATTATATATGCCAGATAAATCAACTGTCCTTGATTTAGGTCACTGTGACCTAGGCATTTGATCTAATTATATTAATTCACAAGAAGGTTAAACTTTCATTTAACCAGCTTTTTTAAACCTTCAGATGTTCTCAGTCTAAGAAGAGAAACAAGAGCACTGCAGAGCGAACGGCAACACTTGTCTTAGAAAAATGGGGATTACTAAAGAATTATTAATGCCAGAAATATGAATTTTACAAAAAGGGACATATCTGTATAATTATTAAAGCCAGAGTAATGCAACTTGTTATAGATATGCATATTGTTTCTAAAAAACATTTGTACCCAGTTTCATTTGAATATGTGTAACATTTTTTGAATTATGAGGTAAAGTTAAAGTTCTGTACCGACGACGACGCCAAGGGTATCACAACAGCCCAATTTTTTTTCACAGAAAAACAGACAAGCTAAAAAATGTACTTTACCATTTAATGGTTAACTGCTTTTTAAATCATTCACACTATTTTATTTCAAAGTCATTTACTTTTAAGACCTCCCAATAAAGCATTAGAGCATCTGGAAAATTGGTAGTAAACTCTTCTGAGACTGTTGAAAATAATGTAGGAAAAGGAGAAATTGCTCATCAGGAATAAGTTAACCCTTTCCCACATACAACAAATCTGCAGCAGACGACTTGGAAAACCTCCATGCAAAAACCCCTTTTGTCACAATGTTTTCAAAAGTCGTCTTCTGCAGAGGCGTCAAAAAGCATCTATTTGTGGGAAAGGTTTAAACGGGGAGAATCGCAGACAAACCTTTCCTTCTTTCTTTGTTCTGTTATTGACACCAGTTTTTCCAGCTGTCTTCGGATTCCCTTTTGACTTTTGGTTTACAGGAGGTTTGCCTGCAGTCTTGCCTATAAATATGATAGTAGTTGAAACAATTCCCATTTCCAGTAATTTGTTTAAAGTTGTTTTTTATAGTATATCAGTTATATTATGATATCCAGTTCAACTAACCATGTGGTTCCTGGCTCTCTTTCACAACTATTCTAGTACAGTTTCATGAAGTTCTACAATGTCTGTGATGGTCTTAAGTAATTAGTCTAGCTGGCGGCATTCATGCTGTGGTGCCCCCGGCAAGGAATTATTCCAGAACTGCCTTTTCACCCAGGGGTCATGAATAAGTGTTCCGTTGCCATTATATAACTGAAAACCATTGAAATGGTTAAACACCAATAAAACAAGAAATATGTGAGCTACTGCTCACTAGTGATACCCCCGCTCATGTTTTAAAAGACATATGTGATGGTGGGGTAAAGGGCCATAACTCCGTGAAAAATCATCCAACCGGAACGCAAACACGATATGCGCATCTACACTTGGTGGTGATCCTTCCTATGAAGTTTCATAAAATTCCAAAAAGCGGTTGCAGAGAAATAGCCCGGAAATGAATTTAGTCATACATAGCCTGATGGTGGAGTAAAGGGCCATAACTCCGTGAAAAATAATCCAACCGGAACGCAAACACGATATGCGCATCTACACTTGGTGGTGATCCTTCCTATGAAGTTTCATAAAATTCCAAAAAGCGGTTGCAGAGAAATAGCCCGGAAATGAATTTAGTCATACATAGCCTGATGGTGGGGTAAAGGGCCATAACTCCGTGAAAAATAATCCAACCGGAACGCAAACACGATATGCGCATCTACACTTGGTGGTGATCCTTCCTATGAAGTTTCATCAAATTCCAAAAAGCGGTTGCAGAGAAATAGCCCGGAAATGAATTTAGTCATACATAGGGGTAAAGGGCCATAACTCCGTGAAAAATAATCCAACCGGAACGCAAACACGATATGCGCATCTACACTTGGTGGTGATCATTCCTATGAAGTTTCATCAAATTCCAAAAAGCAGTTGCAGAGAAATAGCCCGGAAATGAATTTAGTCATACATAGGGGTAAAGGGCCATAACTCCGTGAAAAATAATCCAACCGGAACGCAAACAAGATATGCGCATCTACACTTGGTGGTGATCCTTCCTATGAAGTTTCATCAAATTCCAAAAAGCGGTTGCAGAGAAATAGCCCGGAAATGAATTTAGTCATACATAGGGGTAAAGGGCCATAACTCCGTGAAAAATAATCCAACCGGAACGCAAACACGATATGCGCATCTACACTTGGTGGTGATCCTTCCTATGAAGTTTCATCAAATTCCAAAAAGCGGTTGCAGAGAAATAGCCCGGAAACGAAAGTGTTACGGACGGATGGACGGACGGAAGGACGGTAGGACGGACATGGGTAAAACAGTATACCCCCCCTTTCCTTCGGAACCGGGGGTATAACAAACTAAAGTAATAAATGTTTGCAATCTGTGCCAGTATACAGATTTTCCTGAAAGCAATCAACCTTTCCCTAATGCGCCTGTCACACTGTCCCGAAATTGACACCAGATGGACACACGATAAAGGAAATGTTCAAATTCGGCTCTGATCGTCAAAACATCGGGCCATTTATGAGGGCATCTTAAGCCATCGTATGACAGCCGGTGGAGTTTCTAGGGCAAAAAATTGCCGGAGGACATTTCCAAAGGTTCATTTTCGTGTTGAATTCTTGTGTCCATTTTGCCCTTCATAATGCCATCGTGAGGGCATCTTGTCAAATCGTGTCATCGTCGTCTTTACTTTGTGTGATCATCGGTGCCATCGGTTATTTTCGCCTCATGAAGCAAATACATAGGAAACAAGAAGCTGCCCGATTGTCTAAGAAAGGTAACACAACTACGTGAAGCCCTCGCAATGCCGTCGTTTAGCCATCGTATTATAGTACTATGACATCGAGATGGGACCACAATGTCGGCAAAGACAGCCAATTTTGAGTAGCTCAAGTGTTTCCCATGTGTCATGGTAACATACACATATAAAAGGCCAGCCTCAGAGCATCTTCCTCAGTCAGTCCTGAGCAACTCTACAGAGTAGAGGCGTGTGTAAATCCCAAAGCTTCAATCGCAATTTATCACAATTCAGTTCCTGCAGAATGGCATAGTTTGATGATGAGACAACCATGAAAAAGAAGGCAGCAGCATTGCTTCTTTTAATGCACCTCAGAGAACATGATGAGCAACTCTTACAGGGCGAGTGACTCCTCTTACAGGTAAAAATGGTCTTATTTCACTTTGTCATTTCTTGCTATTTGCCTTTATAGCATTCGACAATGAGATTATCTTGTTTCCTTTTTATTTTCCAGGGCAGGGGCAAACCGAGGCGAAGAAGGAAACCGAGGTCTATGTGGGTCAGGAAATGGCTGTCTGACAAAAGAAGAGAAGGCTAAGGCTACTATAGCACTCTTCTTTATGAGATGAAGACAGTAGATAAGAAGCTCTTCTACAATTACATAAGACTTCCCAGAGGCCTCTACAATGAGGTTCTGCGGAGGATAGAATGCAGAATAGAGAAGATGGACACATGGTACAAAAAGTCTCTCCCTCCTAGTCTCAAGCTATCCATCACTCTACGACACCTGGCCTGCAACTTCAGAGTTGCTCCAAACACCATCTCCCTCATCATTAATGAAGTCTGCGATGCCATCAAAGCCGAGTTTAATTCTGAGGTGATTCAGTGTCCTACTACAACTGAAGAGTGGACCGCCATTGCTGAGAATTTTGAGAAGAGATGGCAATTTCCACATTGCTGTGGTGCTCTGGATGGCAAGACTGTGGTGGTCACCTGTCCTTGGAATACTGGTTCTGTGTACAGGAACTACAATGGCTTCTTCTCCATTGTCCTCATGTCCCTGGTCGACGCAGACTATGAGTTTCTCTGGATTGATGTCAGCTCTGATGGTTCCAGAACTGAAGGAATGCCTGGAGAGTCCGAACAACATATTCAATCTCCCTTAAGAGAAGTATTTACCTGGTGATGACTTTTCTGTCCCATACTACATAGTAGAGGACAATGCTTTTTGGATCAACAAGCGCCTGGTGAACCCGTTTTCAATCAGAAACATGGATCACCATGAAAAAATATTTAACTCAGACTCACCAGCGCCAGGCGTGTAGTGGAAAATGCCTTTGGTTTCACACAAGTTCCGAGTTTTGTTGAGGACCATGAACCAGAGGTCAGCAACATGCAGAAACAACTCAATCTTATCAGACTGAGATATCCAGCCACTCACAACAACCTGATGGACTTAGAGGACCAGCACCAGAATGTCATCCAACGGGCATGGAGAAATGACAAAGAACTGCTGGGTGTTAACCATGAGAGAGCAAGGATCACTTGAACCCAGGAGCGGAGGCAAATAAGAAGATACCTGGAATACGGTTGGCCGAAGGTTTTATACCATCGGGAGGTCACGTCATGCCTTTGTGACCTAGTTTGAACGCATCATACTCTCAATACAACGTTGTGTAGTTATCTTTAGGCCTTCGTGTGTCCTGCGGGTAAACTATTTAATACAAATTCATATCTTCGTGTTGCCTTCGTGTGTGGTTGGGGTGCCATCGTGTGACCTTCTGTAGGCATCGTACTTGCTTCAGCTGTTGATTGGCTGTTGACCAAGATTGGCGCCATCTCCGCTCAAAATTCAACATTCCATATCCGTATATGGCCATATTGGGTCAATTTCGTGACAGTATGATGCCTGCATAAGAGAACAGCAACTGTTAAACCTGTAAAATACTTTTTTAAGAGTTGTCTCTTTGAAAACATATCAGGACTTTTAATCAATTAACCTGCTGCAGATTTGCTGTATGTCTTGATTACCTGTCTTCTGTGAGTGTCCAGTACCACCTGGAGGGTTAGATTTCTGTCCCGCACTAGTAGACGATGTAGACCCTGAGCCTGCCTTTTGACCCGAGCCTGATCCGGATGATTTCTGACTACCAGTGGTGGTTTTCTGAGACCTTTTGGGTCGGTGGCGTCTCTGTTCTGGCTTTACTTCGAACCTGGCTATACCTTCTCCTTTCTTGAGAAATGACTTCTTTGGTTTTGCAGATGATTGCTTATTTGCAGCCTCTTGCGTTAACTGCAAATGACAAAGTTATAGAAAGATCAGAGGACTACAAAAGGGGAGTAAAATTGTCTTTTCCCCACAATATCTCTCTTATTACTGTATCAAATCCAATGTTGAGGGTATTCAAAAGAATCGTCTCAGTGAGATTATTTTGAGTACCCACAACATAGGATTTGTGTGTCAATTGAGGATTTTAGAACATGACAAATGCCTCTTATCTAGAGCTCTGAAGATGTAACAAATATCTACTTCATCTTTTCAAACATGCAGACACTTTTTGACCGATTGACAGCAGATCTTCAAAACCATTCACTCCATATAGATTTCAAGATTTTATCTTAGGCTCCTTCCCACATAATACAAATCAGCAGCAGACGACTTTGAATGAGAACATCTAGGCAAAAGTAGTGAAAATCCCTATATATGAGGATATAGTTATTGGAAAGAGTTGGAATTGGAAAGAGTTGGAAACATTGTGACAAAAGTTGTTTTCTACAGATTTTTCCAAATGTGTCTGCAAGTGGGAAAGGGTTAAGGTTAACTAGAGCTGTCCATAAGATAGCATGCTCGACTATTGCCATTTGATACTATAGTAAATAGTGGTTAAGGAGATATGAGCATGATAGTACCTTGCATGCCAAACTTTAACCAAATTGTCAAAGTCAAACAAGGGCCATAATTTGTACTGAATCAGTACAAGAGTTATCTAACTTAACTGTCTGAAACCCCTGAAGACATGAATGAAGTTTCCAGTCAATATCATTAGTGGTTATTGAGATATGTCCATGATAGTATCTTGCATTCAAAAGTTTTGGGACTTGTCCTGCAAGGTCATTTAGTCTGTGAAATTTCAAAGCAATAGCCTATGTGGTTTGTGAGGAAAAGCCTTGCATGCCAAACTTTAACAAAAGTAGCAACGCCGACGCACAAGTGACTCTAATAGCTCTCATATTCTTCGAATAGTCCAGCTAAAAATGATGCAAAAGCAAATAATGCAGTTACAAATGTTTGGTATTCTTCCCATAAAAAGAAGAATTTACCCTCTCTTCTTCCGCTTGAAGCTGTTCTTCCAGCAACTGTTCAAAGGTTTTTGTCCCACCTGGTTTTATAGGAATTTCATCTAAACCAATGGTACCTTTCTTAACCTGTAAAAAAGCAAACACCAGAGAGCATGAGCATTGTAATAGGTTCACTAACACAAACAGTTTTTTTAAATTGACATTCAGATTTTCATGCAATCATTAAATGTTTTGGGATATTCCTCATTGTCAATGTTGTGAGAATCAGAATCCTTCCCAGAGTACAGGTGCATATTGACGCCTCTGCAGCATGTTTGAAAACCTTTATTTAATCTTTAAACCTTAAATTGTGGTTACTAAAAATGTCTTCCTTAAATGATTTTTATATACACCGCATAGGGTTTGGTTTGGTAATGATAGATAAAATATCCATAGGTGCATCTTTTAACAAAAGCTCAACGCCAACACTCGTCTTCTGCTAAGTCAAAACAGGGGAATTACTGAATGCGACTTGGTAAAGACATGCATATTATTTATAGGAACATCATGTGTTCCAAGGTTCATTTGAAAATGTTAAACCATTTTTGGAGTTATGAGGTAAGGTTAAGCCAAAGGTATCACAATAGCTCCGACATTTTTTTTCTAAGAAAAACAGGCAAGCTAAAAAAACAAAAAATGTTTGTAAACAAAAACTACACAGCATACTTTGGCCATAAATATTGATCTTAAAAATCATTATGTTCAATTTGCGTTTTTGCATGACCACTATATATTTGGAATTTATATTAATATAAAAATTTATATAAAATATGGGCCATTTCAGATAATGTTCATAGGCAGGGGTGGCAAAATCCATTGTCCGTATTGCCTAGCTTGTCCCAGAGTCTGTACGGACAAGTGAAATTTTGTAGGGGTTTACTATATAAATATCATACGGACAAGTGCAAAATAGCATTTTGAAAAAACGGACAAGTAACTTAGTAAGTCAAAATCATATTTCACCACCCCTTATAGGTTATAAAACACACCAGTCCTTATGTCAGGTTTTTTCATAAAATGTTGGGTTAAGACCAGTTTACTCCAACTCATCTATGAATCTGAGTAGTCTGCTAGATGAAGTGTAAGTACCTCAATCTGAGTATTATCTTGACTTTCTTCCTCACTCCTAGTCTCATCTTCATCCTCACTGTTATCATCTTCCTCTTCATCATCATCACTGTAATCATCACTTTCCTCATTCTCTGCAATCTCACTCATAGCTTTATCATCCTTACCGGCACTGAGAATGTAAAGAACAAAACAAATCACATAAGCAAACATATAATCCCTTTCCCACATACAATAAATTGGCAAGAAATAACTTCGCAAACATTGGGTCAAAAACGAAAGAACATTCTATATTTAATAAAGTTATAAACATTGTGACAAATTTAACATTTTGTAAAAATGTTCTCAAAAGTCTACTGCCTCTGAGGCTTCAGAAAGCGCCGTCTTTACATGAAAATTGGTTATAAATGTAAGCACATGTAAACCAAGCAAAGTTCATATGATATATTTGCTTAACCTTCTCTGATATAGTCTAGACAATTTTTTATTCCTTTGAATTGGCTAATTTTTTATTTCAAAACAATATGGGGAAAGAGCAAGTTGCTCATAATTATCAATTTATTTATTTCTCCTTTTCTCTCAAAACATTTGTATTTGTACAGGTTATCTATCATGTCCTTCAAATGCTTTAAATACAGACGATTTGTAGCAAATTCGGTAATGGTATTATACCCTAGTAGTTTATACATGTATACATGATTATTTAAAACAAGAGAGCAGAATTATTTCTTTAATGAAGAAACAAAAAACAAATCACCAAAAGAAAAAAGAGCATGGTCTTGTTGGACAATTTATGTCTCAAGATGAAACGTTTTTAACAAGAAAATGTTGTGACCCCTCGACCTTCTGACTCGTAAATCAAACAGGGATATCTGCTAACTAGGCACACTTACCTCATGTGGGAAGGACAGATATTGCAATGTATCTTCATCAAAAGTTGGTTAAAGAGTTTATTTCATTGTCATCATTATATATGCAAAATCAAATGAAAAACCAACCTCCACTTTGAATTTTCTGTGTTTTTGGAGTTTTAAGCCAATTTCAACACCATTTCAGTTAGTTATATCATGTTATTTCCAAAATCACATATTTGCTTAGTTGTGTTTTTCATACCCGAATAGTTCTCTATAAGCTTCTAAGCCAAATCAAGAGAAAAACAACATCCAGAGACCTTGAAATTTTCTGTGTTTTAGTTTTATGCCAATTTCAACACCATTCTAGTTACAACTTACATCGAGACTTTTCAAAGGTCACATTTTTGCTTAACCCTTTCCCTCATACAGCAATTCTGCAGCAGACGACTTTGAACGTATTTTGTCAAAACATAGAAAATCTCCATAATTGAATGGATAACTTATGACAAAAAGGGGAAAACATTGTGGCAAAAGGAGAAATTGCACGTTTTGTGCAATTTCTTCTTTTGTCACTATGTTTTCAAAAAGCTGTTTGCTGCAGAGGCGTCAGAAAGCGTCTATATGTGGGAAAGGGTTAGTTGTGTTTTTCATACCTGAATAATTCTCTATAAGCTTCTAGAATACTTGTATGACTAGATGACAATCGGAGATGATCTTGATCGGATTGCGTTGCAGCAAAGACTGATCTTGAACTTCACTGTTTGCAATGTCCAAAAGGTTAGATATCATGTGATGTTGCCCATATAAACAGAAAAATATACTTAAAAATAAAGCAAGAGATGTCCAAAATATGCAAAACTTACATTTTGTCTTGATGTTTTTCAAATACTGAAGGTGAGTGGTAAGACTGGTTGATAAACTCTTCACTTGTCTCTAATTCCGCAAAGGACCTATGGAGCTTTTTAGGAGCCTGAAAATATAAACTTGTTTGTTAACCATCTCCAACAAATAACATATCGGCAGTAGATGATTTGAAAACATCTAAGCAAAAGGGGAAATTGCTCATCATGAGCAATTTTTCCTTTATTACAAGAGTATCACAATACCCGACTTTTTTTCTTAAAAAAAACGAGACGGGCTAAAAATCAACTATTAAATCAAACTATTTCAAAAAGTGGTATAAATAGAGAAATAACTAGTTTTTGATTCCACAAGATCGACCTTGAGTAAGATTTGATGGTGATGAATGTTTTGAGGATTTTCACGATGATAAGATGAAAATATGTGCTATACAGTGTTCAAAGGGATTTTCAAAAATTTGACATAAAGCTGGTGTGCCTGAAACAACCTTAATAATTGAAACTTGCTGTTTTACATAAACCCTATGGTCGTTAAAATTTCCATATACAAAGATAGTTTCATTTAAATCCATCCAATCTTAAATCTTAAGATATGTCTACGGACGGATGCCGCCAACACAATATCTATGTATCAACCTTTGGCAAGGGATAATAAACCCTTTACCTCATATAGACGCAATAGCAGCAGATGACTTTTAAAAACATTGTGGCAAAAGGTGAAATTGCTCATGATGAGCAATTTCTCCTTTCACCACAATGTTTTCAACTTTATTTAACAATTAAGCTATCTTTTATGGAGATTGTTCATGTTTTTGTCACTATGTTTTCAAAGTCGTCTGCAGCAGATTTGCTGTATGTGGGAAAGGTTTATACTGCACATACATCCAGTTCATGAGGATTAAATCTCTGTTGGAAATGTTGTTGTTGTTGATGTTGTTGTTGCTGCTGATGTAGCTGCTTTAGCTGCTGTCTAAGATGAATATCTCCAACTTCGACACTGGCTTCAGAGGCCGAGTCTGGAATCGGAAACATGCTGTCTTCTACTCCAGCCTGACTTCCTCGATTTGAATTGGTATCACTGAACAGGTCTGGGTTTGTTCTAACTTCATCTTCCTCTTCTTTGGGGGGGACATACATCACAGGTCGAGGTAGTCCTTTGTTCTATAAAACAATTCAACATGCAATATCATTCTGGGCATGATAAATGTGTTTTAAACTCCAAAACAGACAATTTTGAAGCTTGAGCAGGCTTTGGAAAAGTAATAGTTTCTAATCAAACTTTTTTTCATACATGTGCTGTTACCCCTCCACCATTTTATTCAGGTTTTCCAAAAATATTAGACATAACAAGAGGAAAATGGGTTCATCCTTCCCCCTGTCAAAGATCCTGAGACTGACACTCTACCACTTCCCCACTGAGGCAATTCGCTTTAACCCTTTCCCTCATACGACAATTCTGCAGAAGACCACTTTGAACACATTTTGTCAAAAATAGAAAATCTCTATAATTGAATGGACACCTATGACTAAAAGTGGGAAACATAGTGGCAAAAGGAGAAATTGCTCATCTTGAAGACTTGAGCAATTTCTTCTTTTGTCACTATGTTTTCAAAAAGCTGTCTGCTACATATGCGTCAGAAAGGGTCTATATGAGGGAAAGGGTTAAAGCTTTTCTTCAGTACTAAATTGCAACCCTAATTCAACAAAATTCACTACAAATCTTTCGATCTCCTTTTTCTGTCTCTTAAACTCCTAATTGAAACATAAGTCCAGATATTTTCTCCACAATATCGTTTTTATTATCCAACCAAATCCAATGATGTAGGTACTTAAAAGCATTTTCTCATAGACACAATGCTTTTCAGTACACACAACCTAGGGGTAAGAGGGAAAAAATAAGGATTTTAAAACATGCAAAACAGACCTTATCAAAGCTCTCTTAAAACAATGCTTACCTGACCAGCTTGAGCTAAGAACATAGCCATATCTGTACCAGGAGGCATCTGTCTTTGTGGAGGGGTAGACATCTCTCCATAGTTGTTGGGACGCCCACCTGTAAACACATTTGATATATCTTACTTGACAAACAAACCCTTAAACTCTTTCCCACTTTAAGACGCATTTGAACATGACTGCAGCAGCCGACTTTTGAAAACATTGCGACAAACAAAAATCTCACAATTAGCAATTTCTCCTTTTGTCATAACGTTTTCAACTCTCTTCAATAATAATACAATCAAACTTGACTTAAGCAGCCACAGAGGGGAAGAGTCAAAATGTGGCTGGTGCAAAAAAGTGGCTGCTAAATATAAGCCAAATAAAGACTAAAAATGTTCTTTTGGTTAATCTTCAAGTGGCTGCTTAATCTGCTGCAGATTTGTTCTATGTATCTATGTGGGAAAGGGTTAATACATTCTAAGGGGTACCATCAACAACAGATGTAAAGTTGAATAAAAAAATAATTGTATGAGTTAATAATCATTCACTATTCTCATTTAGAGATAAGATACCTAAAGATACATTGATTTGTTTTCATTTTGATTAAATAATTATGATTTTTAAAAAAAATGTTATTTCATAAAAGACTTTTCCCATGATGTTTTCTACTCCACTGTAAAAAAGAACGAGTCTAATTCATCAGGGATTTTATATTATATATTCTACCCAGGAGACAGGAACAGGCAACAAAAAATATGCCTGTCAGGGAGGCACAACTCTGGAATGACTAGAGAGATCTAGCCAGTTTTTCTATCAAAACAGAGGTGTCAGGCCCATTAACATTCACAGCAATTTTCATGAGGATTGGACAAAAACTGAGGAAGTTAAAAAGTGAACAAATTCAACAATATCTATTTGGGCAAATTTTGTATAATTCAAGGGCCATAATCAAAAAGACTTAAAGTGCCTTGGGTAATGTAGCGGGTTATCAAACATGGTTCAATTCAAACATTATGCCCTGTATCATGTTTAATACCGAGTTTGGTGAAGATCAAAATTCAGATGAAAACTGTTTGACTTAGATAGAGGACAAGTCTAATTTAACTGATTTATCTGATTCAACAGCCATAAACTAAAAGTGCATTGCTGGGCGAAATAGCTGGTTATCAAAATGAAACTTAGCCTAAAGATTATATGCACACAAAAGTTTGAACATGTTTAACTAGATTGGTGAAAATCTAAAGACAACTTTTCGACCGAGTGGACAATGCTAATTTGGCCAATTTTTGATAATTCAAGGGCCATAATCCAAAATAGCCTTGGGTGATTTAGCTGGTTATTGAACTTGGTATAGACATTATGTTTATTGTTTTTGGGGGTTTGATGCCTTTTTCAGAACTATTTTAGTTATATAACAGCAACAGTTCACTTATTCATGATCCTGGCAGGGCCTTTTTACCTTATATAAGTGACGCCGATATTCGGTGTCTTCCAAATTGAAAAAAACGTTGTTTTTTTCCCAAATGGAAAAAAAAATCAAAAAATCTAAAAAAAATAAAAAAATTTTTTTAAAGTGAACTCAAATAATCATTTGGGTAACACTATTAACAGATAATATATTTGTCTTGTTTAAGGTAATATGATTGTTTTATTGCATTACATAAAGCAAAAGTCTTAAGTTATTGTAAAAAGGACTATTTATATAGCCATGATAAATGTTATATGTCTAATTTTTCCCTTTTTGGGTGAAAATAACACTAAAATTTCCCAACATGAAAGGCTAAGGCTTCTACCCAATTTCTGGAAAAAAGGCCATGCCTGGGTAAATAAACAAGTACTAGAAAATGACCTTTCCCAAGAGCACTCCACCATGACTGAGGATCGAACCTGGGACACCCGGTTTCAAATTTCTCATAATAGAGCCTCAGTCAGCCTGTATTAATATGGGCTTATAGAAATGGATTGAAAATTAATTCTGAAAACAATAATAACCTCCCCACTGCTGGTCTCTTTGTTTAGAAATTATGCCCTGAACTCTTTCCTGTTCCTTTTTTAGCTGCACCAGCTGATGCTGTTGTTGATTCATCAGCATTTCTTGCTGTTGTTGTTGCCATAATCTCATCTGTTTAAATCGTTCCAGCAACCTTGTCTGTTCTATGGCCTGTCTTTGTTCTATCAGGTCCAAACTGGTGTCTGAATTAAATTACAAAGTCATATCATTGCAGAAGATCTATTTGACTTGTTCTGAAAGATCAGGAGGAATGATATACCTAAACATGAGCGATACAATGTTCCAGGTTTTAAAAAAGCAATTTTAAACATTGTGAAATATACTTGGTAAAGTATTTGTTCTTTAATTTACAGTTAGTTTCAATATTTTTTATTAATTGTTATCAAAGAAGTCTGCTGCAGATTTGTTGCATGTGGAAAAAGTATTAAGGCTCTGGGACAGTGGGAAGCAGATTTGATTTCTTTTTAACAAATTGCAAGATATAGCTTCATAATCCAAGGGTAAAGAAATATGTAAATGAATTATCATACTTATGATACTAATCCTTGATTCTGTCAGGACATATTTCATAATAAATGTACCAAAAATATCTTGTCAATGATTATTTTAATTATAACAAAACAGATGAAGCTAAATAAAGAATCTAGTACCTGCTCTTTGTGAGTCATTTGCAGATCTATTCATCATACCGTTCATTGTATTGTCTCTAAATGACATGTCACCCATCCCCTGCTGCTGTCCATTGCTTGCTTGCAACATACGCTCAAAGTTCATTGCCTGCATAAACATTTGACTAGATATATCAAGCCCTAGCAGTGGATATCCTGCTGCAGAAGTAGGCGTTGGCATCACTGGAGCTGCTGATTGTGGTGGAAATCCACCAATAGGCTGTGCTGTATACTGTGGCGGAATTGCTCCATCACCCGGGTGTAAAGGGATCTGTCCACCAGCTGGAAAATTTGGTTGGTATCCTTGTAAAGAGCCAGACTGATTGGTCCAGGGTGGCTGAGCACCGAAGGAATTATCCATATTGTCAAATCAAAGGAACATTTCGGTCAAAATTATAACTTATTAATTATCAAAGCAGAACAATTTTTAGTATTTATCACCACATAATCACAGTTTAAAACAGGGAAATTAGAAACTTGAAAAATCTTTGTAAGCTTGTCCCACATTTCTTCGGTTTCTCACCATCGCTGATTTATTGCTATGTTTAAATACACATGAATATTCCAATTTAACTATTTAAATTCACCGCCAGCTTTATAACAAGTTTTTGCTTGCGAACACTGCTGTCGTTAATGACTCACAAAAAACTCATATCATCTCAACATTTTATACTTAAACCGAATCATTTACAAAACAAAAAACACGATTTAACAATTTAAAACGCATATTGACTGCAAAGAGGCACAAAATTGACGAAAATCGACAAAAATGTACTCGTATCCACAGAGTGTTTACAATTTTCCGACATTTTGAAAACTTTGTGATTCGTTAGAAATACAAATTTTGTAAGAAAGGCAAACGACACAGAAAAACTGAATAAAAAAGGTTTACGGTTGTTTCTACTTATTGACAAAAAAAACATCCATAATCAAGGCACTTGATAAAAAAAAAAAATCAACATTTTAAAAACATTGAACAGGCATATATTTAAACAAGAGGGCCATATATCTTGATCGCTCACAAGAGTTAAGTCAACTACATAAGCCTAGTCAATGACAATTACTCATTTTGCAGTCAGGTAAGCAAAAACTAGAATGTTAACAGGAGTTCCCTTCAAAACGTTGAAGACAGTGGTACAGAGGTAGAGCGTCGGCCTCTTGTACCAAAGGTCCCGGGTTCGAATCCCGTGATGAGCGGGTTCTGCCTAGGGATTTTTCCACACAAACGGCGCGAGTACTGGTTAAGTATCCAGGAAGCAGACATCGAGCGTGATTAAAAATATAAGCTTAAAGCTTGTTTCGCAATCGATGTAAAATAAATACGTTTAAACTAACGGACAGAAAGACGATTACATAAACTCACCATGAGTAACCTAAACAAAAAAAAAGATGAATAAATAGATAATGTGTGCTAAATAAAAACACTGGAGAGAAACTAAATAGACATACTATATTTATATATTTTATATGTTTCCTCATTCGCAGTCAATATTTTAGCCATCGCCCGACCTGTTTTGAAATGAATACTTCTCTAAACAGGTGATTGACTCTGCTATGCATATTCTGTATTTACATAAACCAACAGTGGTAAGAGAAACATTAGGCTAAACTTGAAAACTCTTGAGACTAACAACATAGTGAGAAAATCAGCATGTATGGCGTCAAAATGTTTAAAAGGCAATAGGCTTAAAAATGTTTATCTTAACAATCTTTTTTCCCCAAAAGCTCTACAGACTGGAACCTCTTTGACGATAAAATAGTGTGCACATTGTGAATTGCGGGCTTCAGAACAGTCCCATAGCAACGGAAATATATAAATTCCAATCTGCATCGAACTGCGCGTATGGCGAAACGCCGGTGTAAACATCCATATCATCCGGTGTTCCAGGAAAACCAGCCTCGTATATCTACATAAAGACCAATATACACATCCATATATACATCGAGATCATCCAGTGTTCCAGGAAAACCAGCCTCGTATATCTAAATAAAGACCAATATACACATCCATATATACATCCAGATCATCCAGTGTTCCAGAATAACCAGCCTCGTATATCTACATAAAGACAAATATACACATCCATATATACATCCAGATCATCCAGTGTTCCAGGAAAACCAGCCTCGTATATCTACATAAAGACCAATATATACACATCCATATATACATCCAGATCATCCAGTGTTCCAGGAAAACCAGCCTCGTATATTTACATAAAGACCAATATACACATCCAGATCATCCAGTGTTCCAGGAAAACCAGCCTCGTATATCTACATAAAGACCAATATACACATCCATATATACATCCAGATCATCCAGTGTTCCAGGAAAACCAGCCTCGTATATCTAAATAAAGACCAATATACACATCCATATATACATCCAGATCAACCAGTGTTCCAGAAAAACCAGCCTCGTATATCTACATAAAGACCAATATACACATCCATATATACATCCAGATCATCCAGTGTTCCAGGAAAACCAGCCTCGTATATCTACATAAAGACCAATATACACATCCATATATACATCCAGATCATCCAGTGTTCCAGGAAAACCAGCCTCGTATATCTACATAAAGACAAATATACACATCCATATATACATCCAGATCATCCAGTGTTCCAGGAAAACCAGCCTCGTATATCTAAATAAAGACCAATATACACATCCATGTATACATCCAGATCATCCAGTGTTCCAGGAAAACCAGCCTCGTATATCTACATAAAGACAAATATACACATCTATATATACATCCAGATCATCCAGTGTTCCAGGAAAACCAGCCTCGTATATCTAAATAAAGACCAATATACACATCCATATATACATCCAGATCATCCAGTGTTCCAGGAAAACCAGCCTCGTATATCTACATAAAGATCAATATACACATCCATGTATACATCCAGATCATCCAGTGTTCCAGGAAAACCAGCCTCGTATATCTACATAAAGACCAATATACACATCCATATATACATCCAGATCATCCAGTGTTCCAGGAAAACGAGCCTCGTATATCTACATAAAGACAAATATACACATCCATATATACATCCAGATCATCCAGTGTTCCAGGAAAACCAGCCTCGTATATCTAAATAAAGACCAATATACACATCCATGTATACATTCAGATCATCCAGTGTTCCAGGAAAACCAGCCTCGTATATCTACATAAAGACAAATATACACATCCATATATACATCCAGATCATCCAGTGTTCCAGGAAAACCAGCCTCGTATATCTAAATAAAGACCAATATACACATCCATGTATACATCCAGATCATCCAGTGTTCCAGGAAAACCAGCCTCGTATATCTACATAAAGACCAATATACACATCCATATATACATCCAGATCATCCAGTGTTCCAGAAAAACCAGCCTCGTATATCTAAATAAAGACCAATATACACATCCATGTATACATCCAGATCATCCAGTGTTCCAGGAAAACCAGCCTCGTATATCTACATAAAGACAAATATACACATCCATATATACATCCAGATCATCCAGTGTTCCAGGAAAACCAGCCTCGTATGTCTAAATAAAGACCAATATACACATCCATATATACATCCAGATCATCCAGTGTTCCAGGAAAACCAGCCTCGTATATCTACATAAAGACAAATATACACATCCATATATACATCCAGATCATCCAGTGTTCCATGAAAACCAGCCTCGTATATCTACATAAAGACCAATATACACATCCATATATACATCCAGATCATCCAGTGTTCCAGGAAAACCAGCCTCGTATATCTACATAAAGACCAATATACACATCCATGTATACATCCAGATCATCCAGTGTTCCAGGAAAACCAGCCTCGTATATCTACATAAAGACCAATATACACATCCATATATACATCCAGATCATCCAGTGTTCCAGGAAAACCAGCCTCGTATATCTACATAAAGACAAATATACACATCCATATATACATCCAGATCATCCAGTGTTCCAGGAAAACCAGCCTCGTATATCTAAATAAAGACCAATATACACATCCATGTATACATTCGGATCATCCAGTGTTCCAGGAAAACCAGCCTCGTATATCTACATAAAGACAAATATACACATCCATATATACATCCAGATCATCCAGTGTTCCAGGAAAACCAGCCTCGTATATCTAAATAAAGACCAATATACACATCCATGTATACATCCAGATCATCCAGTGTTCCAGGAAATCCAGCCTCGTATATCTACATAAAGACAAATATACACATCCATATATACATCCAGATCATCCAGTGTTCCAGGAAAACCAGCCTCGTATATCTAAATAAAGACCAATATACACATCCATGTATACATCCAGATCATCCAGTGTTCCAGGAAAACCAGCCTCGTATATCTACATAAAGACAAATATACACATCCATATATACATCCAGATCATCCAGTGTTCCAGGAAAACCAGCCTCGTATGTCTAAATAAAGACCAATATACACATCCATATATACATCCAGATCATCCAGTGTTCCAGGAAAACCAGCCTCGTATATCTAAATAAAGACCAATATACACATCCATACATTCTGATCCAAATCAGGACCGCCTCGGTGGTGTAGTGGTAGAGCGTCCGCCACGGGTGTGGGAGGTCGAGGGTTTTAAAAATGGTAGTAATGGCTGCTTTAGTTGGCGCTCAGGAATGCGGGGTTTGCATTACGACTGACTGGCTGATGTCAGGCTAAATGGACCAGTAGTACTGATAACTTACCGTCCTGATAAACGCCGTGATATAACTGAAAACATGTTGAAAGTTGCATAAAACACCAAACAATCAATTAATCAATGATCCGAATCAGGGACTGGGAAAATGGACAATGTTTGTCAGAAAGTTCTTGAAATCTTCTGTTACTAATAGTGAACAATGCAGAGCTGGATCAAGATACGTATATCTGGGGTTAAAGTGTTCGCAAATGAGCCGTTCCACGAGAAAACCAGCACTGTTGACTCTGTTGATATTCATAGATAATGGCTCAAATTTATTTATAAAAAGTTCAAAACAGTTGATATAACAATTTTTCTGTCAATATTTTCCATTTCGAATTTTAGTTTACCCACAACAGAGAGCATTTAAAAGCATTGCGGTAAAACAGATGAAAATGTCTAGTATTTCCCCCAAAGTGCTTTCCACTCTATTCTATCATTTCAATCTTATTGTTGAAGACTTCAAGTGAATCCCTGTGAACGACTTAGTATAAACATATTTATTTTACATACATTGCGAAACAAGCTTTCAGCTTAGATCAATAACGCCCGATGTCTGTCTTTTGGAGAATTAATCAGTACTCGCGGCTTTTATGTCGAAAAATCCTTAAGGCAGAACCGCTCATCATAGGATTTGAAACATTTATGAGAAAAAGAGAAAAATAATAATTATAAATGAAAGTTGGATTATTGAATAGACTTGAAAAATGTGATTGCTCGGTTTGATAAATTTCTTCTTTTGCCACAATGTTAACACAATTCGTCTGCTGTAGTTGCGTCAAAATGGTGAAAATATGTTTTATAGTATGTATAAAAAAGATATAAATACTTTTCTTTGTTTTATTTCGACATATTATCGATGTAACTTATATCTTGAACTGGTGGTGATTTATTCGGTATAGTCTGCGACTTAAAAATACTGAAGAAAACATGTTCATTTTGCAGAACAATGATTTCTAGGTTTTTATCTGGGCGTCAAATTAGCCTATTGTTTTTACTGTAAATGGAAACTAAATAATATGATATTGTCTGTAAATATTCGCAGACCAAGGGCTGAATAACTATTAAAGGCGACGTTAACCCTTTCCCTCATACGACGATTCTGCAGCAGACGACTTTGAACATATTTTGTCAAAAAATAGAAAATCTCTATAATTGAATGGATAACCTACTATGACTAAAAGTGAAAGACATTGTGGCAAAAGGAGAAATTGCTCGTTTTGAGCAATTTCTTCTTTTGTCACTATGTTTTTAAAAGGCCGTCTGCTGCAGATGCGTCAGAAAGCGTCTATATGAGGGAACGGGTTAACATATGGAACATTTCTATAGATGAAAATTTTAGAAAATAGCAGAGCAGCTTCTTCTTTTCCCCAAAGGCCGACTGCTGCAAATGCGTCAGAAGTTATAGGGTTAAAAAGAAAAAAAATCGCTTTATATAAAAGTGTTTATCAACAACAATGTACAGATTGTGAAAGCTTAGATTGATTTACCAATTTTACCTTTGAAGTTATTCGGTTTACCTGATATGCTACAATTAGACTCTTTTAAATTCAAAGCGCCCGGAGAAAAATAAGACAAAAAGCCAAATCAATCCATAAATTTGCGATATAGATGAAACATTTGTTTGGGATGGGTGGTTGAAAGAAAGTTGTCACATGTATGTGTGGGTAGGGGGTGGGTGATGATGGCCCCCTTTTTAAAAATTAAATAAATAAAAGTAATTTAAATAATGAAAATAAAACGGCGCGTCGAGATGTAATTAGAAAGTGTAACAACAGGTTGACATTGCTTGACCTCCAATATCATATTTCTCTTGTCTTTAACACCCGTCATTGTATTTAAATTTTAAAGTTCTGCCAGCTCTATTAGATTGTATCGACTGAAAATGTATTTATATGTGAAACATTTATATCAAGATTGGCCTGCACTTCCAATGAGTTTGATTTTTATCTAGGACAAGGTCGCTGTATAATTACAATATGAAACCGGAAAGCTAATATATTTAATAAAACATAACGTTTTCTCTGATAGAGTACATTGTACATTTAGTGACGTATTTGTTAAGAATGAAATTGAAATCCTTATCGGAATTGAGCAACGTTTCCTGTGTACTGTGTCTCAAATTAAGACATTATATTCTTTCAAGAGTTCCCTTTTCTGTTAATCAAAAGTATATCAATACGTGAAAACACTTGTTTTAACCCTTTCCAACATATAGACGGTGTCTGGCGCATTTGCAGCAGACGACTATTGAAAACATTGTGGTAAAAGAAGAAATTGCTCATACTGAGCAATTTTCCTTTTGCCACTATGTTTTCAACTCTATTTAAAATGAATCTCTCATTTATGGAGATGCATCTTGTTTTTGCCTAGATATTTTCAATGTCGTCTGCTACAAATATGTTGCATGTGGGAAAGGGTTAAATAATAAACGAAACAAACTGTACACAGAGTTGGGATTAATGTAAAGCGGGGAAATGGTTTGTTTTGGTTCTCTGTTTTAAATGTCATGAACGGGAACGAAGAAGGGACATGGATCCAAACATGAATTAGATCTATATATGTACAGTTTAGTTTGAATGAACATGCGAATAAACTGGAAACAAGTATGTTATTTTATATTTTACATAATAGATGAGTTTGTTGCAGTCAAATTTATTACGAATTTTAGTTTGCATTTAAACCTTAACCACTGGAAGACGCATCTTCAGAAAGCGACTTTTGAAAACATTATGGCAAATGGAAATATTACTCAAAATGAAATGTTTCCTATTGTCAAAACTTGAGATAACTCTTTTTCTAGAGATTTTCCAGATTTGTTATATAGATATTTACTGACAAACGTTATCTAAAAGTTTATACAGTCTCTGGTATGGACCACGGCATTTGACGTCCTTTATAAATTGTGTTATTTATGTATTGGAATTTTAAGCCTTTTCCAACATTATTTAAGTTATAATACAGCGGTAGTTTGACGTCGTTTATAAACGATAACTTTAGAAAAACACTGAAAAACAAAAAAGATGGAAATAAGAAATTGGTGTTACTTGTTGTATTGGTGTTTAAAGTATTTTTCAACATTATTTAAGTTATAACACAGCGGTAGTTTGACGTCTTTTAAAAAACGATAACTTCAGAAAAACACTGACAACCGAAAATATGGAAATAAGAATTTTTTCGTTATTTATTGTATTGGAGTTTTAAGACTTTCTCAACATTATCTAAATTATATCACGGAGACAGTCAGACGTCTTTTAAAAAACGATAACTTTTGAAAAACACTGAAAACCTAAAAGATGGAAATAAGAATTTTTGTAATTTGTTGTATTGGATTTATAAGTTTTTCACCATTATTTGAGTTATATCACGGCGATAGTTCACTTATTCATGATCCCTGGGTAAATACAACCAGTACTCGACTAGGAAACGTGCCTTGCCTGAGGACACTCCCCCTTGAACCCTTGAACACCGCGACTTGAGATCGAACCCATGACGCACGGTTTCAAATCATCGACGCTAACCACTTTGCCTAGGCTGATTCCTGAAAATAAAAAATACACGGTCAACTAGAATTTGTTTAGCCTACCTGTTAATTGGCTTGAATTGATTCACAAAATTGAGCATTTCTAATGAATCATCCCAAACTTCCAGCCTCCGAAGATTGGTATCCGGTGAGGTCGTGGCACAGTCAGGCAACAAATCTTCAGCAGAAAACATTAAAAACATATTCGCAAAAACATCCCGGACAATATCTATGAATGATATACTGAAAAAAGGAGAAATTGAACATTTTGAGCATATTCTCATTTTATCACAATGTTTTCAGAAGTCGTCTGCTGCAGATGCGTCAAAATGCGTCTATATGTGGGAAAGGGTTAGTTATATTGATTTTCTTGTTTTCTTTCCTTCAGGTACCATTGTGACGAAACAAACAAAGTTCTCAGTTCTAAAGGAACATGCTGCAGTAACACTACGGGTAGACTTTATAGCGCTTACATACAGCAACAAGATATCCATACAGCATGAAGATATCCATATAGCACGAAGATATCGATACAGCACCTAATGAAAAGTTAAAGTAACAGCATTTCTGTCGTCAAAATAATGAACCAGTAAAGTGTCAAGGGTTTGAAGTGAAAACGTACACGTTGAAAGTCACGATATAGGAAGAAATAAACTTTGAGACATTTTATTTAATCTTAACAAAAGACGGACATGAGGAATATCAGTAAGATTCAGGTGACAAGACCGAGTTACGATGACAACACCGGAGTAACTGACGTGGTTCTCTACAACACGCATGTATGAGCTCAAAGTAAATACAATTGTGTAAGTAGCGACTTGCAATAACAGAGAAAATAGTTATAGCAAATATATATTTCAACATTTAAGCACAACGACCCTACAATTCTCCAATGGCGTCCCATAAAAGGCGAGGCTCTTTGGACACTACCTTTAGTCAGCTGTTACTATCACGAGCTTCGTCCTCGTCCAAAGAGCCCGTTAAGTCAGAGTCCGAACACGATTTTGGTCATGAGCGTGCAGAGACGGATAAAAAGGTCAACTGTATATCGTGTCAAAGAAGAGGCAAGAGGTCAAATGCAGCTTTCTATTGCCAGGACTGTAAAGTCGGATTGTGTATAAAATGTACGGAAGAGCACCGAGAAATCCGATTGAACCGTCACAGTATTTCTACTATTAGTAAAACGTACGCCATTTCCCCCAATCAGGGCCCTTTTCCGGAGTTGACCGCTATTGGCACCATTAAAATGGACGAAGAGTTATTCTTACGTGGCTCTACGTTTCTACCTAACGGTGAATTAGTGACAGCCGATTTTATTAACACAAAGATCAGAGTTTACAGCGCTGACTACACGAGGAAGCCTATCGCCAATTTTCTGATTCCAAAAGATCATAACTGGGAACTCAAGAGACCGAAACCTTTCGATTTGGCGGCCATATCAAATGATAGATTTGCATTCACGGCTGCCAACGGTTGTATATATATAATGAAGATGGGCAACACACGAATTATCAACATCGAGAGAATGATTAAAGTTATAGATTTTGACTCCAATTTCGGCGAGTGTTTGGGACTGACTTTCAATGAAAATAACGAATATTTATACGTTGGTTGTTCTTCTGACAGAGAAGGCGTGTTTATAAAAGTATTTGACTTGGAGGGTGTACATATAAAGACTGTAAGGGACGGTATACTGGAAGCTCCTGACTATCTAACGTTTAGCGCAAATAAGTCGAAATTATACTCTGCCGATTCTGATAGCGTCACCGTTTATGACATCAGAAGTTTTGAGCAAGTTGAGAAATACCCAGAACTTCAAGCTCAAATCAAGGACATTTTTATCGACAAATACGGATACACATACTGTCTGGCGCTCGAACGCAGGACATACAACTCGGCCGGAAGTATTTATCGGCTTGATATCAATACGGGTGTTACCAAGGTAACCGAACTGGACGAGAAACCAGCATCCATCAGCTACAGCCCAAAGACGGACACGGTCGCGGTAACGTTTGCAAAGTCCAGGTTTATCTTTCTGTACAAACTAACTCTGAGATCGTATCAAAAACAAGTGGACGCAAAACTGAGACCGTATAAAAAGTCAAAATAAAACTATATAGGTGTGAATTAAAGACAAATCAAAAACAAGTGGATGCTTAGAACTAGATCTATACAGGTCCGAATAAAAAACAAGTATACGTTAATGGAAAACCGTAAAAGAAGTCAAAATAGAAAGTTATATTTGGGTTTGGATCAAAAGTAAAATTGGTTACATTTTTGGCGTGTCTGCTTAAGTTTTGGCACTGTCAAAAGTTTTGATTTAACAAACTAGTGTCACACGCAACACACCTGACTCACGGAGGTTTGTGACCAGGGCTTAACTTTAAAACATCTATATAAATAATACACATTCAGAAGCAAATGCACCTAGTGAAACTACATTCCCTTATCTGCAATAAGGAATATAATGGACTGAAAAAGCCCTGATATGCGAGGACACTGAGATATAATTGACATTTGATAATTAGGTCTGATTTATGGAAATTGTTCTCGTGTTTGCGTTTGCTTATATGTGTTCACACTGAGGAGTCTGAAGCAGATAAAGCGTTAAGTGTCATTGACTAAACAATGTTCACATGAAACTTACTTAAGCTTTCTAATTAGTAGCTTTTTGGGATAAGTTGGTTTCCAGCTGAATTACTTCTTTATGATTGAGGACTGTTTTACGTACTGTTTCGGAAAAGGCCAATAGTACTGTTTCAGTAATGTGGCTTGCTGTTCGTGCCATGCCGTTTCCCGGTATGCATATAACTTAATATGAACTTAGATTGTTATGACTTATACATTGTGTTGCCATGAAAATAACAATAACATCGGTTCTTTTAAAACAACACTGGCTGTTTATTTCACATTGTTTTCAACTCCCTTCAGTTACTATACTTTCATTTTTGGAGGTTATCCCTATTTTTACCTGTATGTTTTCAAAGTCGGGTGCTGCATAGTTGCTGTAAATGACAAAGGGTTTATATTTTCTATATATTTGCAGCCTTTTTATGCTGAAAATTCAGATTGTATATACCCGTTTTTGTCACCCTTCGTGAGAATTAGTCAAACGTCAGTGTATTGAAGACGAATCGCCTAGGTTTATAGTATCAAGCGCCCGATTGGTCAGATTTTAATGTGGTTTGCTAAAGCACGGAAGGATGTCGACTCTGTTATGATGTTTTACATGCAACGCCTCTGGTACAGGAGGTCACGGGCTCGATCCATACACACACATTGAAAATGTTTGTGTGGTTAGCATTACGACTGACCCGTTGGTATCAGGATAAAAGGACCAGTTGTACTAGTAACGTACTGTACACAGGAAATACCATTATATTACTGAAAAGTTGTTGAAAGTAATACACCATTCAAATCTTACATGAGCTTAAAATATGCCCTTTTTGACATGGGTAAACCTAAAATTAATGAACTGAAACTTACATACAAAAGAAAGTAATTGGTGCAAACAAACACCAACAGATTTGAGCCGCGTCGGTTAACCCTTTCCCTCATACGAAAATTCTGCAGCAGACGACTTTGAACGTATTTTGTCAAAACATAGAAAATCTCCATAATTGAATGGATAACCTATGACAAAAAGTGGAAAGCATTGTGGCAAAAGGAGAAATTGCACGTTTTGTGCAATTTTTTCTTTTGTCACTATGTTTTCAAAAAGCCGTCTGCTGCAGAGGCGTCACAAAGCGTTTACATGAGGGAAAGGGAAATGCACATGAAGAAGCAATATGGAGGTGCAGAGGGGATGCATAAGGCTATACTTCTAGGATTCTGTCAGTTTTAACCTCCATGGCACATCCGACGCTGTGTTCGGACAGTGGAGACTCTGGTTATATTCGTCCGTAATTACCCACATTTGCAACAAGCCCTTACATGGCCTGACGTGAATCGATTGAGCGTCTTATCCCTTTTCCACATACAAACGCATCTGCAGCAGACAACTTTTCAAAACGTTTTGACAAAAGAGGAAATTGCTCATAATGAGAATAATATTTTATTGCAACAATCTGTTCAACTGTTTTCAGTTATTTATGGTTCGTTTACATAGGTAGTTTCACATTGTTGCTTTCACGAAATTTCATGTTGCAACAATCTTTTCAACCGTTTTCAGTTATTTATGGTTCGTTTATAAAGGTAGTTCACATTGTTGCTTTGACGAAATTTCATGTTGCAACAATATTTTCAACTGTTTTCAGTTATTTATGGTTCGTTAATACAGGTAGTTCACATTGTTGCTTTGACGTCTTCGAATTTGTAGTATGTAGAAAAGGGTTAATGCATCTCCGTACATGTAAGACTCCGGCGAGCCTGCACATTCCACTTAATACAGACCTTAATGAAACTTCATACAAACTACTAGCGATGTAGCCCCATTTGTTTTTACGCTAATTTACAGTTATATGATCACGTGACGGAGAGTCAATACGACACTTAATCATCAAACGCGGTTCATATATGAGTTTGCAGCGGCATTAGAAAAAATCCATCTAAGGGCGCACCAACATTTCAGATCGACCAATGTAGACACTCACAGTGTTATTAGATCCGTTGCTTTCTGCATGACCACGTTATATAGTCAGACAGATGTAAATGTGATGGATAATAAGCCCTGGATACTGACAGATGTGTTTGTTTATTTGCGTAAAGATCAAATCATGTGACATATTTTGGTATTGTTAAGAACCTTTTACATGATATGATATTTGTTTACATTCGATTAGGCCTACCTTAAAGGAGACATGTTAGGAATAATGCAACATATGCAAACAACGGAACGTTTGTTATATATGGTTAAAAACATTACGGCAAAAGTGAGAAATGCTCATATGGGAAATATTTCCACATTTTAATGTATTTTTTTAAAAAAGAATACTGGTGAAGGCATTAGCGGTCAACTGTTTATGTCATTAAGACACTTTTCGACGCCTCTGCAGCAGAACACTTTTGAAAACAGTGTGGCAAAGAAGAAATTGCTCACAATGAGCAATTTCTACTTTTGCCACAATGTGTTCAACTCTATGCTAAAACTAAACTTGTATAAATGTTTCTCCAGATGAGGTCAAAGTCGCCTTCTGAAATTGACTGTATGTGATTAACGCCGCTTTTGTTGTTTAATGTCGGAGAAAAAACTCATCTGAATGCGCAATTGCTTCCATTCAGAACGTTCTTACTTTCTCATAAATAAACCTCGGTTTTCTCACCGAAAAGTTCGCTCATGTTAAATTATTCGTATGATTTAGAAATACTTAGTTTCAATCTTGATAAAGCGCTACCGTGAAATAAAGGTCAAAAATCGATTATGTGTTCTCTAGTCTATTTTAAGTAATTTGAAAGTCACGTTATTTACTGGTGTCAAAAGCATACACTGATCTAAAAAAATAATAGTGACTTTTTTGATACTGTTTAAGGAACATCGGTTATCTCAAAGTTGTATGTTAAATTCAATGTCTATAAGACTGTGAAAGTCTTTTCGAGCTCGATATGTGTTATAGTTGATACTATGTGATATTGAACTGTATACCTATATGTAAGTTTATTTTAATTATTTGATTTTCAATTTATTGTCTATTCGTTTATTTACTTTTAAGTTAAATGCATTTTAATAGATACTATGTGCATACCTGTTTATATAGAGTATGTATATCCATTTTAGTGTCTACTCGTGATTGTTTAGTTTGTTATCGTATATTATAATTGAAACTATGGTGGCATATAACTTCCATCACTTAACAGATCATTTTCGTGAAAACTTTCGCGAAAGCAATAGAGGAGTTCACGTTAATTATAAAACACCTTGATTGCTTTGATTGTATCATGATACGTTATTTATCTCGACTTAATGATGAATTAAAAGTTGTCACGATACTTTATAAATTACGTGAAATCCTCCATTGTGTTCACGAAAGTTCTCATGCAAATGATCTGTTATGAGGTGGCAGCTATGAAATGACGTAATTATCTCGAGTATTTTCGGTGTATACATCCGCAGTGGTTAAGGTATGGAACCGACCAAGGCTATAGTGAGGCGAATAGTTGATATAAAAGACGAGACGCCATGTTGGATGTCAAAACTTCCAAAGAAATTATGGGACTTGCCTCTCAACCATCTCGCTATACCAGGTGAGTGTTGTCAGCTGAATATGTTAACGCTTTACCAAATACAGATGTTTTTTGCTGACTTATCTTTAGCAGACGACTTTTGAAAATATTGTGACAAAAGAAGAAATTGCTCATAATGAGCAATTTCTCCTTTTTCCACAATGTTTTCAACTCTTTTCAAATTCCGTCAGCTAAGGATTTGTTGAAAGGGTCAACTAATTCGATACGATTGTTCACATTTCCTGACAAGCTATTATAGACCTTCTCACATCCAAAAAACATTTGACGATCTAAACAAATTAATAAGTATAATCTTGAAACAAAGTAGAAATCCTTTAATGACAAATGACAATGCGTAAATGGAAAATAGATATTGAACGTATTTATATCACAGGCCTATGGTACACAGAATGTGGGGGAAATGACATTAAAACGCCGAGAATCATGTGAAATATAAAGTCCAAGATTAGATAAGCAACATGTATTTTTTTTC
The DNA here is from genome assembly GCA_031761405.1 of Serripes groenlandicus. NCBI lineage: Eukaryota > Metazoa > Mollusca > Bivalvia > Cardiida > Cardiidae > Serripes > Serripes groenlandicus. Next base: position 21,994,274 of record JASEVX010000003.1, read on the forward strand.
TACCTGCCAAAGCGTAAAAATTAGATACATTTTGAACGTAATCCAAAGTAATGAAACCTAAACATTCTATAATAACTAATGCGAGTTCTTCTATGACATAGTCGTTAACGAGTGGGATGAGAACCTTGGTGTCGTGGGTTTAATCATTGTGCCAGTCAGAAAAGTTTGTCCTTTGAAAAAGCACACTATGTGGTGCAAGACACCCAGAGAAGAAGTATATTTACTACCGCCGGATAAATTGACAGAAATACTACATAGATTCATTCCATGCGAAACTTAGCCGTCCCGCAAGAAAACCAAAATTGTGGACTCTCCGTAAAGTATCGACCCTGAATAGCCTAAGCATGCCGCGTAGGTTAATCGGGAAAGACACTTTTCGCCTCCTGTGGATTTTCTGTTTAAGGAATCATTTCGCTATACCTCTATACCCCTAAGACGGAATGTGTCGGCCCGGGAAAGCCTGCGCGGACTGCGCAGGCTGATCTGGATCGATACATTACGCAGAGACCATAATATTGGTTTTCTCGTTTGACGGCTCATATTCATTCTTTATTACAGGAAGTCATGATTCCTTCAGCTATACACGTGATAAAGACAGTGACGTGGACAGAAACATGGATCCGTTCTATAGACATCTCGTCGACCATTTTGACGCCATGGCTAATGATATCTCATACAGGTAGGCGTCACTGAATTAATTTAGTTGGTGTTTACCATTTCCCGTATGCAAAGATGCATTTTGATGTATTTTTAAATCATTGTGGTAAAAAGAGATAATTGCCCATAATATTCAATTTCTCGTTTTGCCACAATGCATTCAACTCTATTCAATACTTATACTAACAGTGAGACTCTCAATATTCTTTGGAACTAGATGCTTTCAAAGTCGTCTAATGCAGACTTGTTGTATTTGGGAAAGGTTTAAAGTTCGGCTTTATCGTGTTTTCTCGAAGGAAAAAATTAATTACACCGTAGATGCATTTAAGTTTATCCTGCCAGTGACTCATTAGCATTGATTTCTTTTTTGTTATCTTGGGCGCAAATTAATAACATCTTTGAAAAGTGTGGTTTATCCAGGAATATAAAAACATAGCTTCAATATCTTGTGGTTATCTACAAATCAACGAACACCAATATTCCTTGTGTACACGTCTTTTACATGACTGATTCGATCAGCGAATACCAACATTCGGATGATTCCATGTGTTTACAGACCTACATGGTCAGATTAAACTTGTGGAACGTAACCTCTCCCTATCATTACAGTATAGGGTCTAGCATACGCCAATAATGGCGGCATCATTTGGAAATGGTCTAGCAATCAAATCGTTGTGTGGCCCAACCGGTTAACCGATCAAACACTGAATATAGTTTAATTCATTATGCATGTTTTGATTTCAAACATCAAGTTAGAATGTTATATTGTGGGCTTTCGAAAATCAGTTGTACATTTAGTATATATGCGATAGCTATATATAAGCGGAGGTGACCAACCTAGTTGCCATTGTTGGTTCATGCCAAACAAAATAATTTACTATAGTACGTCGGGTACCAGACTAGAATTCAACGTAACAGTCTATTCAATATGGCAAGATAAGTTTCGCCGAAATACCAAATTTAATCTGACCATTCGGCTAGTGCTTATTGTGGTTTACAATATTTCCTAAACCATTTATTTGGCAACAATGTCTTATGTTGCAATGTTTATTTATCAAACTGTTATATATTGATAAACAGATGGTCCGTGACGCAAACCAAAAGTCTCCGAGAACAGCTCGATCTGGGCGTACGATACTTCGACATGCGTTTCACAGCGAGAGCAGATGACCATCACGTTTACTACAGAAACGGAGCCAATGTACTTTATGCCCTGAAAGAGTTCAAAAACTGGTTGGCAGAGCACACAAGGGAGGTAATCATAATTGACTTCCGGGAGATGAACCAGGTTTCGGAGAGCCAGCATAAGAAGCTGCTGTCAGAAACGACGCGCGAAACGTTTGTTGATAAACTGATAGAGTATACGGGGAATATGCAGTCAGTGACCCTGAGAAACATGTGGGGAATAGGAGCACAGGTTATTGTTATATACCCGAATGAGGTTAGTAATGGCCGACTGATCACAACCTGTGTGCAAAGATATAAATGATCCTCGTTTTGTGATTTGGTGTTAATTGACACTCCGCTCTGACATCAGTTAATGTTATATTGGCGTACAGTAACTAGGTATACACTTCAAAGGTTTTGTCAGAATATGAATTTATTTCGACGAAGTCTCTGGTGTGACTGCGGATGCACAGACTTGCCTCAGTCTTTACTGTGCATTTATGCATTAAGAATCCAAATTGATAGAGCCGACTCATACACTTATGTTGAACAATAGTCGTAAATCCGCTGTTTGAGGATCGCTCAACGATCCGCGCTTAAAATGCAGCGGTCGTTGAGTTCAATCCGGTTTCGGCCTAAATGAATAAAGAATTATTAAATATAGTTAAGAAACATTGTGGACAAAGGAGATATTGCTCATAATGAGCAATATATCCTGTTGTCACAACGATTCCCTAGGTCGTCTGGTACAGGGGTGTCAAAAAGCGTTTGTTATGGAAAAGGATAAAATGATTTCACAAGAGAGAGTCAATAAGACCCTAAATCTCCAGACGGGGCTCAACTATAGCACATGTACATTCAATGTTGTACCAGTAGTAATTACATTCTAAAACCGGATCAACAGTCACAATGCTGTTGAAGGAGTCCGCCGTGGCTGAGGGGTTAGCGTCGGAGTTGGAACCGGGCATACTGGGTTCGATCCCTAGTCTCGGCGGTCATGGTAGAGTGCCATTGTGCAAGGCGTATTTCCTAGCCGTGTACTGGTTTCTTTACCCAGGGATCATGAATAAGTAAACTGTAGCCGTGATATGATTTAAATAATTTTGTTATATTGCATATATAGTAAATTTACAAATGATGTTCGTTATCTCTACAGTGGACCATTACAACTTGATGTTTAGAAGTAATACATAAATAATGAAGCAAACTACTTCAAGAGTTTGAAAGGTTAACCGGTTGGTCCGCAAAAAGGTTGCCTCTGAAACCTTTCACTTGCTACACCGTACTCAAAAGGTGTCGTAATTATTGGAGTATGCCCGATCCTTCAATGTCTCTGGCGAGACTGTACGTATGAGTATACGCATATTCGCAGGAGCATTAACTGTTAGCACATGTATGCGATAAGACACAATTTGGCTGGACGCAGCTCAAGTAAAATAAAAAACACTACATGTTATTTCGAAATTTTGGTTGAAACTAATTAATTCCAGACAATCGAAAATTGGTAGAAGGTTGTTGTAAACAGGATTTAGCGAGACTATATTTAAAATACGAACATTCACGAAGCTATATTTTCTACCTTTTTTCGCATTCAGCGGGACGATTTATGTATTGACGTATACATGGTCAATACATTTTCACAACATTCAAATAATAAAAAGAATACATATATGTGTATCTTTTTTTCAGCATATTTACCGTTTTTCTTCGATGTGGCCTTCCGATAACGTTATAAAGTACATATTCCCTGACGCCCAGACTACTGAACAGTTAATTACAAATTTGGACATGCAGTACGAACAGGAGAGAAAACCGAACGTTTTCTATTGTTACCAAGGCGTATTGACACCAAATAAACAATTCTTGTGCCTCAACTTGGAGAAGTCTCTGAAAAGCTCCATGTCAGTTCCGGCGACGCGCGCAGTTGCAAATTGGGTACAAGGGAAATTCATCCGCGAGATGCAGTTAAATATAGTTCTCGCAGATCATGTAGATTTGTTCGATTTTTGTGTAGAAGTGATCAGAAGTAACTATGGCTCTAGAATGATGGAGAAATATGACTTTGAAAAGTCACATTCGTGTAACATACTATGATAAGAAATAATACATGTACACGTATCTGATACATCAACAAGAGAAACGCTTACATGTCGTTGTTGAACACGTTTACGTTCTTTAACTCTTTCAGCGCCGAATTGTTTAAAGTAGACTAGTCCATGTTCAAAATCGGGCGTCTCCATAGTTCATGTAAAAAAAAGTTTGGATAATTGTGATAACTAAAAGGCAAACAATGCTGATTTCAGGTGAGACAGCTCGCTACGAGCTGACTCACCTGAATCTGTATTGTTTGCAAAAACCTCAATATTGCCTTTGGCGCTGAAAGAGTTAATATGGAATATTACCCTTCCACACATAGAACAAATCTACAGCAGATTACATCAAAATAGTCTGGTGAAAACTGTCTCAGAATCAATGTATAATGATTTGAATAATAAATAAAAAACATTGCGGCAAAAGGCGACGTATCTCATAACGAGTAATTTCTTCTTTGGCCAAACTGATTTGATAAGTCGCGTGCAGGATATGTGTATATAAGGTGGGAACGGGTTAAGGCGAAATACGGCTTGGGGTTAATTTATCAATATTAATTAGTGTATTGTGAAAGTACGTAGGTGAATTTGTGACATGCTTGCTGTGTCACAGATTAGATTCAAGGAGAAAATAAAATGTACTCTAAGATTGCAAACTTCGTTGAAACTAAGTTTTGTCGTAAATCTCTGCCTAGGAATCATTGACAATAATTGTAAACAATGAAATCTTAATGCTGAATCCTATATTGAACAAAGTTTGAAATAACTGGAGAAAACCTTGATCACTATTTTACACCGCTTTCAAAAAATATTTCAATTATACCACATGTAGTGAGAGAGAGAATTGTGTCTTAACCCTTTCCCACATACCACAAATGCTGTAGACGACTTTGAAAAGATGGTGACAAAAATATGGATTTGTTTTGAAAATGGAACTATAATTATTGAATAGAGTTGAACATATTATGGCGAAAGAAAAAGATGCTCATTATGAGCATTTTTTCCTTTTGCCACGATTTTATCAAAAGTAGTCTGCTGCAGAGGCGTTAGTCTGATACCTCGCGTACTACTTAGTGAAATGGTAGGACTGGCATGAACCAACAATGGCGATTAGATTGTTCACCTCGCCTGATATATCGCATATAAAGTAAATCAGTAAATATACAATATTAGGAAAGTCGTCTACAGTGTCCAGACCATTACATCTTGATGTATATAATCAAAACATAAATAGTGAAGCAAACCTTTCGAGGTTCGAAATGATGACCGTTTGGTCTACAAAACGCTGTCTCCATATCCTTTTGGTTGACATGAACACCATTTGCACCATCGTCGGTGCATTGGCAAAGGGTGCCGCCTTTATTGGTGTATGCCTCGATCCTATCATGTAATGGTAGGGGCAAGTTACTGCAGACTACGAAGGTATCAGAAAGCGTCTATATGTGGGAAAGGATAAGTTCGTTTTTCATGTATTGTTGAGGAGTATTAATATAATGTATCATGTAAATTGTATGAGTTGTGGATTTTAAAATTAATTCTATTTATTTCGGATTGACGCAATATTTTCAATAATATGTCGAAGTAACGAAACACAAATTGTATCACTGTCGCTATTTAGTAGAACGGTTATGATCGCGTTTTATCAAGCGTCGTAGAAAGCATTCAACTTAGATTTAAGTTGCATATGCATCACTCTGTTTAATTTGTATGAATACTTACACTTATTAATACTGCTCAACTGTGGTTTTAGGCTTATGCTGCATATACCGTCACCTGTATCGATGCAATGTCAACGCTTCCCGCATCACGCCAATTGTAATGGTGTAAGCAAACACCCAAATCATTTAAAGTATTCATTACAATTAGCAAACCGACTCGTCGAGGCCAATCATATAAAAAGTGACAAATACAAGTATATTGTTTGTGTTAAACTCATTTATTTTACAACGATTGCGAAACAAGCTTTCAACCTATTACGTTCAATATCTGTCTCCTGGAGACATAACCAGTACTGGCGATGTTAAAGCAGAACCCCCTCATCACGGGATTTGAACTCGGGACATTAAGTACGAGAGGTCGACGCTCTACCACTGCCTCCCATATAGTTTTATTACAAAAAAATGCCAATCCGACTATGTTGTCATCATGCAATCAATATAAATTGGGAGTGTTACCAAGTAATAAGTATCGCGACAACTGTGTCGATCGCATAGAGGCCAATCCAGGTGTACTGATATGAGAACAACGCCGTTATAGAGATTGGGCCAGCTAGATTTATCGACGAGGCAAATACTATTCGGATAACGTAGACTATATTAATTCAATGCCAACGGTATTAACTTCAGGTCATCTGTCAAGATTAATGACTAAATCGTAGTTGCATCAAACAGACTGGTCATGATGCCCACAAATAACGTACTACAATGTACAGTGTCGTTTCAGTATTGAACGAGAGATAAGCAATGTTTTCTTTAGTTCACAGATGAGTTTCTTTCTGCATAGAATAAGACAACGTGTTGCAGGATGATGAGACAAAGACACGGTACAACTGCAAAGTACATCTTGTTGTGGAAATAAGGTAGAACATTTGGTAAGCTTCATCGACATAGTATCTTGTATTTGTGCCGAGTCTAGGGTCTAGCGACTTTGAGTTTTAATGCATCTGCGTACAGTGAACATGTGAGCCTATGTATCCAAATGAAGAGCAATTTCTTCTTTTGCTATGATGTTTTCAATTCTATAATATTCCATGATTATTCTTCCATTTATAGTGTCCATATTGTGCTTATATAATATGTTTTCAAAGTGGTCTGCTGCAGATTTGCAGTATGTGACAAAAGGTAAAGTACTTACGATAATACCCTAGCACAATGAATAGTGTACGATACTTTATTAGGAAGAGGGTCATTCAATGTACACTATGACGGCTCATAAAGGTGAGCAGATAAGAGATGAGGAAAGGTCCAGGAAAAATGGGTTTTACTTACGGCGAACAAAGCACCACAGCGGGACAAATGTCATTATTCTAAAATAAGTAAGTTGACAAGTACCACACACTATTTTGGAACATATAAATAAAACAAATTACATCTAGTACCATATATAACTGTTTATTCAATAACATATAATACCATTATATAACTATTCAATAACATCTAGAACCATATATAACTGTGTATTCAATAACATCTAGTACCATATATAACGGTTTATTCAATAACATCTAGTACCATATATAACTGTTTATTCAATAACATCTAGTACCATATATAACTGTCTTCAATAACATATAGTACCATATATAACTGTGTATTCAATAACATATAGTACCATATATAACTGTATTCAATAACATATAGTACCATATATAACTGTATTCAATAACATCTAGTACCATATATAATATTCAATAACATCTAGTACCATATATAACTATTCAATAACATATAGTACCATATATAACTGTGTATTCAATAACATCTAGTACCAGATATAACTGTGTATTCAATAACATATAGTACCATATATAACTGTGTATTCAATAACATCTAGTACCATATATAACTGTTTATTCAATAACATCTAGTACCATATATAACTATATTCAATAACATCTAGTACCATATATAACTGTGTATTCAATAACATCTAGTACCATATATAACTGTGTATTCAATAACATCTAGTACCATATATAACTGTATTCAATAACATCTAGTACCATATATAACTGTTTATTCAATAACATCTAGTACCATATGTTACTGTGTATTCAATAACATCTAGTACCATATATAACTGTGTATTCAATAACATCTAGTACATATATAACTGTGCATTCAATAACATCTAGTACCATATATAAATGTTTATTCAATAACATATAGTACCATATATAACTATCTTCAATAACATCTAGTACCATATATAACTGTGTATTCAATAACATCTAGTACCATATATAACTGTGTATTCAATAACATCTAGTACCATATATAACTGTATTCAATAACACCTAGTACCATATATAACTGTTTATTCAATAACATCTAGTACCATATATAACTGTGTATTCAATAACATCTAGTACCATATATAACTGTGTATTCAATAACATCTTGTACATATATAACTGTGCATTCAATAACATCTAGTACCATATATAAATGTTTATTCAATAACATCTAGTACCATATATAACTATCTTCAATAACATCTAGTGCCATATATAACTGTGTATTCAATAACATCTAGTACCATATATAAATGTGTATTCAATAACATCTAGTACCATATATAACTGTGTATTCAATAACATCTTGTACCATATATAACTGTGTATTCAATAACATCTAGTACCATATATAACTGTGTATTCAATAACATCTAGTACCATATATAACTGTGTATTCAATAACATCTTGTACCATATATAAATGTGTATTCAATAACATCTAGTACCATATATAACTGTGTATTCAATAACATCTTGTACCATATATAACTGTGTATTCAATAACATCTAGTACCATATATAACTGTGTATTCAATAACATCTAGTACCATATATAACTGTGTATTCAATAACATCTTGTACCATATATAACTGTGTATTCAATAACATCTAGTACCATATATAACTGTGTATTCAATAACATCTAGTACCATATATAACTGTGTATTCAATAACATCTTGTACCATATATAACTGTGTATTCAATAACATCTAGTACCATATATAACTGTGTATTCAATAACGTCTAGTACCATATATAACTGTGTATTCAATAACATCTTGTACCATATATAACTGTGTATTCAATAACATCTAGTACCATATATAACTGTGTATTCAATAACGTCTAGTACCATATATAACTGTGTATTCAATAACATCTTGTACCATATATAACTGTGTATTCAATAACATCTAGTACCATATATAACTGTGTATTCAATAACGTCTAGTACCATATATAACTGTGTATTCAATAACATCTTGTACCATATATAACTGTGTATTCAATAACATAACATAGGGTCTTATTAAACAACAGATCAACTTTAATAGTTTCAGATCTGATTTTTGTCTGAATGGTATTTTACGCCACTTTCAACATGTTTTCAGATATATCACTGCATTTCCTGGGTAAGTGACCAGAACTACTAGTCGGTTTATCCTGACACCAGCGAGTCAGTCGTAATGCTAACACAACACTCCTGAGTGCCAAGGATGGAAAGCTACCACATTACCGGGTGGTCAGATTAAATAGACAGCAAGCACCTTAACCCTTTCCGACACATCGGAAACTCCTATGCAAAACTAGTGAATGAAAGGATAATTTTTGAAAAGCGTCCAATTTATTTCATTGATTGGAGTTTAATGCCTTTTTAAATGCTTGGTATGAGCAAGTTCTCCTATTGTCTCAATGTTTTCTTAAGTCATCTGATAAGGATGTGTCAAAATGTGTGTAAGCGTTAAGAACAGATTGCACACTTTCGGCCTTTCTTTCCAACAGGATTTTCTATTCTGTATATAACATGAGAGTTTATAACCTGCCATTATGTCAGAAAGTGAACGTGTGACAGACAGATTACCGAAAAGTTAAACAATATAGATTCAGATCAGATTGCATAGGTTCACAGTTTGATATGGATCTACACTGCTTGTAAATGCTATGGTTTGCTTTTTCCTGAAGCCTCAATCAAATAAATGCATTTTGTAACTTCGCATATCTCCATGTAAAACTCTCAACTATATTTACTTTTCTGACAGAACCAGATACTAGTCTCAATTTTTGGAAATAGGTTTGAGTTTCGTTATTTTCCCATTGTTGTTTCTACTCTATTTTTACTTAATCCGTTCCTACTCGCAGACTCATTCTCACGCATGTGCTTCAAGCTACTTTTGAAATCTCCTTTTGCCACAATATTTTCAACTCTTTTTTCAATAGTTATCCACTCATTTAAAGAGATTTTCACTTTTTTGACTTGATGCTTTCAAAGTTGTCCTGCAAAGTTGTTGTATATAGGAAATGTTAAAATGAAGGATAGTCTAAAAATAACGAATCACTGAATAAGTATTGCCATGGATTGAACACAACATAAATCTTTCCAAAGATCGCAGGTAGAAAATTAATCTTAAATGTCAACAAATAAAGCTCAACCAGTGGCAAGAATCTTATCCACAATGGCATTCACTACATCTAGGGTTTCATCGCCACATATAACAATGTCGTATTTATTCTTATATTTGTCCAGATTTTCTTCAATCTGAAATAGAAAAATAAAGTTTTCTAAAGTCTCCCATGGTTTCTGCTTTTGTCTCAAAATGATATTCAAGTACGTTCAACCCTTTCCCACTCCTGAAACATAAGCAGCAGACGACATTGAAAACATCTATACACAACAATGGACAATTGCTATAAAAGAGTGCATGATTATTTAACCCTTTCCCTCATAAGGACGCTTTCGGACGCCTCTGCAGCAGACGGCTTTTTGAAAACATAGTGACAAAAGAAGAAATTGCACAAAACGTGCAATTTCTCCTTTTGCCACAATGTTTTCCACTTTTTGTCATAAGTTATCCATTCAATTATGGAGATTTTCTAATTGTTGACAAAGTACGTTCAAAGTCGTCTGCTGCAGAATTGTCGTATGAGGGAAAGGGTTAATAGTGTTGAGAAGATTGTCGGAAACAGAGACATTGCTGATTATGAGCAATTTATCCGTTTGCCATAAGGTTTGTAAAAGTCATACACTTCAGATGCGTCTGCAAGTGGGAAAGGATTTAATGATATTATTCAAATAATTCTACTGTTATCATAAAGCGCCTTTGTAAAGCAAACTGTCATTCATCATTTTTATTTTACATAACTGTTATACAGTGGAACCTGTGTAAAACGACCACCTATGGGAAGACAACAATACAGTCTTTAATTACAGGGTTTTTTATACAGAAATTGTTTACTGATCCTGTTCCACATTTTCTCAGATATTGTTTATCTTTATGATGAGTATTACATAGTAATGTTTGGCTTGTTTGCCTAAAACCTCTTTTAAATTGGCTTACATGTTGTTTTATAGTAAATGTTAAGTACCGCATACATCATGTTTGATTGTTTTGTCTAATAAACTGGTTATTTATGTTTCAATTTTAATTATTTCATCATTTACAGTAAGTAAATTATTAAGCGCCCAAAATGACCTTAGTTGTCGACGGGCCTTAAAACACCATTCATTCATTATACAGAAATTGAGTTATTGGAAAACTAAAAGGGAGGTTGCAAAAGACAGGGAAATGCTATTCCAGTTTAACGTACCCTAATATTTAGAAAACCGATTGTTAATTTCTCTTCCACATTCTCTGCACCATTCGCCATCTGCAAGTCTCCGAGAGAGTCACCCATTAGTAAGATGTTCGTACAATGGCTAAGGTTTTGAAAGTAGTCTGAATCGTGGACGGCAGCTTCATTCTTGTTGAACACATGGATTACAGCACCCTTGAAACCTATCAACTTTCCCTGGAAATAGATAACAATTTCAACATCACTTTATCTGGATTGACACTGTTTAGCATTTTTCCAACATGCAAACGCTTTTTGACTCATCTGCAGCAAAAAACATTTGTAAACGAGGCAAACTGAGCAATTCTTTTATTTGCCAAACTCTTATCATTAATTAAACTTTTCTCTCATACGACAATTCTGCAGCAGACGACTTTGAACATATTTTGTCAAAAAATAGAAAATCTCTATAATTGAATGGATAACCTATGACTAAAAGTGGAAAACATTGTGGCAAAAGGAGAAATTGCTCGTTTTGAGCAATTTCTTCTTTTGTCACTATGTTTTCAAAAAGCTGTCTGCTGCAGAGGCGTCAGAAAGCGTCTATATGAGGGAAAGTGTTACACTTTTCGTTTAAGGGATTCTCATTTTTTCCCCATAGATGTGTCTGCATGCAGATTTATTGCATGTGCCCAGTGGGAAAGAGCTAACACCAAAAGTTAGATATTTACAATGTGTTTGGACCACATATGTAATAAAAATTGTTCCCTCACACATATATAAAAAGATACATCCATCCTTCACAGTAACAATTAAATACTTTACTTTAAATTTCTAGTTTTAAAATGAAAACTGGACTTTACATCTCTCCAATATTAACCTGGTCCTGTGCAAAGATTCATATAAACTATGACATTCATGCATTTGTATAACCTACATATGAACTGTGATGCTTCTACAGCAGACACATTCTGATGCATCTGCAGCAAACAACTTTTGACTTATAACGAGCAATTTCTACTCTTGTCCAAATGTCTTCAACTAAATTAAAAAATAGTCATATTTTTGCCTTGATGATTTGAAAAAAAATCTGAAGAAGATTGTCGTAAATAGAAAAGGCTTAACACCATCCGTCATACAGATGCTTTCTGATTCGTCTGCAGCAGATGACTTTTGAAAACATTTTGAAAAAAAAAGAATTGCTCAAAACGGCTAATTATGAGCAATTTCTCCTTTTGCCACAACTATTTCAAATGCCGTCTGCTGACAGAGGCGCCAGAAAGCGTCTATATGTGGGTAAGGGTTAAAATGTCAATATCAATTCAATCTTTTTAAGTAATACAAAATATCTATATTTCAGTTAAGAATCAGAAACACTTACACCATCATCAAAGTCGAGATCGTTTGAGACAACGTGCATATTTGTGTGCATTGTCGACTTCTGTTCTATAACTTCTCGGATCACGTCCCCAACTCCGGCAGAAAAAATCAACACTGGTACATCACGGTTGTATAACTTGTCAAAGAAATTATTGCAACCTTCCCTGAAATGTATCAAGAGGGCTATGAGATATGATAATTGTTAACATTTTCTCACACATGGATTCACTTTGACGCCATCTAAAGCAGAGGACCTTTGAAAACATTGTGACAAAATGAGAAATGTTCCATATGTTTGCCTAAAGGTTTTCAAAATCTTCTGCTGCAGATTTTGTTGTATGTTGGAAAGGGCTCAAAGAAACCCCTCCACATGTATCAGATATTTTACACTAGTTCAACTTTCAGAACACATTCATGTGTATTTACAATCTTTTCAAAATATGTCTCTATCATAGCATGTATTTAAATCTTCGCTAGTTCAACTGTAAGAACACATTCATGTGTATTTACAATGTTTTCAAAAGATGCCTGTAGCATAGCATGTATTGAAATATTCGCTAGCTCAACGTTTAGAACACTTTCATGTGTATTTACAATGTTTTCAAAAGATGTCTCGATCTATCATAGCATGTATTGAAATCTTCGCTAACTCAACGTTTAGAATACATTCATGTGTATTTACAATGTTTTCAAAAAGATGTCTGTAGCATAGCATGTATTGAAATATTACCCTAGTTAAACATTTAGAATACTTTTATCTGTATTTACAACGTTTTCAAAAGATGTTTCTATCAGAAAATATACTGAAATCTTACCGCAGTTGAACAGAGGATTTCGCCACCATCCCTTTAATCAGATCTTTTGATAGTGGATATTTCAGCAACAATTCATTGGCCTGTGTATACCTACAAATAGAATAAGAATGCTTAAAGAAAAATAAGGTATGAAAAAGGTTCAAAAGGAGTCTGGTCATTATCTTAAATGATTTTTACGGCTAACCCTTTCCCACATACAGAATCTTTCTGATGCCTATGTAGCACACGAACTTTGAAAACATTGTGAAAGCATAATGAGCAAATTCACCTTTTGTTAAAATGAATTCAACTTTATTCAATAATTCTTCTTTCATTTATAGAGAGTAGCCTTTTGACTAAAATGCTAAAATGTCTGCTGTAAATAGGAAAGAGCTAAATCAGGTTCTACACAGATTTAACCCTTTGCCACTCATAGACGCATTTCAATGCATTTGCAGCAAACGACTTTTGAAAACAGTGTGACAAAAGAAGAAATTGCTCATAATGAGCATTTTCTCCTTTTGTCACAATGCTTTCAACTCTATTCAATGATTAATTTTTCATTTTTAGAGGTTTACCATATTTTTTACCGGATGTTTTTAAAGTCGTCTGCTGCAGAGTTGTTGTATGTGAGAAAGGGTTAAGCAGTATTTTTAGTCATAGTATGGTGTTTCCTGGATGAATAACTCATCGAATAACTCATAGTATATCGAGGGCTTGGCGTGAAACGGTTGTAACTAAAAACTGATTTTGAGATCCCTGGTTTAGGGGCAATTTTGACCCCTTTGTAAACAATGCAAATTTAGGTGCCATTGCTCAGAACGAGCAATGGCACCTAAATTTCCATTGTTTACCCAAAAAAATGATTTAACGCTTATAAAGACTTTATGGCGAGGTGATTAACCTTGGTAAAAAAATACCAATTTTAGTTACAACCGTTTCACGCCAAGCCCTCGATATGATTACACGGATGTAAGAATGTTAGACGTAATGCTATCTCCGCAACCCTGAGTGCCAACGAGGGAAGCGTCTTTTACATGTTTATGTATATTTGTGTTTGTGTGTGTGGTGTTTACATCGCTTACAAAAAGTGTTCAGGAAAAGTCAAACCTAGGTTACTCAAACATGGGGCTAAGTTTGATCATCATGGAAAGTTCGAACGCGTCTCCCGACCAAAACCTTATATAATTCAAGTTTTTCTACTATGGACAGATCTCTTCCGAATTAACTGCACGGTCTCTATCGAGTCATTACAGTATACATTACGCACCCAGTCGCGGCACTACGGTCATGGTGGAGTGCCCTTGGGCAAGGCACATTTTCTAGCCTAGTACTGGTTTGTTTACCCAGGGATCATGAATAATTAAATTTAATTGCGCGCTAAATGACCTTAGCTGTCGATGCGCCATAAAACAATATACATTCATTCATACATTACGCACGGGTGGAACAAGTAAATTGTCACCTTTCAGTCGTCTGTTTGTCACACATTCAATACATCTTGTCAACTGTTTGTTTTGTTGATTAGGGCGGTTCGTAATCCTCAAAATGGCCTTTCAATGAAGTGTTCTTTATATAAATCTTTGTTTATGGACGATTTTCAAAAATGCACCTCTTGTCAGACCAGCATTAACAATTTCTCTTGAAAAGGAGCGAAAGCGCGATAAAAAACCGTTTATTGTTTCAAAATAAACAATTAAAAATATTTTATCGTGATTTTGAGCAAGAGTCACATGGAAAATAAATCGCTTCATACTGTCAGTGGCAGTTTAATTACGCTGCTTACATAAGCGAGCTTTATTTTGCTTCTAACATTAGTATGCAATAATCATTATTGCATACTAACGTTAGAAACAAAATGGAGATACATAATATGTATTTCGTCTTTTATTGGTTATGTTGATTGTTACACATAAAAACGTATTAAATTAGAATACAGAAATATAACTGTGGATTACTTTTTTTTTGCTTTCTACGTCATAAATATTTCTGCGATCAAAAGATAACATTACTGTGACGTATGCGTTTTCATAACACAAACTTCATGAATATAGGATTAAACAGGTTTTCGCGTCGCAACCTTCAAAAATGTAATGCCTCGAACTACGGATATGTCAAACTATTTACTGTGGGCCCTACGAGGTCGAGATACCGAGGTTCGACTGAATATAATATATATATCCTTGATAAGTTACCGGCATAACAGGTCCAGTTATCCTGACACCACTGAATGATGCTAACCTCACAATCCTGAGTGCCATGGAGTAAAAGGCATTACAAGTCCCTGGTATGATCTGATCTTGGATCCAACCAGCAACCTCCCACACTGAGGCCGGCGCTCTATTACACCACAGAGGCGGTCTGATCAAGTCACCGTAATTGATATCCTGGTCACCCGCTCTCGAGGTGAACGCTGGTACCATTACACCACTGACACGGTTTATCAGAAATGAAAGAAGATCATTGATCCGGATGTCGCAATTTAAAATATTGAAAATCTCTAAAAATGAAAGTACTATTATGGAAAAGCGTTGAAAACATTGTGGCAAAAAGAGAAAATATTCCTTTTGCGCAAATTTTCCCTTTTCCACAATGTTTTCAAACGACGTCTACTGCAGAAGCATCTGCAAGTAGGAAAAGATTAATACTACAATGTTGATGGGAACCAGGAAACGAAATGAAAATTCTTACCATTCAACCATATATGGAATCTTCTCTTCTATACTTAAATAAGGGTCCATCTCAATTGGTAAATATTTAGCACGTATCTTGTTGGCCTATAAAAGAATCATATTTATTTATGAACTAAATTAACTCTTTTCCACATGCAGACACATTTTGACACATCGGCTGCACACGACTTTCGAAAATATTATGGAAAAATGAGATATTACTCTTAATGCTCAAGTTTTTTTCCCAATATATTTACAATCTCTGTCTCTCCAAAGTGTATATACATTTACTCAGATTTTCTCTATTTTCCACCTTGCGATGATCTAAATTCAGATTTCTTTACGAGTCTCAAAAGTGTTATCAATGGGTACTTGTTGATAAAACACCACAGGCTGGATGACGAACAGTATCATCATACATATGTCTTTTCAATTAGTGAACTTTATCATCATACATATGTTTTTTCAATTAGTGAACTTTCATTTCAAGAGATTTTTTTACATTTTTGCCAAGGAGTTTTCAAAGTCGTCGGTACAGATTTGTTGTAATATGGGAAAGGGGTTAACAAGAGCACAGCAGGCAAAGTTAAGGCATTTAGACCTGTCCCACCACCCTTTGACTGCTGGAATCCAATGTGTGACGCATGTGTCACCAGTATGGAACCAGACCAGGTGACACATTCGCTCCGTCTGACCAGGCTCTGTACGGTTGGCTTCTCAACTCAACTTGATATTCCTAGAACGGGCTAAAGACCCTTCCAACTGAACGGGCTAAAGACCCTTCCAACTGAACGGGCTAAAGACCCTTCCAACAGAACGGACTAAGGACCCTTCCAACTGAAACATGGGACAGGCTAATTCTAATAAGAGGCCCAATACGGCCAGTATCGCTCAACTGCCAGGAGGCAAACATTGACTCACTATAGCCATATAAGACTAACAGCCTACCCCCTAGCGGCAACGTTTTTCAACCAACCATTATGGACTGATCAATCTTATAGACGGTCATCCAAGGATCTTTTGGCAGAAAAAGGTCTGATATGTTTTATGCATTTACTAAACAATGTGCATACATACCTTGTCTTTGTAATCTCCTAGTAATCCACCATCTTCCAACACATCTAGTTAATGAAGGGAAAATATCATTATTTAAACATATATTTAGACATATATTTAGCTATATATTTAGCCATATATTTAGCTATATATTTAGCCATATATTTATACAATAGAAAAAATATAACATATCATGCCCAATTAAACTCTTTCCCACATATAGATGTAATTCAATGCATTTGAAGAAGACGACTTTTGATCTATATGTATGCTTTCATTGATATTTCGATATTGTTGCCCAGTTGTTTTTAAAGTCGTTAGCTGCAGACTTGTTGCATTTTGGAAAGGGATAGGGTGTTGGATACAACGTGTTAGAATGATGCAACTTAAAATTGTCCCTTTCCTACATGCAAATTCAATGACTTTTGAAAACATTTAAGCAAAAGGAAATTTTGCTCACATGGAGGAATTTATTCTTTTGCCACAATGTTTCCAACTCTATTCAATAATTATAGTTTTATATATTTACCGAGATGTTTTCAAAGTCGGTCCTTGGAGATGTGTTACATGTTTAAAAAGGTCGATATATATAGACAAGCACTTGATTCAACATTTCTTTTGGCTAAATACTCATGTACAATATAATTAAATGACAATACATTTTAGGGAGAATTGAAAAGCTAGCAATTATATATATGAAATATGATTATCCAATATCTAATCAACTTAGTAAAATATGAAAGATGTAATTTATTCCACATCTAGTAAACAGAAAAATATGATAGCCATAAAATCATTGGTCTACAATTTGAACACCAAGCCACTAAATCCTTGGTCTACAATTTGAACATCAAGCCACTAGATCATTGGTCTACAATATGAACATCAAGCCATTAAATCATTGGTCTACAATTTGAACATCAAGCCACTAAATCATTCTTCTACAATTTGAACATCAAGCCACTAGTTCATTGGTCTACAATATGCACATCAAGCTACTAGATCATTGGTCTACAATATGCACATCAAGCCACTAGATCATTGGTCTACAATTTGCGCATCAAGCCACTATAATATTGGTCTACAATATGCACATCAAGCCACTAGATCATTGGTCTACAATTTGCGCATCAAGCCACTATAATATTGGTCTACAATTTGCACATCAAGCCACTAGATCATTGGTCTACAATTTGAACATCAAGCCACTAGATCATTGATCTACAGTGTGCTCATCAAGCCACTAGATCATTGGTCTACAATTTGAACATCAAGCCACTAGATCATTGGTCTACAATATGAACATCAAGCCACTAACTCATTGGTCTACAATGTGTACATCAAGCCACTAGATCATTGGTCTACAATATGCACATCAAGCTACTACATTATTGATCTACAATTTGAACATCAAGCCACTAGATCATTGGTCTACAATATGCACATCAAGCTACTAGATCATTGGTCTACAATATGCACATCAAGCCACTAGATCATTGGTCTACAATTTGCGCATCAAGCCACTAGAATATTGGTCTACGATATGCACATCAAGCTACTAGATCATTGGTCTACAATTTGCGCATCAAGCCACTAGAATATTGGTCTACAATATGAACATCAATCCATTAAATCATTGGTCTACAATTTGAACATCAAGCCACTAGATCATTGGTCTACAATTTGAACATCAAGCCACTAAATCATTGGTCTACAGTGTGCTCATCAAGCCACTAGATCATTGGTCTACAATTTGAACATCAAGCCACTAAATCATTGATCTACAATTTGAACATCAAGCCACTAGATCATTGGTCTAAAATGTGAACATCAAGCCACTAAATCATTGGTCTACAGTGTGCTCATCAAGCCACTAGATCATTGGTCTACAATTTGAACATCAAGCCACTAGATCATTGGTCTACAATATGAACATCAAGCCACTAAAGCATTGGTCTACAATGTGTACATAAAGCCACTAGATCATTGGTCTACAATATGCACATCAAGCTACTACATTATTGATCTACAATTTGCACATCAAGCCACTAGATCATTGGTGTACAATATGCATATCAAGCTACTAGATCATTGGTCTACAATATGCACATCAAGCCACTAGATCATTGGTGTACAATTTGCGCATCAAGCCACTAGAATATTGATCTACAACATGCACATCAAGCCACTAGATCATTTGTCTACAATTTGTGCATCAAGCCATTATAATATTGGTCTACAGTATGCACATCAAGCTACTTGATCATTGGTCTACATTATGCACATCATGAAAGTACTCCCAGGGTACTTGAAAAATATAATTATTAACATAAAGAAATGTTAGGTCAGTCATGGGTAGTTATTAACATATGCTATATGAGAAAGTGCAAATACCACACAATCAATGATATAGTAATAACTAAAGGGAGACACACAGTTCTATAAATAATCATAAATATACGTACTGTGGCAAGTTGCACACACGTTTCCACGATGCATGTGTTTAGACAGAGTCCGGTCAAAATCTGCAACCACCTGAAAAACATATAAAACTATTGTTAAAATCTGCTGAATTCCTTCCTTGATTATTAAAATCTTATCTTATTCGTAGAACAATTCATTGTTAACACTTTCCCACTTGCAGCTTCATTTTGACAACATTTGAAATCATTGTGACAAAATGATAAATTGTGAGCATGTTTTCAAGTTTATTCAATAATATTACTTTCATTTAAAAAGACTTTAATATTATTGCCTAAATAGTTTCTGTTGATTTATTGTTTGTGGGAAATGATCAATTAAGTAAATCTTTTTCATGATAATAACAACTAAAGATGCTTCAGAAGATGATTCTGTGTGGGGAAAAAAAATCATCATTTGTCCCATTCTCACAACAGTTATTTTGTCTCAAAAATATACATTTAAGTCTTAAATTATGTTTCGCAATTGTAAGTTTAAAAAGTTTAGAAATAAATTGCATCCAAATGATTTTTTTTTTTTTACCCCTTTCCCACATGAAACAAATCTGCAGCAGACGACTTTGAAAACATTAAAACAAAAACATGGAATATCTCTTTAAACGAAAGAATAGTCATTGAATGAAGTTGAAAACAATGTGACTCGTCACTGTGACAAAAGGAAAGATTGCTCTTTAGGAACAATTTGATGTAATCAAACATAATCTGCTTCAGATGCGTCGACATGTGTCTACACGTATGAAAGGATTAAACATATAAACTATATGATATTATTCATTGTTGTGACATGAAAACAAATCTGCATATATTTATTATGTTTTAAAATAAATGTACAGCGAGCTCTTTTAACAAATTTATGAAAATGTGAATACATCACTTAATTTAAACCATTTCCTGGGGACCAGATCTGTATTTCTTGATGATTTTTTTACTGGCTTGCTTTTCATGGTTAACACTAAAGTATCAATGCATAATGAAGCATTGAATTTTACATAAATCCACAATCATTTGAACACGTAGATAACTCAAAGTAACTGAATGGTCCCCTTTTACTTTGAGTTATGGCGAGTCCACTGCAGTAATCCCTTTGCTATCAGCAATTTCAGTGCTTTGATTACTTTGAGTTATGGCGAGTCCACTTCAGTAAGCCCTTTGCTATCCATACTTAAGTGCTTTGATTACTTTGAGTTACGGCGAGTCCACTTCAGTGAGCCCCTTGCTATCAGCAATTTTAGCACTTTGATTACTTTGAGTTATGGCGAGTCCACTTCAGCCCCTTGCTATCAGCAATTTTAGTGCTTTGATTACTTTGTGTTAAGGCGAGTCCACTTCAGTGAGCCCCTTTCTAATAGAAATTTCAGTGCTTTGATTACTTTGAGTTATGGCGAGTCCACTTCAATGAGCCCCTTGCTATCAGTACTTCATTGCTTTAATTACTTTGAGTTACGGCGAGTCCACTTCAGTGAGCCCTCTTCCTATCAGCAATTTTAGCACTTTGATTACTTTGAGTTATGGCGAGTCCACTGCAGTAAGCCCCCTTACTGGCAGCACTTTAAGCGGTTTGATTACTTTGAGTTAAGGCGAGTCCACTGCAGTAAGCCCTTTGCTATCAGTACTTCAGTGCTTTGATGACTTTGAGTTATGGCGAATCCACTTCAGTAAGCCCTTGAATATAGTTGAATCTTTGTGGCAAATGGAGAAATTGCTTACCACGAGCAATTTCTCCCTTTACCGCAGTGATTTAAATAATCGTCTACTGCAGAGGCATTATAAAGCGTCTGTAAGTGGGAAAGGGTTAAGAACTTGCTCATGAATATCATAATGAGTAATTTCTCCATTTCCCAGAACGTTTTCAGAACCCCTTGCATCAGGGAATGGATCAACAGATGCAGTAATGCCTACCTGAAGTTTTGAAGACCCATCACTTATCATTTTTTCTAGCTTCTTCTTCACATCGTCTATGTCCTTGATATGAACATGACTCTTGGCTAATTCTGGTATCTGAAAATACACAAACAGCAGTGTTAGCTGGGCAACATCAAATGAAACTTAACCTTGAAATTAATACTAGAAACACCTCAATATGGCTGGAAGTAACTGAGTTACATAAGCAATAACTCAACACAATTATACTCAAAACAGTTTTGGAAGAAATAAAAGTATTTCTTTCAGTTGCCATGGCAACCTGCACTCTACATGGATCAAACAGTTTTTAATGAAATTGACATTGAGAGGATGAAGTTTCATAACTATTGGCCCAATGTTTACTGAGTAGAAGTGGTTTTAAGCAAGAACGCGGCGCAGAATTTTAGTCATGTAATAAATATGATTAGCTTTCAGTCAGTGTAGCTATAAAAGTATTCATTTTCACAATGACATTGAGAATGAAATAAAATCCAAACTCCAGCCTTAAACATATTGAAATTACAAAACAATCTACAATATATATGTATATACAATAATTTATTACTTTAAATTTTACCTTTGTGTTACTTTGGACCCCCATTATTTCCAACAACTACGAATCTACTGTATATCTACTGTATGTCCTTAACAGAATGGTGCCAGTCACTATCTACTGTTTGTAATAACTGTAAATAATAGCACTAGCTCTTATATAGATTAACTTTTTCCCTCATAGTGACGGTTTCTGATATTTCAATTCATCTGTATTACCTTTGTATTTGTACTTGTTGTTACTTATCATAAATATCACACCTTAAACAGTAAATCCTCTTTCTTCAAAGCTTTCAAATTACACATTTATTGTATTAGATAGAATTTAAAAATTGCATAATTCGATAATGGGTATTAACCGGGCTTACATAACAGAATAGTAACAGATCAATATAACTATAAAGTATTACTTGCACATGAAATAATCCTTTTCCGTATAGTTCTGGTGTGATGAGAGTTTCCACATACAGTCAACCCCCTTTATCCACATACAACATATCAGCGAGAGTCGACTTTGAAAACATCAAGCAATAATGAGTAAAAAAATCTTTATAAAATGAAAGTCTTAATTGAACAGAGATGCAAACATTGTAGCAATAGGAGCAAAAGGAGCAATTGCATTAAATGATCAATTTCTCTTTTTGCCAGAATGTTCTGATCTGCAGACGTGTCAAAACGATGTTTCAAGAGGAAAAGGATATATCATTTCCCCCACAGTAATAGTGTAATTAACCCTTTCCCATATACAACAAAAATTTACAATTTCTCCTTTCACTGTAATGTTTTGAAAAGTCATTTTTTTTTAAAGTGTTTCCACATGCAGTTTTAACCTGTATTAGTCTATGTCTACCCTTAGCAGTCAGCCTATAACAAGCAACCCATGTTTCATTTTCACAGATATATGTTCGCCTTGGATCGCCCCTGGAGCAGACTACTTTATAAAAACCATAGTGTGGGGTATACAGGGGGAAATCTTGACAAGAGCAATTACCCACACTAATTACAAATCTGTAACTATGTTATAGGTGTATTTATAAATTCCCAGGCATTTAATTTGTTTCCTCAAAGCCTTACAAGTCTTACACATCAGATGAGACCATACATTTAACCCTTACCCTCATACGACAATTCTGCAGCAGACGACTTTGAACGTATTTTGTCAAAACATAGAAAATCTCCCTAGTCATAGCGTTTGTTGTATTTTTACACAACGGGTAGAAATGTTCACTTTAATGATTATTATTATATATAGAGAGTTTTACGCCACTTTCAACATTATTTCAGTTATATCACGGCGACAGTTCACTTATTCATGATCCCTGGGTAATCAAACCAGTACTAGGCTAGGGAATATGCCTTGCCAAAGGGCACTCCACCATGACCGTTGCACTTTAATGATGCTGTGTATCACATTTAAAACACATGGCTGTCAATGTTCAAGGTTACTAAGAGCTCATAAGTCTGTATAAATGCTTCTGACAAATAATGAACTATACATGTTGCCCCATGTATCTAGTTAATTAAACGCTCCACTGTTTGCTACATCCCCGCATTTTAGTACTTCAGTACTTTGATTTGTTTTAGGTACGACTGGAAGTCTTTCCTTAAAGATACGTTTTTGCCCTTAAAAGGAATCAGGAAGTACCACGTCTTCCGATTTACAGACGCAGACAAACGAGCAGTGTATGTGCGGGAATGTTCTGGTGGCAGAGAAGTACGAGTTGTTCTTGTTAAAGAAGGCATAGATGTGATGCCAGATATGTACCCGGAACACATTCGCCGTGACCTCCCGGTCTGACTATGGAAAGACAAAACTATTTGTACAAAAATGTCAGGAAATACGTTCGACCGGGATATGAAGATAAATTATGCCCTGTTTACAGCGAAGAATGAAAAATCTTAATTTGTATACACGTGATTAATTTCTATATTAATTCATTTTTGTTCATTCCTTATTTTGTCTTTCGTTCATTTATTGATGTAATCATATACACATAGTATAATTATACTAATTATTCTGTCATGTTTATCTCGGTTTTTTTTTGTAAGATCACTCATGCATTGTAACATATTCATTTAATTTCACCTTTGACTTGTTATTTTTTTATTTTGTTAGTCTTTAAGAACTCAGTGTTAAATAAGAACACTAACTTTTGATTAGATATCTGTTATGTTACTACTTCAAAACCTGCAATTAGTGTGTGAAAAACCCGCGGAACGTAACGTCATTTATTCACCTTTTGAACGTCATTTAAATTGGCATAATTATGTAAACTGACGTCATGATGTTGACGTTAGGTACACAAGCAAGAACGTTCATATCTTTCTGGAAAATAATGATAACTCAATGAATTAAAAATTACTGAGTTAATGACATCTCTTTCTTTAAGAAAAATGTCAAATCTCACAATTGCCGAAAAATGTCCGAAGGCCCAAAATCTCGCGTCGGCGGTCATATATAAAAAGGCCTACATGTGATAACGACATGTTCAAACAATAATGAAAACAGTAAATCATAGCAAATTAAAACAAATATTTGAGATAATGATAATATGAAACATTAGATGCATCCAGTTGTATGACTACACTTGAGATCATCAATGATATAAGGAATGTTGAGTATTCTTAAAAATACTACTATTTAAACTTGATAAGATGGTTTTTCAAATTAATGCTACCTTGACAAGTTTGTTTTTATTTTTCAGTTCATAATAGCATTAATTTGTAAAAGTTAGGATGCTTATAATAGCAGTTAAAAAAATGTTTCATTCTTTCTGCATTGAAATGAACACGCTCGATCAAATAATGATATTCATCACCATACTATATTATTACTCTAAAAAACAAACCATATTATTGAATCGCGTATTTCTTACAATTATTTTAATTCTCACGCTTTACTGTCTGTCCAAAATGGAAAAGGTGAGATCAATATTTACATTTCTTGGCTGTTTTTAGACACGAATTGCGTCCTTGCAACATTGCTTAATCATGCATAACTATTATTTGATTTCTTTACTTTGTTAAAACAACGAAATGGGTATGATTAAAATGTTTATCTGTGTATCCTTCCTGTTCATCGTCAATGCCCTGTTTCGGTGACTTACATAATTTCCCGTGTTTCATTCAATTTGAAAGGTTCTGTTGCATCAATGTTTAGAATATATAGATAAAAGTATTAAGGTCACTGAAATCCGACTCTACTTCTGTGGTTCTGCTCAGAGCAGCGAGACTACAACTTAGTACAAGACCCCGAGCAGCACCAGCAAGATGATGTCCAACCAGGGCTGGGTCCCTTTACAACAGACTTACAGGGTCAGTCAGATAACAGATTGGTATTGATGTACAGGATCAACAATGGCCTCATTGAAATCCCAGCCGACAGATTATTTCACCCAGCCACTCTTTACATACGCGGCTGCTCCATGTGGTACATGCTGCCCTTTTGCAAGACTGACATGTTTTGCTAATTATTAAATAATTTTTCCCAACTTGGAATTTGTCTGTGGAATCAGCTGCCAGAGCTACAGCCTCAACCTTCACGCACATAATTTATATGCAATGAAGCTCCAGAGTGAGCCCTGCATATTAACCAGAAGAAGAAAATAGTATGTCAAGCACTCTTCTTCTCCTAAATTCCGTTATGGAACATAATCCCAATTACTCCGGGTCATTGTCACATAATATTGTGTTTGATACAGGGTTATTTGTTAGGCTTGCATTATTTTCTTGCCCATGAATGTGGAGTGAGACAAAGCAATCATTTTTCAAATGCTCCCAGGTTTAAATCCTGTAATATTATAAGAAGACTGCCTTTACTTTAGGGTTTTTCCACATAAGTCATAAATGGTGCAAGTACTGTCTTGTCTCCAGGAAGCAGACATTGAGCATAATAAAACCCATTAGAAGTCAGTGGTGCAATGGTAGAGCATTGGCCTCTCATACTAAAGGTCCCTGGTTCAAATTCCCTTTTTCTTCCGTTGGGATTTTTCAACACAAGTGGCGACAGTATTGGTAATGTCTCCAGGAAGCAGAGATGAAGCTTGATTAATATAAGCTGAAAGCTTGTGTTGCAAGTCACTGTAAGTGAAGTAAAATAATAAAGTTTAACGCTTTCCCACTTGTAGACGCATTTGCAGCAGACGACTTTTGAAAACATTTAATGATTAAACTGTATTAAGTTGGGAATTATTGTGGGTAATTGCTCTTGTCAGAATTTTCCCCTGTACCCACAATATGTTTTCAAAAGTTCTCTGATATAGGGGCGATCCAAGGCGAACATATATTTGGGAAAATGAAACATTGGTTGCTTGTAATAGGCTGACTGATAAGGGTAGACATAGTCTAATACAGGTCTAAACTGCATGTCGAAACACTTTAAAAACCAATTGGCGCTTTCTGACACCAACAGCAGATGACTTTTGAAAACATTACAGTGAAAGGAGAAATTGCTCATGTTGTATGTGGGAAAGGGTTATTTACACTATTACTATCATCTGTATGAGGGAAAAGATATATCCTTTTAATCTTTTTAAAATCTTTTTGACACGTCTGCAGATAAAAACATTCCGGCAAAAGGAGAAGTTGATCATTTAATGCAATTTATCCTTTTGCTATGTTTGCTTTTTTTTTATTCAATTAAGACTTTCATTTTATGGAGAATTTTTGACACATTTTTGCTAGATGTTTTCAAAGTAGACTGTTCAAGTTCCTGATATGTTGAATGTGGGAAAGGGGTTGTTGAAACTCTCATCACGCAAGAACTATATGGGAAAGGATTATTTCATGTGCAAGTAATACTTTATA
Organism: Serripes groenlandicus; assembly: GCA_031761405.1. Taxonomy (NCBI): domain Eukaryota; kingdom Metazoa; phylum Mollusca; class Bivalvia; order Cardiida; family Cardiidae; genus Serripes; species Serripes groenlandicus. The sequence continues at coordinate 22,021,116 of JASEVX010000003.1, forward strand.
TTAACTTTGTGGGAACATACAGACACTTTCTGTAGCCTCTGCAGCAGACAACTTTTGAAATCATTGTGACACCAGGAGAAATTGCTCAAAACAAGCAATTTCTCCCTTTGTCACTATTTTTCAACTGTATTCAATAAATACACTTTCATTTAACCCTTTCCCTCATATAGACACTTTCTGACGCCTCTGCAGCAGACAGCTTTTTGTAAACATAGTGACAAAAGAAGAAATTGCACAAAACGTGCAATTTCTCCTTTTGCCACAATGTTTTCCACTTTTTGTCATAGGTTATCCATTCAATTATTGAGATTTTCTATGTTTTGACAAAATACGTTCAAAGTCGTCTGCTGCAGTATTGTCGTATAAGGGAAAGGGTTAATGATTTATAGATATTTTCCATATTTTTGCCCAAACATTTTCAAAGTCATCTGCTTCAGATTTGTTGTATGTCACTTTGTGGTAAAGGGTTAATATTGATCTGTTACTATTCTGTTAAATGTAAACCTGGTATTTATTATTACCAGATTAATACCCATTGTCTCATAGTGCAATTTTAAATTCTATCTCATACAATAATGGTTGTGTAATTTGAAAGCTTTGAAGAAAGAGGATTTACTGTTTAAGTTGAGATATTTATGATAAGTATCAACAAGTTCTAATATAAAGGGGAAAAAGAAGAATTTCTCCCATTTTCAACAGTGTTTTTGTTTTTGTTTTTTTGCTGCATGGGTACATGACATAAGGTTTATGGATCTTTTGAGTTTAATTCTGAATCCTTTATAGTTTCATGCGACAATAACGCTTTATGGAAAAGATTAAAAAGACTTTGAATTATCTTATTACGAACAGCGAAGATCATAATCAGACTGCACAGAAGGCCAGACTGATCTTTATCTTCCAAAATATATCTGTCTTGAAAGGTCAGCTTGCTTGTGGCATGGACAATAATCTTAATCTTCTATTGATAGATTTTTTTATCTCTTAAACCTTTCCAACCTGCAGGCGCATTTTAACGCATCTGCATCAGATGACTTTTGAAATCATGTAGGGAAGATGAAGATTAGTGCTACAAACAAGCAATTTCTCCCTATGCCAAAATATTTTCAACTGTATTCCACAAATATACTTTCATTTGTAGAGACTTTCAATAACATTTTCCTAGATGATTTCAAAGTTATTTGCTTGAAATTTGTTTTCTGTGGGGAAGTGTTCCCCTGATACAGACAAAATTGGAAATCTTTGCAGTAAAATGACTTTTGAAAATGCTCAGAATTAACAATTTCTTTTTTTCCCACAATGTTTTCAACTCCATCAAATTTATTCTTGGATTTATACAGTCTTATCATAATTATTATCTTTCTCAGAGGTTTGCAACTTTGCACAGTAGAAACTCTAAGCAAATCATACCAAGAAAAGGGTTTATTAGTATTATCATATGTTACCTATAATCAATTAGCCCTTTCTTACATTCAACAAATTGGCATTAAACAACTTTGTAAATATCTAGGCATAAACATTGAACATCTTTATAGATGAATGCAATTCAATTGGATAGAGTTAAAAACATTGTGGCAAAGCGCAAAATTTCTCACTATGAGAAGTTTCTCCTTTTTTTATCCCCCGCTTTTTCGAAGAAAAAAGGGGGGTTATTAATTTGGGTTTGTCTGTCTGTCTGTCTTTCCGTCTGTCTGTCACACTTCGTTTCCGTGCAATAACTGCCACAAATGTTAACCGTTTTTTTTCAAACTTTGTAACAAGGTTGAATGCCTTAAGGGCTAGGCCAAGTTTGATCGTCACCTTCGGTGGAGTTATGGCCCCTTTATTAACAAAAAATGTCGTTTGTTGCGGCTTCCGTGCAATAACTGCCACAAATGTGAACCGTTTTTTTTTTCAAACTTGGTAACAAGGTTAAATGTCTTAAGGGCTAGGCCAAGTTCAATTGTCACCTACGGCGGACTTTATTCGGTGGAGTTATGGCCCCTTATTTAACAAATGTGAACCTTTTATTTTCAAACTTGGTAACAACCTAGGCCAAGTTGGATCCTCACTTTCGGCGGACTTTATTCGGTGCAATAACTCCCACAAGTGTGAACCTTTTTTTTTTCAAACTTAGGTAACACAGTTAAATGCCTTAAGGGCTAGGCCAAGTTCGATCGTCACTTTCGGCGGACTTTATTCCTACAATATTTCCTGCAAGCGGGGGATATAAATTTCATGAATTTGCTTGTTCACAATGTTTTCCAAACCTGTCTGCTGCAGAGTTATCAGAAAGCATCTGTATGATGGAAGTGTTAACAGTGCTATTGTATTCAGTTATCACATACTGTAGATATTGACTGGCACCATTTTGTTAAGGACAAACAGTAGATTATATACATATATATATATAGATTCGTAGTTGTTGGAAATAATGGGTGTCCATAGCAACACAAAGATAAAATGTATTTATTGTAATAAATCGTTTTTTATACATATATATATATGTAGTAGATTGTTTTGCACTTTCAATATGTTTAATTATGGGTTAAATTTGGATATTATTTCATTCTAAATGGCATTGTTAAAATACATACTTTTATAGATACACTTACTGAAAGCCAATCAAGCATATGATATTGCATGGCACATGGCACATGTCTGCGTCGCGTTCTTGCTTAACCCTTTCCCTCATACGACAATTCTGCAGCAGACGACTTTGAACATATTTTGTCAAAACATAGAAAATCTCCATAGTTAAATGGATAACCTATGACAAAAAGTGGAAAACATTGTGGCAAAAGGAGAAATTGCACGTTTTGTGCAATTTCTTCTTTTGTCACTATGTTTTCAAAACGCCGTCTGCTGCAGAGGCATCAGAAAGGGTCCATATGAGGGAAAGGGTTGAAATCACTTCTTCTCTCTAAACATTGGCCCAATTTGTATGAACATTCATCCTCTCAATGTCAACTTCATTCAAAACTTTGTGTTCTATGCAGAATGCAGGTTGCAATGGCAACTAAAAGAAAAACTTTAATTTTCTTCCAAAACTGCTCGGAAATTTTCCCCATATAATTTTGTAACCCTTTACCCATGTTGAGACGAAGGCCACTCTAGATTTTTCTAGTATTAATTTCAAGGTTGGATTTCATTTGACGTTGCCCAGCTAAAACTCGTGTTTGTGTATTTTCAGATACCAGAATTAGCCAAGAGTCATGTTCATATCAAGGACATAGACGGTGTGAAGAAGAAGCTAGAAAAAATGATAAGTGATGGGTCTTCAAAACTTCAGGTAGGCATTACTGCATCTGTTGATCTATTCCCTGATGCAAGGGGTTTTGAAAACGTTCTGGGAAATGCGTCGTCCGTCAACTTCTTCTCCTCAGTAACCAGTGGGTCAATTTGGATGAAACTTCACAGAAAGCATCCTCACAATGACCTCAGCAGAATTCCTTCAAATTTTTGGGATCCATGCAGAATTCTGGTTTCCATGGCAGCGAAATGAAAAAAACTTCAAAATTCTTCTTTTCCCAAACTGGTTGGCAGATTTTCAAATAATTTTGTAGAAATGTTCCAGATTCCTTCAAGCCATGTTGATTGGTCGAAAAACATGGCCGCCAGGAAAAATCTTCTCCTCCAAAAGTGTCAGGCCAATTTTCAAATAATTTTGTAGAAATGTTCTTTAAGTGACCCACTATTAGATTCCTTCAAACCATGTTGATTGGTCGAAAAACATGGCCGCCAGTGGGCAGGGCTATTCTGCCTTATATGGCTATAGTGAAAACTTAAAAAATCTTCTCCTCAAAAAGTGTAAGGCCGATTTTCAAATAATTTTGTAGAAATGTTCCTTGGATGACCCTCTATGAGATTCCTTCAAGCCATGTTGAATGGTGAAAAAACATGGCCACCAGGGGGCGGGGCTATTTTGCCTTATATGGCTATAGTGAAAACTCAAAAAATCTTCTCCTCCGAAAGTGTCAGGTCGATTTTCAAATAATTTTGTAGAAATGTTACTAGGGTTACCTTCTATTAGATTCTTTCAAGCCAAGTTGATTGGTCGGAAACTATGGCCACCGGGGGCGGGGCTTATATGGCTAAAGTGAAAAATAAAAAAATCAGGTGAGCGATCCAGGGCCATCATGGCCCTCTTGTTTTTAGCTCTACTGGCCAAAGGCCAGAAGGGCTTATGTCGTGGCGATTTGTCCGTCGTGCGTGCGTACGTCCGTCCGTCCGTAAACAATTTCTTGTTAACATGATACAGTCTTCACTTTTGATTGTATCTCAACCAAACTTATACAGTAGTTAGATATCCATGAGAGCTCGGTTCCTTTCGAAAACCAGCCAGATCTGCCTATGCATAACTGGATTATGGCCCTTGAAATGGTCAAAATTGCTATAAAAGAGCTTGTTTACACGATACAGTCTTCACTTTTGATTGTATCTCAACCAACCTTATACAGTAGTTAGATATCCATGAGAGCTCGGTTCCTTTCGTAAACCAGCCAGATCCGCCCATGCAAGACTGGATTATGGCCCTTGAAATTATTCAAATTGCTATAATTGAGCATGTGAACACAATAGAGGCTCTATTTACTATCTGATCTTCACCAAACTTAGATAGTAGTTAAATATTGATGAGAGCTTGGCTTCTTTTGAAAACCAGCCAGATCCGCCAAGACTGGATTATAAATGGCCCATGAAATTGTAAAAATTGCTATAATACAGCTTGTGAACACAAAAGAGCCTCCATTTACTATCCGATCTTCACCATACATACATGCTCTGGATTGAAAGTGACCAAAGAACCATACCAGTAGAGCATAGGCCCTCATGGGCCTCTTGTTACTTTATCCCCTCATCGAAAAAGTTTGCTGGGGATATAATATTTAGTAAATTCATCCAATCTTCTGTGTATCAATAGCTCGCCAAAGAACAATATGCTCACATTGAGGTTTTGTGACAGTCTTTGTCTGGCATTCGTTTGTTTACAACTTTTTTCTTCAAAATTCATCTCCTAAAACACTTAGCCAATTTTGATAATACTTTACAGTTGATGTTTTCTTATGTGTTTCTCTTTTAAACTTGTTCTAAGAATTTAATTCCAAATAGAACTTTGGTTGCCATGGCAAAAGAAAAGGGAAACATATGAAAACTTCAATAACTGCCAGATTTGAAAATTATTTGGTACAATTGTGGAATGTTCCTTTGGTGACCCTCTACAAAGACTGTTCAAGTTATTTTGATCGGTAAAAGAACAGACTGATGTTCTTTGGGTGACCCTCTACTTGGATTGTTCTAATTATTAGGATCCATAAAAAACATGGCCGCCAGGGGCCGGGCGGCTACTTTTACTTATGTATCTGCAGTGAAAACTTTAAAAATCTACTTGTCGAAAAGTAGTGGATGGAATTAAAAAATCTTGCAAATGTGTATGAACAAGGCCAAAGGTGAGCGATCCAGTGCCTTCAAGGCCATCTTGTCGGTCCCATAAACCTTGTGAGAGAAGGTCAGGAAAAAAAATGATAATGTGACCTTGTCGCCAGTGTTTATGACTCAAACAACATTGAAAATGGTCTGGAAATCCAATGTTTTGAAATTTAACCCTTTCCCTCATATAGACACTTTCTGATGCCTCTGCAGCAGACGGCTTTTTAAAAACATGAAGACAAAAGAAAAAATTGTTCAAAGCGAGCAATTTCTCCTTTTGTCATCATGATTTCAATTATTGTACTTTCTTTTTTTTAAAAATCGGGTATATTTTGAAAGTTGTCTGCTGCAGATTTGTTGTATGTGGGAAAGGGTTAAACGTGCTTGTAAAAGAAATTTTCCTGTATCAGGTGTGTTCAGATTTTGATGCCACCATAACCTCTCCTAATGGGCCCTGTTCTTATAGTAAGTATAGTATTTGTATGATTTAACACTCACAATGATGCAGACCATTTTTGATGCCTCGGCAGCGGGAGGTCGCAGTTTCGATCCTCGGCCGGGTCATACCAAAAACTTTAAAAATGATAGAAGTGGCTGACCTCCTAGGAGCTCAGGGTTGCAGGGTTAGCATTATTACTGACTGGCTGGTGTCAGGATAAATGGACCAGTAGTACTGGTAACTTACCAAGGAAACACCGTGATATAACTAAAAAATTGTTGGAAGTGTCATTTCTCGATTTTCACTGTATTTTCAACTATTAACCCTTTCCAACATATAGACGCATCTACAGCAGACAAGATGGGAAAACATTGTAGCAAAAGAAGGAATTACTCTTAATAAGCTATTTCTCCTTTTGTGTATTTCAACTCTTTTCAGTAATGACACTTTGAGTTTCATTATGAGAGGTTTTAAATATTTTCACCCAGATGTTTGTGAAGTGGTCTTTTGCAGATTTGTTGTATGTGGGAAAGGATGAAATTTATGCTTTTATTAATTCAGATTTTGCACTCATTTCTTCAGATGCTATCCATTTGGTTGAGTCTGAATGGCGGACGTAAATGATTTTCCATTTTGAAAAGAATCCCTTGTTCACCAATACAGATGGAGAAAAGAATGCTTAGTGAGACAAGAAGATATTGCTTTTCTCACAACATTTTCAAAATATCAGTAGACATAAGATTCTCAGAAATAATTTTTCCTTTAGCAAAAAGGCTTACTGCTGGAAATTGATTATTCACTTATCATTCACTTAAATAATTTGGTTGATTTTACCCACCTTAGTAACTATTAACCCTTTCCCACTTAAATTGATTGATTGATTGATTGGGTTTAACCCCGTTTTTTAGTAATTTCTCAGTTATATCACGGCGGCCAGTTTACCTACTCGTGCATTTCTTTCAACAATCTTTCCAAGCAACTGGCTGCTTTTCCACATAGACTTAGCCCACTGGTGGAAGACGAATGTCGCATTGACTTTTGTCAATCGTCGGAAAGAAAGTTGGCCGAGCCGGGATTCAAACTCACAACCCCTGGATTGACAGTTCCCACTTAAAACTAATCTGCAGCAGACAACTTTGAAAACATTTAGTAAATCTATAAATGAAGGCACAATTATTGAATTAAAATTGTGGCAAAAGTTGTCTGCTGCAGATGCGTCATAAAGAATCTGTATATGGTTGTATTAACCCTTTGCCACATACAACAAATCTGCAGCAGACGACTTTGAAAACAGAGTGACAAAAACCTGAAAAACCTCCATAAAAGATAGCTTAATTGTTAAATAAAGTTGAAAACATTGTGGCCAAAGGAGAAATTACTCATCATGAGCAATTTCACCTTTGGCCACAATGTTTTCAAAAGTCATCTGATGCTATTGCGTCCACATGAGGTAAAGGGTTAACAAATATGAAATCAAAGCTGTAGCTCTTATAATAGGGGAAAATAACCCACACCTTGTTTTCATAATTTATTGTGAGTTATCACTGATAGGCTAATATTAAATTGTTGCCATTCGTTACTGGTTAGAAGGTTTTCAAAAGTGGTCTGCCAGAATAAATAGAAGTTAGATTAGTCTTGTAAAGGGTTAAAGGTTAAATAATTATCTCCCCTCCTGTCATTATAGATAAGTCATTTACATTAACCCTTTCCCACATACATCAAATCTCCAGAAGACACCTTTGAAAAGATCTTTGAAAAAAAAATGGAAAATCTCTCTAAATGAATTATGAGAGATTGAAAAGAATTAAAAACAAACAAATTGCTCATTATGTGCATAATGATCAACTCTTTCTTTTCTCATAATGTTTTCAAAAAGTTGTCTGCTTTAGACGTGTCTTAATGAGAGTTTGTTTGGAAAGTCAATTCAAATATTTTCTTAACCCTTTCCCTCATACAGACGCAATTCACTCCCCTGCAACAGATAGTTTGTGAAAACATTGTGGCAAATGAAGCAATTGCTCATAATGAGCAATTTCTCTTTTTGCACAAATGTTTTGAACTGTCCAGTTGATTTAGTCGTATTCTTCAAATTTGTTGTATTAGGGAAATGAGTAATGATGCCTTGTTATCCTGCATTTTTGAGAAATTACACTTAGAATCTACCCATATATCCATATTATAATCTACCCATATTATAACAAGCGTTTTATATGTCATACAATTTGAACTCTTTCCTGCAAACAGACCTTATCAAATGCCTCTGCAGCAGACAACATTTTGAAAAACATTGTGGCATAATAAGCAATTTCTCCTCTAGCCACAATGAGTTTTTTCCATATTTTTTGACTAAATGTTTTCAAAGTTGTCTATTGCAGATTTGTTGTATGTGGTTAACCCCTTTTCCCTGCACATACAACAAATCTTCAGCAGATGACTTTGAAAACATACCCCCCAAAAAATGGAAACTCCCTTTAAATGAAAGTACTATTAATGCATAGAGTTGAAAATATGGTGACAAAAGGAGAAATTACTTGTTTTGAGCAATTTCTACTTTTGTTGCCATGTTTTCAAAAAGCTGTCTGCTACAGAGGCGTCAGAAAGCGTCTATATGAGGGAAAGGGTTAAATAATGATTGTTTCAATCTGTTCCAACATACAACAAATCTGCTGCAGACAACTTGGAAAACAAATTCATAATACATACACACATAAATGAAGGTATGATAACTGCATTGAGATGAAAACATTGTGACAGAAAGAGAAGCTGCTCATTATATGAGAAATATCTCCTTTTACCACAAAATATTCAAATTTATTTAATCATTAAACTTTTCTCTAAAGTTGTTTGCTGCTGGCACATGTAGGCGAAGATGGATCACACAATTCGCAACACAATAAAACCTAACATCATGACTTGGCAATTATAGAAGATCCACAACAACCTTTGTGCATGCTGATCATAATCTACCAAATTTTTAAGACTTGCATAACAAACTATATAAACATGAATTTGATCATAATTGAATTAAGGTACAAAACCACCTATGAGAAAAGAACAATCTGTTCTTTGTTTTACAAGTGTTCTTTAATTAATTTAAACTTATTAACCCCCGCTTTTTCGAAGAAAAAAAGGGGGGTTATTAATTTCGGTTTGTCTGTCTGTCCGTCTGTCTGTCACACTTCGTTTCCGTGCAATAACTGCCACAAATGTGAACCGTTTTTTTTCAAACTTGGTAACAAGGTTAAATGCCTTAAGGGCTAGGCCAAGTTCGATCGTCACTTACGGCGGACTTTATTTAGTGGAGTTATGGACCCTTATTCAACAAAAAATGTTGTTTCTTGCTGTTTCCGTGCAATTACTGCCACAAATGTGATTTTTTTTTTTTCAAACTTGGTAACAAGGTTAAATGCCTTAAGGGCTAGGCCAAGTTCGATCGTCACTTTCGGCGGACTTTATTCGGTGGAGTTATTGCCCCTTATTTAACAAAAAATGTAGTTTCTTGCTGTTTCCGTGCAATAACTGCCACAAATGTGAACCGTTTTTTTTCAAAATTGGTTACAAGGTTAAATGCATTAAGGGCTAGGCCAAGTTCGATCGTCACTTTCGGTGGAGTTATGGCCCCTTATTTAACAAAAAATGTCGTTTCTTGCTGTTTCCGTGCAATAACTGCCACAAATGTGAACCGTTTTTTTTTTCAAACTTGGTAACAAGGTTAAATGCCTTAAAGGCTAGGCCAAGTTCGATCGTCACTTTCGGCGGACTTTATTCGGTGGAGTTATGGCCCTTTATTTAACAAAAAATGTTGTTTCTTGTTGTTTCTGTGCAATAACTGCCACAAATGTGAACCGTTTTTTAGATCACCTTAGCCGAAGGTGAGCTATTCTGATCACTTTTTGTCCGTCGTCCGTCGTCCGTCCGGTGTTAACTTTTAGCTTTAAACATCAACTCCTCCCAAACTCCAAGGACAATTTTCGTGAAACATCACAGGACTGTTCCTCTGGTTGGCCTCTTTCAAAGTTGTTCAAAGATTTAAATTCCATTGAGAACTTTGGTTGCTGCGGCATCAGAAAGGGGACAAAATGTCCAAACTTTGAAAATCTTCTCCTCCGAATCTGCCTGTCAGATTCAAATATAATTTGGTAGAAATGTTCCTTGGGTGACCCTCTATAAAAATTGTTCAAGCCATACTGATTGGTCGAAAAACATGGCAGTCAGGCGGCATCAAAAAAGGGGCAAAATGACAATACTTTAATAAAGTATCCTTATAAAAGTGCTTGTCTGATTTAAAGATAGTTTTGCAGAAATGTTCTTTCATTGATCATCTACATACTTTGTCAAGCCATATTGATTTGTTGAAAGGCATAGCAACCAAGCAGCATCAGAAAAGGAGTAAAATTAACTTTTTGCTTCAAATGACATATGGTTATTAGATTGATGGTCTAAGGGAGGTAACACTTGGCAGAGTATTATGCAAGGGCAATCTCCTTCGCAGAGTTGTCGTTCCTTACACTCACCATACACTATCAATCAGGTGATCGATTTAATGTCCAAACTTTAAAAATCTTCTCCTCCGAATCTGCCTGTCAGATTCAAATATAATTTGGTAGAAATGTTCCTTGGGTGACCCTCTATAAAATGTGTTCAAGCCATACTGATTGGTCGAAAAACATGGCAGTCAGGCGGCATCAGAAAAGGGGCAAAATGACAAAATTTGAAAATTCCATTTTTTATGAAAGTGTTTGTCTGATTTTAAGAAAATATAATACGAATCTTACTGTAATGATCCTCTATTTAATTTGTTTAAGCCGTTTTGATTGGTTACACAATCATATCAACCAGGCGTCGTCACAAAAAGGGTAAATTGAACTTTTAGCTACAAATGACAACCAACTCCTACCATTCCAATAGACCAATTTCCACAAAACATCACAAGAATGTTCCTTTGGTGGTCCTCTTTCAAAATTGTTCAAAGATTTAAATTCCATTGATAACTTTGGTTGCTGCGGCATCAGAAAGTGAGAAAAATACCCAAATTTTAAAATCCTTTTCCTCCATAATCTACTTGTGCGATTGCAAGATAATTTGGTAGAAATGTTCCTTAAGCGACCCTCTAAATAAACTGTTGAAGCCATATTGATTTCGTTGAAAAACAGGGCAGCAAGGCGGCATCAGGAAAGGTGCAAAATGACAAAAACTTTATAATTCCATTCTTATTAAAGTTCTTGTTGGATTTCAAGATATAAATGGCCTTTACTGATAAGCTGTTTCTTGAGAAGTGTCCACTCCTTTGCAGTTTCATTTGCATTCCCTGATAAAATTTTCCAAGATATTTGCAGTTAAATATTTGCTACTAATTTACTATCAATTAGGTGATCGATTTAGGGCCATCTTGGCCCTCTTGTTTTCAAACTTGGTAACAAGGTTAAATGCCTTAAGGGCTAGGCCTAGTTCGATCGTCACTTTCGGTGGACTTTTTCCAGTGGAGTTATGGTCCCTTAATTAACAAAAAAAGTCGTTCCTTGCTGTTTCCGTGCAATAACTGCCACAAACTTGGTAACAACCTAGGCCAAGTTCGTTTAATTTACCCTGTAATACATGTTCAATAAAAAGACTACTGACATGTTTAAACCTAACCTCAACATTTTCCTACAATATTTCCTGCAAGCGGGGGATATAAATTTCATGAATTTGCTTGTTTATTTTACATTGATCGCGAAACAAGCTTATATTAATCATGCTCGATGTCTGCTTCCGTTGAAACTTAACCAGTACCAGTTTGTGTGGAAAAATCCCAAAGGCAGAACCCGCTCATCACGGGATTCGAACCAGGGACCTTTGGTACAAGAGACCGACACTCTACATCTGTAGTAATTCTTTAATTAAAGGGTCATTCATGCAGAAAATGAGTAATTGAGAAATTAAAAGTGTGGTTGCTATAGACGGGGAATTGCTAAACAAAGGTGATCTTTTGCACAGGTTTGACTGTTTATTAAAAACATAAAACAAAAAACAAAATTTGGTTTAAATGTGAGATGAGGCAGGTGTATTTACTCTCTGAAAGATTAACAGTGGACTCGCCTGAACTCAAGTAAAAAGGGACTCTTCAGTTACTGTGATCTATAGATGTGTTCAAATGTGATTGTGGATTTAACCCTTTCCCACATACAACAATTTGCAGCAGACGACATTGAAAACATCTAATCCAGGTATGGAAAATCTCTAGAAATGAAAGTATAATTACTGAAACAAAGCTGAAAACATTGTGTCAAAAGGAGAAATTGCTTGTTTTGAGCAATTTCTCCTTTTGTCACAATGTTTCAAAAGTCGTCTGCTGCAGAAGCGTCTATAGGTTGGAAAGGCTTTAAGCTATAACTCAAAGTAAAAAGGGACCCTTCAGTTACTTTGACCTACAGATGTGTTCAAATGATTGTGGATTTAACCCTTTCCCTCATATACACGCTTTCTGACGCCTCTGCAGCAGACGGCTTTTTGAAAACATAGTGACAAAAGAAGAAATTGCACAAAACGTGCAATTTCTCCTTTTGCCACAATGTTTTCCACTTTTAGTCATAGGTTATCCATTCAACTATGGAGATTTTCTATGTTTTGACAAAATAAGTTCAAAGTCGTCTGCTGCAGAATTGTCGTATGAAGGAAAGGGTTAAGGCTATAACAAGTCAAAAGGAAAGGGACCCTTCAGTTACTTCGAGTAATCAACATGCATGTTCAAATGATTGTGGATTTATGTAAAATTCAATACTTCTTTATTCATTGATACTTTTGTGTTTATTAATAAAATCATCAAGAAATACAGATCTTGGTCCTGGAAATGGTTTGAATTAAGTGATGTATTCAAATCTTCACATGTTAATAGAGCTCTGTGTACATTTATTTAAAAAGAAAAAGAATGCAGATTTTGTTTTTCCATTTCACAACATAAAGTCAATTATGTTTAACCCACATACTTGATTCGAAGACACATTTTGACGCATCTGAAGTAGATGATATTTGATGACATTATGACAAACTGAGAAATTGTTCTTAATATGAAATTTCTCCTTTTGTCACAGTGAGGTGTCACATTGTTTTCAACTTCATTCAATGATTATTCTTTCATTTATAGAGATTTTCCATGTTTTTGTTTTAATGTTTTCAATGTTGTCTGCTGCAGATGTGTTTCATGTGGGAAAGGGTTAATGGTTTAACCCTTTCCCTCATATAGACGCTTTCTGACGCCTCTGCAGCAGACAGCTTTTTTGAAAACATAGTGACAAAAGAAGAAATTGCACAAAACATGCAATTTCTCCTTTTGCCACAATGTTTTCCACTTTTAGTCATAGGTTATCCATTTAATTATAGAGATTTTCTATTTTTTGACAAAATATGTTCAAAGTTGTATGCTGCAGAATTATTGTATGAGGGAAAGGGTTAATCATTTGGATGCAATTTATTTCTACACTGTACACATTTTACAGATGTAAAACAGAATTTAAACATTAAATGTATATTTTTGAGACAAAATAACTGTTGTGAAAATGGGACAACTGATGCTTCTTTTCCCACACAGAATCATCTTCTGAAGCATCTTTAGTTGTTATTATCATGAAAAAGATTTACTTAATTGATCATTTCCCACAAACAATAAATCAACAGAAAATATTTAGGCAATAGTATGAAAGTCTTTTTAAATGAAAGTAATATTATTAAATATACTTGTAAACATGAAAAATTGTTCATTATGAGCAGTGTCTGCTGTTATCACAATGTTGGAAAGAGCTAAACAGTCGGAAAATACAAATGCAACCACACAAAACAAACAAGTGGGAAAGTGTTAACAATTAGTTGTACTACGAATAAGACAAGATTTTAATAATCAAGGATTTAAGCAGATTATAACAATAGTTTTATATGTTTTTCAGGTGGTTGCAGATTTTGACCGGACTCTGTCTAAACACATGCATCGTGGAAACGTATGTGCAACTTGCCACAGTACGAATCTTTATGATTATTTATAGAACTGTGTGTATGCCCCGTTTTCCTATAGTTATTACTATGTCATTGATTGTGTGTTATTTGCACTTCCTCATCTATCATATGTTAATGACTACCCATGACTAACCTAACATTTCTTTATGTTAATAATTATACTTTTCAAATACCCTGGGAGAACTTTCATGATGTGCATATTGTAGATCAATGATCTAGTGGCATGATGTACAAATTGTAGATCAATGATCTAGTGGCTTGATGTGCAAATTGTAGATAAATTATCTAGTGGCTTGATGTACAAATTGTAGATCAATGATCTAGTGGCTTGATGTACATATTGTAGATCAATAATATTGTGGCTTGATGTGCAAATTGTAGATCAATGATCTAGTGGCTTGATGTGCAAATTGTAGATCAATGATCTAGTGGCTTGATGTACATATTGTAGATCAATAATATTGTGGCTTGATGTGCAAATTGTAGATCAATGATCTAGTGGCTTGATGTGCAAATTGTAGATCAATGATCTAGTGGCTTGATGTACATATTGTAGATCAATAATATTGTGGCTTGATGTGCAAATTGTAGATCAATGGTCTAGTGGCTTGATGTACATATTGTAGATCAATGATCTAGTGGCTTGATGTGCATATTGTAGATCAATGATCTAGTGGCTTGATGTGCAAATTGTAGATCAATGATCTAGTGGCTTGATGTACATATTGTAAATCAATGATCTAGTGGCTTGATGTGCATATTGTAGATCAATGATCTTGTGACTTGATGTACATATTGTAGACCAATGAATTAGTGGATTGATATACATATTGTAAACCAATGATCTAGTGGCTTGAAGTACATATTGTAGACCAATGATCTAGTGGCTTGATGTACATATTGTAGACCAATGAATTAGTGGCTTGATGTACATATTGTAGATCAATGATCTAGTGGCTTGATGTACATATTGTAGACCAATGATCTAGTGGCTTGATGTACAAATTGTAAACTAATGATCTAGTGGCTTGATGTGCAAATTGTAGACCAATGAATTAGTGGATTGATGCACATATTGTAGACCAATGAATTAGTGGATTGATGTACATATTGTAGACCAATGATCTAGTGGCTTGATGTGCATAGTGTAGATCAATGGTCTAGTGGCTTGATGTACATATTGTAGACCAATGATCTAGTGGCCTGATGTGCATATTGTAGACCAATCATCTAGTAGCTTGATGTGCACATTGTAGACCAATAATCTAGTGGCTTGATGTGCATATTGTAGATCAATGATCTGGTGGCCTTGATGTGCACATTGTAGACCAATGATCTAGTGGCTTGATGTGCACATTGTAGACCAATAATCTTGTTGCTTGATGTGCAAATTGTAGACCAATCATCTTGTGGCTTGATGTGCACATTGTAGACCAATGATCTTGTGGCTTGATGTGCACATTGTAGACCAATTATCTAGTGGCTTGATGTGCACATTGTAGACCAATGATCTAGTGGCTTGATGTGCACATTGTAGATCGATGATCTTGTGGCTTGATGTGCACAATGTAGACCAATGATCTTGTGGCTTGATGTGCACATTGTAGACAAATGATCTTGTGGCTTGATGTGCACATTGTAGACCAATGATCTAGTGGCTTGATGTGCATAGTGTAGACCAATCATCTTTTGGCTTGATGTGAATATTGTAGACCAATGATCTAGTGGCTTGATGTATATATTGTAGACCAATGATCTAGTGGCTTGATGTACATATTGTAGACCAATGATTTAGTGGCTTGATGTGCATATTGTAGATCAATGATCTACTGGCTTGATGTACAAATTGTAGACCAATGATCTAGTTGCTTGATGTGCAAATTATAGACCAATGCTCTAGTGACTTGATGTGCACATTGTAGACCAATGATCTTGTGGCTTGTTTCTTAGGTTATTTCATTGCCATCAGCACCATTTCAGTTATGTCACTTCATTTCCTTGGTATACCCCCAGAGGACTAGATAAGGGGGACTTAACTGGGTCTTTCCCTACAATATCTCTCTTAACCCTTTCCCTCATATAGACGCTTTCCGACGCCTCTGTAGCAGACGGCTCTTAGAAGACATAGTGACAAAAGAAGAAATTGCACAAAACATGCAATTTCTCCTTTTGCCACAATGTTTTCCAATTTTTGTCATAAGTTATCCATTCAATTATGAAGATTTTCTATTTTTTGACAAAATACGTTCAAAGTCGTCTGCTGCAGAATTGCCGTATGAGGGAAAGGGTTAACCTTTTAACACGTACAACACATCTGCAGCAGACAACTTTGAAAACAAGTATTTAAGACTATTGAAAATCTCAATAAATGAAAGAATAAATATTGACTTCAGTTAAAAAACATTGTGGCAAAAGTAGAAATTGCTCTTTTATTTTCAAAATTGTCCGCTGCAGAGGTGTCAGATAGAGTTTATATGAGGGAAATGGTTAATACTCAACTCAGTGAGATGATTCTTTTGAGTTCCCACAACATAGGGTTTTAGTGTCAAATAAGGATATCAGAACATGAAAAGCGCCCCTTATCTGTTTATGCTTTTCCACACCAAAGAGAAATATTTAAAACAAAAAATGTTTATATATATACATGTATAATTATACCAGTTTAGAAATTTCTCCTTGTAATGTCTGACAGAAGTTAATCTCCAGAAAAGCAGTAAATGTAGATGTTTCCAGTCAACATTTTTAAACTACTGGTAGTACAAATTGATCTGCATTGAGGACATAATAAAGGCTTTTCTGGAGAGATTACTTTTCTGTTTAACCCTTTCCCTCATATAGATGCTTTCTGACGCCTCTGCAGCGGACGTTTTTTTTAAAACATAGTGACAAAAGAAGAAATTGCTTAAAACGAGCAATTTCTCCTTTTTGCCACAATGTTTTCCACTTTTAGTCATAGGTTATCTATTTATTAATTTTCTAATTTTTGACAAAATATGGACAAAGTCGTCTGCTGCAGAATTGTCGTATGAGGGAAAGGGTTAATGATCTTTTTTTTGCATGAATGTCTTTCTTTCATTCTTTAATTACTACTTTAATTAATTAATAAGGTATTAACGTTTAACCCAATAACTTATAGATTATTTTTAAAACTCATTAACATTAAAAACGTTGTTGTAAATTGTGTTACATATGTAAATTATGTATATTAAAAAAATGATAAACGTGCTGTCAAGTGACAGTTGGGAAAAAAAAGGGGGGGGGGGGGGGGGGGGGGGCACCTGACAGGCAAAAGTCAAATAGAATTACTAAGTTTGGGATGAACATGTTTGGCATTGACCTACTCACCATGGTTTTGGCACATTTACATGGTGAATCCTTCCCCACTTACAAAACAATCCGCGGCAGATGACTTCAAATGTTTTAGTCAATATCTGGAAAATCTGTTTTAACGAAAGTATAATAAATGTGTTTAAAATATCAAGATAAAAGGAGAAGTTGCTCCTTATAAGTAAAATTCTTTCATCACAATGTTTTCGAAAGTTGTCTGCTGCAGATGCATCCAAATGTGTCTACCTTTGGAAAAGGGTTTATTACATATTCAGTATGTATCAAAGTTCTTATTGCTTATCAGATGGGGAATATAGTATCATATTTTTCTGTTTATTAGATGTGGAATAAGTTACATGTTTCATATTTTACTAAGTTGGTAAGATATTGGATAATTTTATTTCATATATATAATTGCTAGCTTTTCAAATTTCCCTAAAATGTATTGTCATATACCGGTAATTGTTTTGTACCTGCGTATTTAGCCAACAGAAATTATTGATCAAGTGCTTGTCTATAGTTATCAACCTTTTCAAACATACAACAGATCTTCAAGGACCGAATTTGAAAATTTCTTGGTAAATACATAAAAATATAATTATTGAATAGAGTTGGAAACATTGTGGCAAAAGAAGAAATTCCTCCATGTGAGCAATATTTCCTTTTGCTGACATATTTTCAAAAGTTATCTGCGGGAGATGTGTCCAATTGCATATGCATGTAAGAAAGGGATCATTCCAACACGTTGTATCCAATACCCTATCCTTTTTCAACATGCAACTAGTCTGCAGCTAACGACTTTGAAAACAACTGGGCAAAAATATCGAAATATCAATGAAAGCATAAATATAGAAGAAAGTTGAAAACTTTATGGCAAAGGGAGAAATTGCTCATTATGAGCAATTTCTCCTTTTGCCATAACGTTTTCAAAAGTCGTCTTCTTCAAATGCATTGAATTACATCTATATGTGGGAAAGAGTTTAATTGGGCATGATATGTTATATTTTTCTGTCTTGTATAAATATATTGCTAAATAATGATATTTTCCCTTCATTAACTAGATGTGTTGGAAGAGGGTGGATTACCAGGAGATTACAAAGACAAGGTATGTATTTACAATTGTTTAGCAAATGCATACCACATATCCGGCCTTTTTTTTCCCCCAAAAAAATATAATGGAAAATGTTCCTTGGATGCAGTCTATAAGATTGATCAGGCCATGTTGATTGGTCGAAAAACATTTCATCCAGGGGGCAGACTGTTAGCCTTATATGGCTATAATGAGCGATACTGTCCCAATTGGGCCTCTTATTATAATTAACCTGTCCCATGTTGCAGTTGGAAGGGTCCCTAGCCCGTTCTGTTGGAAGGGTCCCTAGCTCGTTCTGTTTGAACGTACCTTCGCCCATTCTGTTGGAAGGGTCCCTCGCCCGTTCTGTTGGAAGGGTCCCTAGCTTGTTCTGTTGGAACGCACCTTCGCCCATTCTGTTGGAAGGGTCCCTCGCCCAATCTGTTGGAGGGTCCCTAGCCTGTTCTATTGGAAGGGTCCCTCACCCGTTCTGTTGGAAGGGTCCCTCGCCCGTTCTGTTGGAAGGGTCCTTAGCCTGTTCTGTTGGAAGGGTCCTTAGCCCGTTCTGTTGGAAGGGTCCTTAGCCTGTTCTGTTGGAAGGGTCTCTAGCCGGTTCTGTTGGAAGGTCCTTAGCCCGTTCTGTTTGAAGGTTCCTTAGCCTGTTGTGTTGGAAGGGTCCTTAGCCCGTTCTGTTGGAAGGGTCCTTAGCCCGTTCTATTTAAAGGGTCCTTAGTCCGTTCTATTTAAAGGGTCCTTAGCCTGTTCTAGGAATATCAAGTTGAGTTGAGTAGCCAATCGTATAGAGCCTGGTCAGATGGAGCGAATGTGTCACCTGGTCTGGTTCCATGCTGGTGACACATGCTTCACAAAATGGGTTCCAGCAGTCAAAGGGTGGTGGGACAGGTCTAAATGCCTTTACTTTGCCTGTTATGCTCTTGTTAACCCCTTTCCCATATACAACAAATCTTTACTGACGACTTTGAAAAATCCTTGGCAAAATGTGAACAAATCTCTTTCAATGAATGTTCTTTTATTGAATAGAGTTGAGTTTTGAGCAATTTCTGCTTTTGGCACAATGTTTGCAAAGTCGTCTACTGCTGAGGTGTCAGAAAGCGTCTATATGTGGGAAAGGGTTAATTAAGTTAATCATTAATCGGTTATTTCAACACAGTTTCAAGAAACAACATATTTATGACAATACTGTTCAGTCATCCATCCTGTTCTGTTTTATCAACCTTTGATAACACGTGAGACTCCTTAAGAACTGTATTTAGATCATTTGGAGATGGAAAAATGATAAATCTGAACAACTGTATAATTTTATAAATTTTGGAGAGACACAGAGATTGTAAATATATTGGTAAATAAGCAATTTTTGCTTTTACAGCATTGTTTACAACAGTTGCAAAATCATTAAATGCATATGAACAAACATCTTTCCTAGCTAATGATGCTATGCACAACACATTCCAAAAAGTTACTATGGGTCTGTAATGGACAGAGCAACCTTTGCATGTTAAGATTATGTAAAGATTAATGTAGTTTAAATATGATTCTTTTATAGGCCTACAAGATACGTGATACATATTTACCAATTGAGACGGACCCTTATTTAAGTATAGAAGAGAAGATTCCACATATGGTTAAATGGTAAGAGTTTTTCTTTCATTTCCTGGTTCCCATCAAGATTTTTGTATCAACCCTTTCCCACTTGCAAATTTTTCTGCAGTAGACATCTGTTGAAAACATTGTGGAAAAAGGAGCATAATGAACATTTTCCTTTTTTGCCGCAATGTTTTCAACTTTCATTTCTAGAGATTTTCATTCTTTTAAATTGCGACATCTGGATCAATGATCTTCTTTCATTTCTGATATACCGTGTCAGTGGTGTAATGGTACAAGCGTTCACCTCGAGAGCGGGTGACCAGGATTTCAGTTAACCCTTTCCCTCATATACACGCTTTCGAACGCCTCTGCAGCAGACGGCTTTTTGAAAACATAGTGACAAAAGAAGAAATTGCACAAAACGTGCAATTTCTCCTTTTGTCACAATGTTTTCCACTTTTCGTCATAGGTTATCCATTCAATTATGGAGATTTTCTATGTTTTGACAAAATACGTTCAAAGTCGTTTGCTGCAGAATTGTCGTATGAGGGAAAGGGTTAAGGTGACTTGATCAGACCGCCTCAGTGGTGTAATAAAGCGTCGGCCTCATTGTGGGAGGTTGCTGGTAGGATCCCCGATCAGATCATACCAGGGACTTGTAAGATCTTTACCTCTTAGGCACTCATAATTGTAAGGTAAGTATTATATAGCTGACTCACTGGTGTTAGGATAAATGGACCTGTAGTACCGGCAACTTACCCAGGAAATACCCAGTATATAGCTGAGACTTTGTTGAAATTGATGTAAACACCATACAAACAAAAACAAATCTGTGTAAAATTGTAGAGGATGCTTTCCTCCTTGTCGCTCAGGATTGTGGAGATAGCATTACGTCTGATATGATTATGTTTGGGTAAACCTACCAGCGGAACTGGTAAGTCATCCAGGAAAATCCATAATATGACTAAAATTACTGCTTAAAGCTGTGTAGAACCTGATTTAACTCTTTCCTACCTACAGCAGACATTTGAGCATTTCAGTCAAAATTAAGGCTACTCTCTATAAATGAAAGAAGAATTATTGAATAAAGTTGAAATCATTTTGACAAATGTGAATTTGTTCATTATGTTTTCACAATGTTTTCAGAGGTCGTGTGAGGCATCAGAAAGATTCTGTATGTGGGAAAGGGTTAACAGTAAAAATCATTTAAGATAATGACCAGACTCGTTTTAAACCTTTTAAATACCTTATTTTCTTTGAGCAGAGTCTTAATCTATTTTTAGGTGGACACAGGCCCATGCATTGTTGCTGAAATATCCACTAACAAAAGATCTGCTTAAAGGGATGGTTGAGAAATCCTCTGTTCAACTGCGGTAAGATTTCAATACATTCTATGATAGAGACATCTTTTGAAAACATTGTAAATACCAGAGAAATTGTTTAAAAATGTTAAACTTGGGTAAATCCTTTACCACAATACAACAAATCTGCAGCAGACACAAACATCTAGAAAAAAATATGGAACATTTCTTTAATAAAAATATAATCATTGAACAGAGTAGTAAACATTGTGGAAAAGGGAGAAATTGCTTATTGTGAGTAATTTCTCCTTTTGTCGCAATGTTTTTCTAAAGTTGCTACTGCAGATGCGTCGGAATGCGTCTTAAATGTGGAAAGGATTGAAAAAAAATCTGCAGCAGAATATTTTGAAAACATCAAGGCAAAAGTATGGAACATTTCTATAAATGATAGTAAAGCATTGAATAGAATTATGTGTAATTGCTCCTTTTGTGACAATGTTTTCAAAAGTTGTCTGCTGTAGTTGCATCAAGATGTGTCCTTGTGTGGTAAGAGTTATATTGCTCATATCTCATAGCCCTCTTGATACATTTCAGGGAAGGGTGCAATGATTTCTTTGACAAGTTACACAACCGTGATGTACCAGTGTTGATTTTTTCTGCCGGAGTTGGGGACGTGATCCGAGAAGTCATAGCACAGAAGTCGACAATGCACAAAAATATGCACGTGGTTTCTAACGATCTCGACTTTGATGATGGTGTAAGTTTTTCTGAAATATAAATATTCTGTATTACATGACAAGATTGTATTAACCCTTACCGTGCTGAAACCACCATATGATGGTCTGACGTTACGTTAACCCGAGCCATGCTGAAACCACCATTTGCTGGTCTGGCTACTAAGAATCAGTGGGTGGAGTTTATTTGTGAAATAAAAGCATTTCATGCACAAATTTCACTGAAAAAAGGTAGATGAAGTATCTAATTAGATAAAAGACTTCATATATTATGTTTACAGAAGTGAATATGGTAAAATTATCACAAAAACAAGATGAAACAGTGACCCCTAACAAAAAAATGTCGGACTCGTAATACGAGTTTCTGGAAAATCCGGTAGCAAAATTTGAAACATGAATAAATTTATATTCATGCTGCTGAATATATGTCTTGCTGATTTTTTCATGTGGTGTTTTCTTAAAACTTTTTAATTTTTGTGATTTGTATCGATATCTTGAACAAATTAAGCTTTTGTGACCAAAACAAAAAGTGAACAAAAATGTGTGTGCTATTTTTAGGATGTGTATCTTATTTACTGAATACAGTGGTTTGAAAAAGTGTTTTATTTAACAATATGATACAAATGTTTCATCCCAGACTGACATTTCTATTGTTATTCTCTTGAATCTTTGAAAATATGACAACAACGAATGTTTCTGTTATTAAAATAAACTTATTGTTATCTGGGTCCCTGTTGTTATCACAGGGATTCGACATTAGCATATATACATACAATACTATAAGAAAGGATGTCAAAAGTTGTTTGCTGCAGATGCATCAAAATGTGTCTGTAGGTTAAAAAAACGCATGAATGTCTCATATTTATATGAATCTTTGCACAGTACCAGGTTTATATTTCGGAGGCGCAAAAAAGTCCAGTTTTCATCTTGAAACTAGAAATTTAAAGTAAACTATTTATTTGTTGCTGTGAAAGATGGATGTATCTTTTCATATATGTGTGCGAAAAAAATTGTTATTACATTAGTGGTTCAAACACATTGTAAACATTTCTGTTTTGGTGTTAGCTCATTGAAAGGAACTTTACCCTTTCCCACTGGTACATGCAATAATCTGCAGCTGACAAATCTATGGATTTTTTGTGAAAATCTCTAAAACGAAAAGTTTAATAAATGGATATGAGTTTGGCAAATAAAAGAGTTGCTCAGTTTACCTCAGCATTTTCTAATGTTTTTTACTGCATGTTGGAAAAAGGATAGACAGTGTCAATCCAGATAAAATGATGCTGAAATTGTTATCTATTTCCAGGGAAAGTTGATAGGTTTCAAGGGTGCTATAATCCATGTGTTCAACAAGAGTGAAGCTGCCGTCCACGATTCAGACTACTTTCAAAACCTGAGCCATTGTACGAATATCTTACTAATGGGCGACTCTCTCGGAGACTTGCAGATGGCAAATGGCGCAGAAAATGTAGAAGTGAAATTAACAATCGGTTTTCTAAATACTAGGGTATGTAAATTGTAAGCCAGCAAATCATCATTACAACAATAACAGTTATGGAAAATAAAAATGATAGATGATAGTTTGCTTTACAAATGAGCCGTCCCGTGAGAAAACCAATGTTATGGCCTCAGCGTAATGTATCGACCCAGATCAGCCTGCGCAGTCTGCGCAGACTGATCCGGGCCGATACATTCTGTCTCGGGGGGTATATAGGTATAGAGAAATGATTCCTGAAACAGAAAATCCACAGGAAGCGAAAAGTGTCTATCTGGGTAAGCCTGCGCAGCATGCTTAGCCTGATCCTGATCCACATTGTTGGTTTTCTCGCGTGACGGCTCAAATGATCTTTATGATAGCAGCAGAATTATTTGATCAATATCCTTGAATCCCTTCCAACTTGCAGAAGCATCTGAAGCGCATGACTTTTGAATACATTATGGCAAAAGGATAAGTTGCTCATAACCCTTTCCCTCATCTAAATGCTTTCGGACGCCTCTGCAGCAGACGGCTTTTTGAAAACATAGTGACAAAAGAAGAAATTGCACAAAACGTGCAATTTCTCCTTTTGCCACAATGTTTTCCACTTTTAGTCATAGGTTATCCATTCAATTATGGAGATTTTCTATGTTTTGACAAAATATGTTCAAAGTCGTCTGCTGCAGAATTGTCGTATGAGGAAAAGGGATAATGAGCAATTTCTCTGTTAGGCACAATGCTTTCAACACTATTAAATCATCATGCACTCATTTAAAGATTTTTTTTTTTTTTTAAATGTTTTCAAAGTTGTCTGCTGCAGATTTGTTTGTACGTGGGTAGGGGTAAAAGGTCTGGGATTATCATTTTGTGAGAGAAAAACACACGAGCCATTGGAGACTTTAGAAAAACTTTATTTTTCTATTTCAGATTGAAGAAAGTCTGGACAAATATAAGGATAAATATGACGTTGTTATATGTGGCGATGAAACCCTAGATGTAGTTAATGCCATTGTTGATAAGATTCTTGCCACTGGTTGAGCTTTATTTATTTGTTGACATTTAAGATAAATTTTCTTCTTTGGAATGTTTTATGTTGTGTTCAATCCATGGCAATACTAATCATGTGATTCGTTATTTTTAGGCTATCCTTCAATTTAACCTTTCCAACATACAACAAATCTGCAGCATCCGACTTTGGAAACATCAAGGCAAAAGGCAATTTCAAAAGTCGTCCAAAGCAAATGTGTGAGTCTGCAAGTGGGAAAGGGTTAAGTTAAAAATAGAGTAGAAACAACTTTGGGAAAATAAAGAAATTTAAGCTTATTTTCAAAAATTGTCCTTTGTGAACCCATTAGTATTTGGTTGTCAGAAAAAGATATAATTTACCAGCTTTGTTGTCTAAAAGTTTTTCTTATTTTCAATAGTTAGGAGTTTTGCATGGAGATATTCGAAGTTACAAAATGCATTTATTTGATTGAGGCTTCAGGAAAAAGCAACCCAGAGAATTTACAAGTAGTGTAGATACATATCAAACTGAATCGCTGCAATCTGATCTGAATCTATATTGTTTAACTCATCGGTAATCGGTCTGTCACACGTTCACTTTCTGACATAATGGCAGGTAACACATGATGAAAACATTGAGGCAATAGGAGAAATTGCTCATACCCAGCAACTTCTCCTTTTTCCATAATGTTTTGAAATCTATTTTAAAAAAAAAGGCATTAAACATAAATCAATAAAATAAATTGGACACTATTTTCCCTATTTTTGCCCAGGAGTTTCAAAATGATCTAATGCAGATTTGAGGAATTTCAGAAAGGGTTAATGTGCGTACTATTTAATCTGACCACCCTGGTTAGTGTAGAGGTAATGTGGTAGTAATGGCTTTCCATCCTTGGCCCTCAGGATTATAGGGTCAGCATAATGACTGACTTGCTGGTGTCAGGATAAACGGACCAGTAGTACTGGCCACTTACCCAGGAAATGCAGTGATATATCTGAAAAAATGTTGAAGCGGAATAAAACACCATTCAAACAAAAGTTAGATCTGAACTTTTAAAGTTGATCTGTTGTTTTATAAGACCCTATGTTATTGAATAAACAGTTATATATGGGACTAGATGTTATTTTATTAATGTATACATACCATAATAGTGTGTGGTAGCTGTCAAGGTACTTATTTTGGGATAATGACCTTTGACCAGCTGTGGCACTTTGTTCGCCGTAAGTATTACCCATTTTATTTGGACCTTTCCTCATTTCTCTTCTGCCATAGCCTTCACCAAGTCAACAGGTAAAACGTTCTGTGTTCATCTTCATCAGCCGCCATAGTGGGCATTAACTAGCCTGCTTCCTAATGAAGCACCGTATTAGGAAGCACCATACAGTATACATTGTAATAAGGTTAGCAATTTTACCCTTTCCCATATGCAGAAAATATGCAGCAGACGACCTTGAAATCATATAGGAAAAACTATTGAAACTATAAGTGACAGGAAAATTATGGAATATAATTGAAAACATTGTGATAAAAATAGAAATTGTTCATCCTTTGGATACACAGGCTCACCCTGAGTTGACTGCATGCAGTTGCATTAAGACTCAAAATCGATAAGACTCTTCTCAAATACAATGTTGCATAGGGAGCATAGAAAATACATTAAACAGTCATACAGCGTGGCTATCTTTATTACACAAGACTGCAGTATATAACTAAATACTATTTACTAACTGCAATAACTAGCATATAACAACTATGATCTGTAGGCGGGGCCTGTACATACAGAAGTACTCGGAGGGTGTGGCTTATCAGGCATTGGTATCATTTTACCAACTGATTGGCAACGGGTATCTAATACACAAGATGGTATGTTGATGATGCTTAGAACAGGTTGGTCATTGGGTCTCCTTTCCACAATGTGCTTTACCATT
Source organism: Serripes groenlandicus (assembly GCA_031761405.1). Taxonomy (NCBI): domain Eukaryota; kingdom Metazoa; phylum Mollusca; class Bivalvia; order Cardiida; family Cardiidae; genus Serripes; species Serripes groenlandicus. Next base: position 22,047,391 of record JASEVX010000003.1, read on the forward strand.
TCTTTGTTAGCTCACCTATGCACAAAGTGCAAGGTGAGCTTTTGTGATCGCTCACCGTCCGTCGTCGTGCGTCCGTCCGTTCACATTTTCCTACAAACGACTTCTCCTCCTAAACCAAAGAACCAAATTCAAAATAACTTTTCAGGAATCTTCCTTGGGTGGATCTCTTTCAAACTTGTTCAAAGAATTCTATTCCATGCAGAACTTTGGCTGCCGCGGCAACAAAAAAGGGGAAATTAACCAAAACTTAAAAAATCTTCTTGTCCAAAAGGACTCGCCCGATTTGAAAATTATTTTGCACAAATGTTCCTTGGGGTACTTTCTACCAAGATTGTTCAAATATTCCTGATCTGTTGAAAAACATGGCTGCCAGGGGGCGGAGCTTTTTTCCTTATATGTGCATTGTTAAAACTTTAAAAATCTTCTTGTCCAAAAGTACTGGCCCGATTTGAAAATTATTTTGCACAAATGTTCCTTGGGGCACCCTTTACCAACATTGTTCAAATATTTCCAATCCGTTGAAAAACATGGCCGCCATCAGTATGTAGCATCATCTAGTGGACCTCTACAAAGATTGTTCAAATTATAGCCCTGGGGTCAAAAAATGACCCCTCCCCTGGGGTCTATTGTTTTACATAGACTTGTATAAAGAAAATTTAAAAAAAATATATTTTCTGAAAGTAGAGGGCCCCGGCTAGTGACCTAGTTTTTTTTACCTCATATGGCCCAGTTTCGAACTTGTCCAAGATTTGATGGAGATGAATGTTCTGATAAACATTCATGAAGATTGGATGGAAAATGTAGCCTGTAGAGTATTAATAAGAGCAACTGTTGACGTCGTACGCCGGACAAAATGTAATCGCAATAGCTCACCTTGCACTTCGCATAGGTGAGCTAAAAAGTACTGCCATATAAATATCAGGAAATTCCACTTCTCACAACGAGTAGTTGATATATGGAAAAATCTGCCAAAAGATGTTATGTCAGCTTGCAGTGTAAATAGTTATAAAAATTAGTTAAATGTGTGTTGGAAATAAGTTCGAATACAATTTGCGCTAAATGATGGACCGGAAGTGGGGGTACTTCAAAATTTAAGAGATGGATCTAAGAAGCAGTAGCCTAATCTCTACCCCAATTTAAACCAAGGTGTTTACAGAAAAGTGGCATTTCAAATGTCATTGATAACTAAAAGAGAAAATGTAAACCAATGTCAGGGTTTTTATTTTGTGTATGAAATAGACGGTTCTGTAGTTACATGGGAATAATGTAAGAAAGTCAAGAAACAACGGGTAGGCGAAAATGCCCCATGATATAACCCTTTCCCACCTATAGACGCATTTGCAGTAGACGACTTTTGAAAAAGTTGTGAGCAATTTCTCCTTTTGACACAATGTTTTCAACTTTTTTTCCCAGGAATTATATCTTAATTTCTAGAGAGTTTCCATAACTGTAGTAGATGTTTTCAAGGTCATCTGTTTTAGATGTGGGAAAGGGTTAACTGATATACTGTTGAAAATAACGTTATACTCCAAACAGATGAACTAACTTATTTGAAGGCATACTGGGGCTGTAATTCCAGCCAGTTTTGGTGGGGGCGACACAGTGACTGCTATATACCCCCATATTCTTAAGGAAGGGGGTATAACTATGGGGAACGTAGAAGACCCTGATCAGACTTTACTAAGGCTTATCTTGATCTTCACAGGTTGCATTGTGCTGAATGTCAATTTGACTTGGCCAAATATGTCAAGCACATCACTGGACAGTAAACTAATTTACCTGACCTTTTTGCAAACATGTTTATCCTTTCCCGACACACAACACATCTGCAGCAGACGACTTTGAAAACATCCATGCAAAATAAGGAAAAGTTCTGTAAATGAAAACATTAACCATTGAGTAGACTGGAAAGAAAAGTGGCAAAAGAAAGAATTTCTCCTTTCATCAAAATGTTTGTAAATGAAGTCTGCTGCAGAGGTGTCACAAAGCGTCTGTATATGGTTAATGATGTTTTAAAAGTGTATACTTCTCTTGTCATCAAGTGAAGTTTGTGAAAATACCAAAGTTAAAATATATATAGCTTCGCACAGGTCAGTATTAGGTTATTATGTCAAGAATTTGTTAGTGTCACAAAGAAACAAGAAATAATTGATTGAATGGAGTTTCTGTTTTCAACAATAATTTAGTTATATCAAGGTGGCCATTTCACCTAGTCCCGTTACTCCCGTTTTTCTTGTACCTTTACTCTACGCAACTAGCTACCTTCCCACACAGACGGCCAGATCAGCCCATTGTTGAAAGACCAATAATGCTAGTCACTCGAAAAGAGTAAATGGACAAAACTGAAAAGATTTAACCATCCGAACTGTCAATCTAACCAACAAACTGCCAATGTAAGTGGAGGATTGATTTAGGTTCCATGACGTTTTTCAAGTATGATAAAAGATACAATTCACTTTTTTCAGAAAATGTTAGACAAAGCAATACAAGGCTAGGGAATGTGCCCAAGGGTACACCGGCATGACTGCGACGGGCATGAATGCAGATGTCAGACTGACTTAACACGTTTAACACACAAGCTATCGGACACCTCTCCCCTTTAATGCAAGAAGGTTGTAACTCCGTTTCTCATTTTTGTTCTTTTTCTTTTTACAGGAGAAGCTAAAAACTATCCTTTTTTGATGAAAAAAACAACAAAGAAACATCCTTTTGATATTTGTTTTAAAAATACATTTCAGGAAGCTTTAAAACTGTAAATTTGAAAAATAATTTCATACAAATGAGATTTAGTGGATGTGTCCAGTTACAACCTTCTTGCACTCAAATGACGTCATTTTTAGCTCGACTATAAGGGGAGCTATTGTAGTCAACCCGGCGTCGCCGTCGCCGTTGGTTAAAGTTGTTGTGCAAGCTAGCATTTACCCATATAACTTACATACGCCTAGGCCAATGATCTTCAAACTTGGTATGGACATACTTCATAGCAAGTTCGTGATGTATGCCTTCTCAGTTCGGAGTCAGTAGGTCAAAGGTCATGGTCACTAACTTTCTATATAGAAACAGTTCATGGTTTTTGTGCAAGCTAGCATTTACCCTTATAACTAACATACGCCTAGGCCTATGGTCTTTAAACTTTGTATTGACATTCTTCATGGCAAGTTTGTGATGCCTATAAACTTTGGAGTCAGTAGGTCAAAGGTCATGGTCACTGTGACCTTCTATATTGAAACAGTTGATGGTTAAAGTTTTTGTGCAAGCTAGCATTTACCCTTATAACTAACATACACTTAGGCATGTGATCTTCAGGTTGGTTTTGCCTAGATAGTTTGGAGTTACTAGGTCAAGGTCAAGGTCACTGTGACCTTTCTGTAAGGAAACAGTTAATGGTTAAATTGTTTGTGAAAGCTAACATTTACCCTTATAACTTACAAACGCCTAGGCCTATGATCTTCAAACTTGGTATGGACATACATCATAGCAAGTTGGTGGTGCCTAGATAGTTTGGAGTTAATAGGTCAAAGGTCAAGTTCACTGTGACCTTCAATACAGAAACATTCCTTGCTTTAAAACTACTGATTGCTTAGGCCTATGACCCTGAAACTTAGTTTGGGTAATGGACATGATCAGCACTTCACTCAAACAGGTCATGGGATCATAAGGTCAAAGGTCAAGGTCACTTTGACCTTTAACGAAAAAAACACTATTTTTTGCAATAACTTTTAACTAGTTGCATATGGTGCAAATTGTTGCCTTATGGACTTAAAGGTTTGCGTGCAACTACATTAAGAGTCCATATCTTAGTAACTACTTGATGCATTCCATTGACACGTTATACAACCCTTCTCAACCATCACACCTATGAAAATAATCAAGTTAAATAACTCTATCCTGCATATAATGCAAATGATCACCCTTTAAGACATTGTGGTTAATGTTTAGCATGCAACTACATTAGAGTCCATTATCTCAGTAATCAAATAAGCAGTGGAATAGTCGAGCATGCTGTCGTCCGACAGCTCTTGTTTATTATTTTTTGAGTGCAAGAAGGTTGTAACTCACATAATTTCTTTTCAACATTGAAAGAAAATCATAACAAATATGCATAAGTGTGAACTTATCAATTTAAATTGTAAAAATGAAACACTTTCCTTGACACAGACAACTTTTGACACATCTGCTCAAGAAAGATTGCTCAATGAACATTTTTTTGTTCTAGCAATGTTGTTTTACTGCTTCAAAATTGTTATTTTCCGTATTTAGTTTTATTTCTTGCTTTAAAGATCTTTTATGTTCAAAAAATGTATGAACAAAAGGCTTTCAGGCAAATGGGTTATTATCTTAAGGTCACTGTTTCCATTAAGTCAGTTTGCACTTTTTAGCTCACCTGAGTTATTGTGATCGTCTTTTGTCCGGCGTCCGTCGACCGTCGTGCGTCAACTTCTTCTCCTCAATAACCGGTGGGTCAATTGGAATGAAACTTCACAGAAAGCATCCTCTCAATGACCTCACCAGATTTCCTTCAAATTTTGGGGATCCATGCAGAATTCTGGTTTCCATGGCAACGAAATGAAAAAAAACTTCAAAATTCTTCTTCTCCAAAACTGGTTGTCAGATTTTCAAATAATTTTGTAGAAATGTTCCTTGGATGACCCTCTATCATATTCCTTCAAGCCATGTTAATTGGTCGAAAAACATGGCCGTTGGGGGTGGGGGGCTATTTTGCCTTATATGGATATAGTGAAAACTTAAAAAATCTTCTCCTCCTAAAGTGTCAGGCCGATTTTCAAATAATTTTGTAGAAATGTTCCTTGGATGACCCTCTATCGGATTCCTTCAAGCCATGTTGATTGGTTGAAAAACATGGCCGCCAGGTGGGCGGGGCTATTTTGCCTTATATGGCTATAGTGAAAACTTAAAAAATCTTCTCCTCAAAAAGTGTCAGGCCGATTTTCAAATAATTTTGTAGAAATGTTCCTAGGGTGACCCTCTATCAGATTCCTTCAAGCCAAGTTGATTGGTCGGAAACTATGGACACCAGGGGCCGGGGCTTATATAGCTAAAGTGAACACAAAATCAGGTGAGCGATCCAGGGCCATCATGGCCCTCTTGTTTGATATAACTTATGAAAAATCTCATTATATTTTTATCGCATATATTACAATGACTTTATAGTTTATATATTTACACATAATTTAGATTTCTCCAAGACTTTATTCTTTCCTCAGTATCGTAAGGTTCAGGCAAGAGTTAGGAAACACATGCCTATGTCTCCTATTAATAAGTCATAACATTACTGTCATACTGACAGACAGTCAAAAGACAAAAATGGTTTCTTAGTGTCACCCTGATCGAAGCTACCGTTATAAAAAGTATCAGTCCTACATTTCATAATGTGTGACCAAAAGATGAAATAGATGATGCTTACTTCAGATGATAATTTTTCCTACACAAGGTATGAAGATCAGAGTCCTTTTCCAATCACATTTTGATATATTCTGATCTCATAATGTATAACTCTATACGACTAAGATTTGGAGTGTAACCCAAACATAATTATACAATAAGTCCCAATTACTCTGAGACTCAGCTGATGATGTCCATGTTCAGCAGTATATCTGTATTTTGAACATAGTATACCAGTAGTCCTGGTTTACCAACGACTTCCAGGCTAGACTACAACCAAGAAATAATGATGACAATGAACAGTCAGATGACACCTAGGAAAGACTAAAAACGTGTTGTTTTGTAAGTTGGCATCGCATGGTACGGATTCTGTGAAGGGATGTCCCAAGCAAGCTACACATGAAAGGAAAGAGCAATACCGCAGGAAGGAAGATGGGCCCAACAGGACAGATTCATTGGTAATAGACAGGCTAGTTAAATTGTCTTTTTCAGGTGATGTGTCACTGGTCGAAAGTGTGTAAGAACCATTCGGTTATGAAGGTACATCAGGCATAGAGCAGAAGTAAATTACGTGGAGGTCGAGAGCAAGTTATATCTTGTGAGATGAGCGAGATATCTAGTCAGGGTTCCAACCATAGTGCTCGAGGACTCTCAGCTTCTGTATTTTCTCTGACCAGATTCAGTCCTGTGAATGATGATGATGATTCTAAAGATGGTTTCTTGGGAGTTACAAGGGAGTATAGTGGATGCACATTCTGATGAGCGGCACCGACGAGTCCAAATAAGACTTACTATCTCAACTCACTTACACCATAGGGAAAGATAGATTTTGAATTGCAATCAATCATAACCAAACTAAGCCCTGTCTAGTTCCTTACAGGCGCGAAGTCAACAATAAGAAAAACTTAGAAATATAATTAATGGTGTTTATAAGGCTTTTCCTCTTACTACAAACTTGCAACAGACGACATTGAAGGCAAAAATATGGAAAATCTCTCAAAATGACATCAACATCATAATGTTTTTAAAAGGAATCATACAACTCTGTGAAGCGATTCCGTCTAGACAGAAGGTTCTTACCACTGCAGGTAAAGGCAAAGACAAGATCAAGCTTCATGTCAAACCCATTTGGATTCATGAAAGAATTGTAAAGAAGGGGAGAACTGGGGAGATTGAAAGCAGTTTTGATGAAATTAACTCTTTCGGGCGTTTTCTCATTCCAAGCTAAACAGAGATTTGGGGATTGTGACCAAGAACTACCAGTCAACGAACCACTAAATTCTATAGATATAAATGAGCCAACATGAAAAGAGGTTGCCCACATGGTGGGAAAGGAACGATTTTCTTCTATTCCAGGTTCAATGATGTCATAAATTCTATATAAACAAATGTAATCTTTCTGTCAGAGCCTGTCTATGGGAAAAGGTTCATATTTACTTTTGTGAACAGTTAAGGTCCACATTAGCATGTAGATCTGCACAAACTGATCAAGATCTATACATATATAAGGAGCTTTTCTCAAGTTGTGCAGATTCAGAAAAGGCAATGCAGATGTGCAAAATCTAGTTTTCAGAAATGCATTTTTACTTTACTGTTTTTGACGCAATCCTTCTTGCACCAAATTTTGTGTAAGAAGGTTGTATCTCTCAGTTACAACATTCTTGCACAAATCAAATACACTTTTGAGAAACAACCTTTTCGCATAAAACTATTTTGATGATTTAGAATGAGAATATAAATCCAAAATTTTAATATGATGCATATCGAGGGCTTGGCGTGAAACGGTTGTAACTCAAAACCTATTTTGAAAACCTTGGATTAGGGGCAATTTTGACCCTTTTGTAAACAATGCAAATTTAGGTGCCATTGCTCAGAACGAGCAATGGCACCTAAATTTCCATTGTTTACCAAGAACAAGAGGCCCATGAGGGCCTATGCTCTACTGGTATGGTTCTTTGGTCATTTTCAATCCAGAGCATGTATGTATGGTGAAGATCGGATAGTAAATGGAGGCTCTTTTGTGTTCACAAGCTGTATTATAGCAATTTTTACAATTTCATGGGCCATAATCCAGTCTTGCATGGGCGGATCTAGCTGGTTTTCAAAAGGAACCAAGCTCTCATCAATATTTAACTACTATCTAAGTTTGGTGAAGATCAAATAGTAAATGGAGCCTCTATTGTGTTCACATGCTCAATTATAGCAATTTGGACAATTTCAAGGGCCATAATCCAGTCTTGCATGGGCGGATCTGGCTGGTTTTCGAAAGGAACCGAGCTCTCATGGATATCTAACTACTGTATAAGTTTGGTTGAGATACAATCAAACGTGAAGACTGTATCGTGTTAACAAGCTCTTTTATAGCAATTTTGACCATTTCAAGGGCCATAATCCAGTCTTGCACGGGCGGATCTGACTGGTTTTCAAAAGGAACCGAGCTCTCATAGATATCTAACTACTGTATAAGTTTAGTTGAGATACAATCAAAAGTGAAGACTGTATCGTGTTAACAAGCTCTTTTATAGCAATTTTGACCATTTCAAGGGCCATAATCCAGTCTTGCATGGGCGGATCTGGCTGGTTTTCGAAAGGAACCGAGCTCTCATGAATATCTAACTACTGTATAAGTTTGGTTGAGATACAATTAAAAGTGAAGACTGTATCGTGTTAACAAGCTCTTTTATAGCAATTTTGACCATTTCAAGGGCCATAATCCAGTCATGCATGGGCGGATCTGGCTGGTTTTCGAAAGGAACCGAGCTCTCATAGATATCTAACTACTGTATAAGTTTGGTTGAGATACAATCAAACGTGAAGACTGTATCGTGTTAACAAGCTCTTTTATAGCAATTTTGACCATTTCAAGGGCCATAATCCAGTCATGCATGGGCGGATCTGGCTGGTTTTCGAAAGGAACCGAGCTCTCATGGATATCTAACTACTGTATAAGTTTGGTTGAGATACAATCAAAAGTGAAGACTGTATCGTGTTAACAAGAAATTGTTTACGGACGCACGGACGACGGACACATCGCCACGACATAAGCCCTTCTGGCCTTTGGCCAGTAGAGCTAAAAATGATATAATGCCTTTAAAAACTTTATGGCGAGGTAAATAACCTTGGTAAAAAAATACCAATTTTAGTTACAACCGTTTCACACCAAGCCCTCGATATATATGGATATAAATAAATTTTCTGCAAAAAAGTCACTTAATTGAAAATAGTGAGGTACAACCTTCTTGCACTAATAACCTCTGCTGTAGATGATGTTTGGAAACATTGTCCCAAAAGGAGAAATTGGTCATAGAGAATAAATTGACCTTTTACCACAATGTTTTCAAATTTAATCAATAATTAATCATTCATTTATAGTTTCCATAGTTTTGACTGAATAGTTTCATGCTGTTATTACAACCCTACTGTATAACTTTTAGACCAGGATGTGAGCTAGGGTAGAAATGATAACAAAATCACTGTGTTAATAATACATGTAGTCAAGTTTATTACTATTTTGTGTAATGTAAATACATTTTAACTATACGATAATCAAAGTATTTTTGTCTCAATCCATTGCCATAGCCCTTTCCCACTAACAGATGCAATTTGGTGCATCTTTTGAAAACATTGAGGCGAAAGGAAAAATTGCTCATTATGAGCAATTTCTCCTTTTGCCACAATGTTTACAGCTTTATTCAATACATATACTTATAGAGTTGTCTGCTGCAGATTTGCTGCATGTGGGGAAGGGATAGTAGCTCTTGTAAGATGCGATGCATGGGAACCACTCGGTAACAACCTCTGTTGTAGGGTCATTATTCACGCCGATTTGAAAACAAATGTTATTTTAATGAATAGTCACATGCTACATTATGAATTTTGATTGGCTAATTTCCAACATGGGACATGAAATAGTCACTAACATTATCCCTAATATAGATTTGTATCAATGGTATGGAGAAAAACAATTGTATTAACATGTAGTTACGACAGTTTTTCCATAAACCCTGAAATCATCTTTTTTTATGTCTTACAGCAGTAAAATTAAAATCGATAAAATCACTTTGATACCTGCTGATCTTGGATAACAGCGTACATGTCCTAGATCAAACTGTATTTTGTATATAAGGGATATATGAGTGAAATGCCGAGACGGACAGAACCATAGATAAGGTCTTTTTTTTTTCTCATGTTAAATCTTAATATTCTAATCCAATCCTATGCTGTGGGTACCTAATTGATTTATTTCTGTAAGACAATTCAAATAATCAATTGATAAGAACCAACAACAAAGGATTGGTAAATGGAGGGAGACATTGGCAGTATTAGTCAAGCTGACTAACCCTTATCTAATGCTCTGAATGAGTATACAGGGAGAAGGGTTCTGATCAATCAAGTCTTAACCACACAAAATCACAAAATTACAAGCGTAACTGAAGCTTTAACATAATCTAGGAAACAATCATTCAAAACAGCTTAACCCTTTCCCACCTGTAGACGCATGTTGGCGTGATAGCAGCAGATGACTTTTGAAAAACATTGTGACCAAAGAAGTAATTTCTCATGATGAGCAATTTCTCCTTTGGCCACAATGTTTTCAACTTTATTTAGCTATTGAGCTATCTTTTGTCGAGATTTTTCAGGTTTTTTCACTATGTTTTCAAAGTCTTCTGCTGCAGATTTGTAGTATGTGGGAAAGGGTTATAACAGTAGAAACAGTGGAAACGTTTATCCTGCAATGCACAATGTTAACCCTTTCCTTCATATAGACAATTTCTGATTCAATTATAAAGATATTTTATTTGTTGACAAAATATGTTCAGTCATCTGCTGCAGAATTGACGTATGAGGGAAAGGGTTTAACAACATTTGAGCACAGTGTAGACCACCATCTGGCTGGACGTACATCAATGCAGTCAAATGTCTCCTTCTCAAGCATTTATCCTTTGCACAAATTAGATTTTTGAATAAGCAAGATTTTGAGGAATTCAAGGATGATAGAAAGAAAGTTATGAATTCAGCAGGATAGAAAAAACATTCAGTAAGAATTTTTTGGACATCTTTTATGTGAAGGCTGCAATTCATGTTTACACTGGTTTATTGTTTACTGTAACATTGTCAAGAACAAAAAGTACATGATGCCTAAAATTTATAGCAAACGAAGAAGTGAATCTGTTTCCTGTTTAATGAAGTAACATTCTACTAATGAATTCTTAAAACTAAAGGTTTGTGAGGACAAAACACGTTTAAGGTGTACGACAACACCAAGCATCTAACATTTCATTATAACACACAACAAATGCTGGTTTTAACCAATTACATGATATGCTAGCAACAACCTTTTAAACGCATCTGCAGCAGATATCCTTCTAAAACACTGTTGCGAAGGAAGAGATTGCTCATTATGAGCGATTTGTCCTTTTGCCTTTTGTTATAATATTCAATAATTATTCTTTAATTTATAGAGACCATTTCATATTTTTGCCAAGCTATTTTCAAAGTCATCTGTTGCAGATTCGACGTATAAGGGAAAGGGTTAAAGCCAACTTTTTACTTGATAGTCACACTTCAGATGTTGCTGAAAAGAATGTCAGAAAGTAGGTAATTTCTCAATTGAAATGCAAATGTAATTGTTATCAATGATAACAGGCTAAAATCCAACAGCAATATAGTTTTATTATCAATTATTCTACTCACATCAGCTGCACCAAACAATCATAGGTCTTTGAAAACAAGCCAACTGTAAATTCTGTGTGTGATCACAGTTTAGTCTGAATCTACATTATTTCTCTAACTTTTATATATGGACTAGATACACCCTGAAAGTGCCACAATTATTGTACATTGGACCTGTGTTTGTTTGATGCTGCTGCCCATGCACTTTCAATTGTCAGAGGATAGAGGCAAACTCAAGTTCAAAGCAATTCTCACTTAAAAAAGCCAACTAAAATCTACTCAAAATAAACAACAAAATCCGTTCTTGTCCGGGAATAATTCTCAAACACAAAGTAATTATTTATATCTTAGAACTGGTCATCTGACTGGTAGGTAGGTCAGGGAACACAATTTATTTCTATGTACCATTGACCTTGATTATATAGTATTTGTAAATTACAATTCCCTACCAGTAAAAACAAAGGAAGAAAAATAATATCTTGTATTAGCGATACCAAACAGTTTGTGTTTTTTCTAGCAAAAATGAATTACTGTATACAAAAGCTTGCTTACTCAAAAACAATCAAAGAATAATTCAAAATGATGTTCCTGCTAATTTGAAACATTTTTCTGATACTTAAAACGCAAGAAGATAATGTTTTTCTATACACAAATAAAATCTTAAATAAAAAGAGACATCATTTTAGCTCTGAACAATTTAATTATGTACTTCTACTATACTTTACATAGAACATCTTCCTAAAATCTTTTGCACTTGCAGACATATTTGCAGCAGACAACTTTTGAAAACATTGACAAATGAAGATATTGTTCATAATGAACAATTTCACATTTTTCGTTATTGTTTTCAAATCCATTCAATTATTAATTTTTCATTTATAGCAATGTTTCATATTTTGGTGTAGATTAAAAGTTGTCTGCTGCAGATTTGTTGAATGTAGAAAAGGGTTTAAACTAACCTTTATTGTTTTTAAATCTTTCAGTAAACAAACTTGTTTTCCATTTTAAAGAATTATGAATACAATCTGAAAACAGTTCATTCTATACAGCTTTAAACACCTATATATACACATACATCTTGACATCGGGCTTCATGCAGGAATAACTCTTATGAACATTATAACAGTAGAACTTGAAAACGTGATTATGAAATTTAAAATCATCTATAAAGTGAATCTATTTTTTTCCATTAATGTTCGTTTATTATGTTTGAATCAGCAAATATTTAAATATTAATCAATAGAATGTACTGGACTATCTCATACGCAAAGTTTCTTCTTAACCCTTTCCCTCATATAGACGCTTTCTGATGCCTCTGCAGCAGACAGCTTTTTGAAAACATAGTGACAAAAGAAGAAATTGCTCAAAACGAGCAATTTGTCCTTTTGACACAATGTTTTCCACTTATAGTCATAGGTTATCCATTCAATTATAGAGATTTTCTATTGTTTGACAAAATATGTTCAAAGTCGTCTGCTGCAGAATCGTCGTATGAGGGAAAGGGTTAAACATTTTGAACCCTTTACACGATAAAAACAACTATTGACCCGTCTGGAGCAGATAATTTTTGTTTGACCCTATGGATATTGTTCCTACATTGTTCATCTAAACATCCCTTTAATAGAGTATTCTATGTTGTAAAACAGTAAATCATCAACTAACAGCTATATAGTATTATTACACAATACAAATTTGAATAAATATTACATACACAATAATTGGGTCCCTTTTACTGACATTTATTTTAACCTTTGTTTCAAACGGACAAGTTCATATAATACACAGGCTAAATGACATAACAGGACCAGTGAAAGAGCATTTCTATGACCCTAAATCACTGGCTATCCAACAAAGATAGCTCTGCTATGCTATTGTGGTGTCTGTTTATCAATTGCTTCACGGAAAACATTTATTACTTCACCTAGTTAAAAAGTTCTGCATGAAAAACTGGAAACAACCAGAGTGCACTCATTTATTCCAACATAATAATGGCTCTGTAACAAGTCATTTTAATGTACAACACACTATCTCACAATCATCACAATTATCACACTTTTTAATACATCAAAACACGAACCCTTTCTTTCCGCATACATCAGGGTGATAAACAATGAAATATAATTAACATTATCTTCTAAAGTCTCTAGTTCGAACTGTTTTTAATATTTATAATCTGTCGTTTTTTAACTACATGCTATATCCATATTGTTGAGGCATGCCCCCTGCTGGCATACCTGCCCCGTATCCTGGTTGGGCATACATCCCGGGCTGTGCTGGAGGAGGGCCTGGGGGCATACCCATAGCTGGTCCTGCTGTCAACATCAGCTGTGGTTCAGCTGTAAATATATATTTTTTATTAATCTAATCTTTTTCCATGATTTGATGCATGTGAAGCAGACGTTTTTTAGAATCCATGACAAAAGAAGAAATTGCTCATAATAAGCAAATTCTCCCTTTTGCCATTATGTTTTCAACTATATTGGATGTTTATACCTTCATTTATAGAAATTAACTTAATTTGCCCCAAGATGTTTTCAAAGTCATCATTGCAGATTTATTTTATGTAGAAAAGTTTTTACAATTGTCCAGTATGATTATGTGAAGCTCTTCCAAAAATAAATGGGAAATCTTGAAATTAAAAATTTAGTGAATATAGTGTAATCTGCAAAACGACACCATCAAGGAGCGATTACATATTTAAAATGGCGCTATAAGTTCACTCAACCAGTTTTTATTGCAATTTCAATTCTAATAAGTAAAACTTCCATATAACAGTAAACAGCACCCAAATGTCTTTCAAATTTATATTTTTTATCTCCTCAATGTAATCCAAAATGTTATTACCTGTGTGCCGATTTATTATCGGAACACATGTATATATACAAACATTACAATGCAGTAGTCACATGACTTAGTTTGATTCAAATGATTTTAACAGTTTTCAACAGTTTTTAGCTCTACTGGCCAAAGGCCAGAAGGGCTTATGTCGTGGCGATGTGTCCGTCGTCCGTGCGTGCGTGCGTCCGTGCGTCCGTAAACAATTTCTTGTTAACACGATACAGTCTTCACTTTTGATTGTATCTCAACCAAACTTATACAGTAGTTAGATATCCATGAGAGCTCGGTTCCTTTCGAAAACCAGCCAGATCCGCCCATGTATGACTGGATTATGGCCCTTGAAATGGTCAAAATTGCTATAAAAGAGCTTGTTAACACGATAGTCTTCACTTTTAATTGTATCTCAACCAAACTTATACAGTAGTTAGATATTCATGAGAGCTCGGTTCCTTTCGAAAACCAGCCAGATCCGCCCATGCAAGACTGGATTATGGCCCTTGAAATGGTCAAAATTGCTATAAAAGAGCTTGTTAACACGATACAGACTTCACGTTTGATTTTATCTCAACCAAACTTATACAGTAGTTAGATATCAATGAGAGCTCGGTTCCTTTCGAAAACAAGCCAGATCCGCCCATGCATGACTGGATTATGGCCCTTGAAATGGTCAAAATTGCTATAAAAGAACTTTTTAACACGATACAGTCTTCACTTTTGATTGTATCTCAACCAAACTTATACAGTAGTAAGATATCCATGAGAGCTTGGTTCCTTTCCTAAACCAGCCAGATCCGCCCATGCAAGACTGGATTATGGCCCTTGAAATTGTCCAAATTGCTATAATTGAGCATGTGAACACAATAGAGGCTCCATTTACTATCTGATCTTCACCAAACTTAGATAGTAGTTAAATATTGATGAGAGCTTGGTTCCTTTTGAAAACCAGCTAGATCCGCCCATGCAAGACTTGATTATGGCCCATGAAATTGTAAAAATTGCTACAGCTTGTGAACACAAAAGAGCCTCCACTTACTATCCGATCTTCACCATACATACATGCTCTGGATTGAAAATGACCAAAGAACCATACCAGTAGAGCATAGGCCCTCATGGGCCTCTTGTTCAGTAATATCATGGCAGCCAGTTCATCTAACATGTACTTTCTGGCTGATATGGTATGTACACTACACCCTTCACAGGCGACTGGCTACCTTCCCCTATGGACTAGTTAGTAAATGGTGCAAAATGACTGACACTAGTCACAATGACTTATCAGTTAATTAAGGATTGAAAGATCAAGCCAGAATTCTAACTCACAACTCCTTGATGGAAAGATAACAGACTGAGCTATCCCAGCTCCAAAAACTATTCAATCAATCTGCTGTAGTGTATAACAAATATTCAGACTAATTGCAGCTTAATGCAGATTGATTGGACGGATTGATATTTACACTTCAATCTATTTTAGACAGAAATGTCTCATAACTTACCAAATACTATGGGCGCTTCTTCTGCCTTTTGTTCAACTTCACTTCTCACAGATTCTGACTGTTCTAATTTGTCAACCTGACATTAAAAATGTAAAACACAAAGATTTAAATATCATCCACCTTGATCAAGGAAAACCAGAAAGCAGAAAATTAACCTTTCCAACATTTTAGCTATGTAAACTATTGCCTAAATAGAAATAAATACCTTTCCAGCAACTGTCATTTTACCCTTTTCCGCATACAGACGCTTTCTGATGCCTCTGCAGCAGACTTCATTTGAAAACAATGTGGCAAAAGAAGAAATAGCTCGTAATGAGCAATTTCTCCTTCATAATTAAACTCTTATTTGTGGAGATTTTTCATGGTTTTGAATATAAGTTTTCAAAGTCGTCTTTTCCGGTTTGTTATACGTGGGCAAAGGTTAAAATAATTGGAAAACATGTCGACTTAGTATGAAATGAATATCAATACCACAGATAATTTTGTTGAGACACATTAATTACGTTTGCACTGCCAGCTAGTTGAAACCAAATTTCTTTAATAATTAGTGTAACCGGTATTATTCTCTGACCATTAACCCTTTCCCTCATATAGACACTTTCTGAAGCCTCTGCAGCAAATGGCATTTTGAAAACAGTGACAAAAGAAAAATTGCTCAAAACGAGCAATTTCTCCTTTTGCCACAATGTTTTTCACTTTTAGTCATAGGCTATCCATTCAATTATAGAGATTTTCCAATGTTTGACAAAGTATGTTCAAAGTCGTCTGCTGCAGAATTGTCGTATGAGGAAAAGGGTTAATCTGTCAGGTCAGAGAGTAATTTGGAACCTTGTAGAAACACAAATAAAAGATTAACATAAAGAGCGCTTTTTATGCTCTAAAATCCTTATTTGACCTCAAATACCTACGATGTGGGTACTCAAAAGAATCGTCTCAGTGAAACGATTCTTTTGATGAGTGCTAAGAGAGATGTTATATACAAAATCTCTATTTAATCCTCCTTATCTGGTCCTCTGAACAACATAAGATTCATTCTTTTCCTCATTTTGACACCTCTGTAGAAGTAGACTTTTGGGAATGTTTTGGAAAAAGCAGAATTTGCTTAAAGAAGCAATATTTCTTTTTTCTACAATGTTTTCAAGTCTGTGACAAAATTATAATCTAAAAATTCTAGATGTGGCACAAGAGGGAACAGGTTTAATTAGTTCAAGATTGAATTCCATTAATCCATCACCTAACAGACATACCTTTGTGATGTATTCTCTGATGACTTGTATCATATAGGGCATTGCAAAATCCATAATGTTGTGTCTCCAGGCCAGTTCAAGGATGACATCTGGTCGAAGAAGGTCATAACACTGGAACAAGCAGGCAGCAAAACATTCATGGTACGAGTTCTCTAAGAACCACGCAATCAAGTCCTCTGCAATATCAATGTTCCTTGATTCACCAGCGTACAACATTGCATCCTGCAAAAGAGATAGATTTTTTTTTGTTATAGTCAATGGGTTTTTTCATGATCTTTAAGGTGTCATAGCAACACTAGGAGAGTGAACAATATTTTTACTGAAACTTCAAAATTAAAACTGTAAATTAAACAAATCTGCAGCAGATGACATAGAAAACATGTAAAATCTCAATAAATGAAAACATTATTATTGAATGAAGTTGAAAACATTGTGGCTAAAGGAGAATTTTTAATTCTTCAGAGATGTTGTCACTTGCTTAAGATGACTTTGAATTACATTAACCCATTTTCAAGTGCAGACACATTTTGACCTATCTGCAGCAAACAATTCAAACTTGTACCAAATGACGCCTTTTGAAATAACGTTTTCAACTCTATTCATAATTTTCACAGATTTTAGTATATTGAAAAGGGTCAACATTTTCTTAGGTAAAATGATTTCCCATTTTCACAAGTACCATACAAAATTGCAAAGGCAATCAAGCCAGTTTATGGTTCCTAATTATCTTACGGCAGGTCTAGATAAATCCGTATTTCATGATCTAAAATCCTTACTTGATCCATAAATTCTATGTTCTGGGTTCTCAAAAGGATTGTGTCAATGAGAATTCTTTTAACCCTTTACTCACATACAGTCCCTTTCTGAGGCCTCTGCAACGGCAGTTTTGAAAAAGTTGTGACATGATGAGCAATTTATCCTTTTGTTACACTGTTTTCAACTCTATTCTAAAACTTAACATTTGTGGAAAGAGATTTTTGTTATTTCTCTGAAGATGATTTCAAAGTTGTCTGCTGCCGATTGGTTGTATGTTGGAAAAGGTTAAGTATCCACAATAAATGGCTTGGTTGAGAAAAAAAGAGTGATAATGTTGGGTAGGGACCAGATTACATCTATCTTATCCAAGCCTTTGACCAACAGTGAAGAAAGATCATTACTATACCTTAAACAGTTTATCTTTCTTGCATAGATCCACAGACTGTTTCCATCTGTTGTTCCCTTTGTATAAGTATGCAGCTATTCTACGGAACTCTATCAGTTCATGGCGCTCTAACCTCTGTGCCAGGGAAATGTTGTCAAAGTTGTCGTAAGCATCGATTGATGCTCGTAAACCTTGATAGTCTTCTTCTTGTATAAATAGGTTATTGAGCGCCTCATTGATCGCTTTATTGTTGTTCTTTTGCACTGCCCGCAGATAAGGTTTAACAAGTGGAATTTGGTTGACTCGATCGAAGAAAGTAACAGCTCTTGTATGGTCGAGTCTTGGTGAGAGAACCATCAGAAGGTCATTCAATAATAAGGGCTTGTAATCTAGGTAAAACTGAATGGCTTTGTAATATAACTCTATGTTGGCTACTTTTGTGATGATGTCTTTAAACTGGCTCTCCCTCCACGCCTCTGATGGATGGTTAATGATGGTAAGTATTGCATTATCATACTCCTCATACTTGTCGTATAGGAACACAAGCTCGGGCCAAAGGTGGGCTTGTTCTGCAGCACGGAGTACCTGAAATTAACCATTTTACTCAGTAAATTTCAGAGTCATAGTATGCTTGATTTCTCAACATCAGACAACTTTTTGAAAATATTATAAAGAAAGTAAACGTTTCATAAAAGAAATTCACAAAGGAAAATATCACATGGCAAGATATAGACCAATCATCAAGTTTCAATTAAATCAACATAACATCCGACTCATCTATACTATACATTCAATAAGGTTAAGTCAGACAATTACTGTCAACAAAGATACAAAATTATCTGTGCAATCAGATCAGGATCATTCCTGTTGCCATCTAGACATACCAGCATAAAGGAAGCACTTGGAGAACTGTTCTGTTCCACAAAAAACGAACTTTGCAAGCATTACATTTGATCATTATTATAGTTTATTTCAAAAGGTTTGTTTTGCATTTATTTGTAGTGTTTAAACGCCGGTTTCATCAAATGTTCACTTCTATTTACGGCGTTTTCTGAGTAAGTTACCATAACTACTAATCCACTTATCCTGACACCTACGAGTCAGTCTTAATGCTAACCTGACAATCCCGAGTGCCATTTGGTTTATTTTGTGTGACATTGCTCAAGTGGGATTTGATCCGTCTCGCGATAAAACCAACATTGTGGACTCTGCTTAAAGTATCGACCAAGAAAGAAACTTTTTGCCTCTTGTGGATTTTCTGTTTCAGGAAGCATTACTCTATATCTCCATCCTCCTGAGACTGAATGTGTCGGCCCGGATCAGTCTGCGCAGGCTGATCAGGGTCGATACATTATGCAGATGCCATAATGTTGGTTTTCTCGCGGGACAGCTCATTTCTGGTGTATGAAATTAAGAATAGGTATGGACCGTGGAAATAACTAGAAAACTTACTTTTGGAATGTTGACTCTGGACCAGAATAGTTCTAAATGTTCTCTCATTTTTTCAGGTTTAAATTTGGAGTATAAAATAGCTAGTTCAGTAAACATGCCCATGTGAGCTCGTTCTAAACCTGGAAACATAGCAGAAAAGAAAACAAATATATTAGTTCTCTGGGTTTTATATCACTGTTTACAATGTTTCAATTATGTCAAAGCGATGATTAACAAGAGCTTTGAAGAAAACCTTGTGTTAAACCTTTCCATCATGAAGACACATTTAAAACAGACAACTTTTGAAAACATTGTTGTAAATGAAGAAATCACTCAGAGCAATTTCGCCTTTTGCAACAATGATTTCAACTCTCTTCAATAATCTAACTTTCATATATAGAGTTTCTATACTTTTGTATATATTTTTATTGCTTTTCCCAAATGGTCTAAAACATTCTTATCCAAGTTCCAAACCCTATGATGTGGGTACTCAAACAAGACACAATTCTTTTGGGTACCAACAACACAGGATTTCCTTAAAAAAATAAAAGATAAATTGTGGGAAAACAAATTTTCACACATGATTAATGATGAAAATACCTAATGCTGCCTCTAGTAGTCCTATAAGTTCCTCGAAGTAGCCAAGGTCCTGATAATAATTAATGAGCTCCTCCAGTTCGTCCGCATGGACAACAATGTGTAGACCACACATCTGGGCCAGGCGGAACTCTTCATTGTTCACACAAGCAAAGCAAACCTGAATAAAATACAAGTATTTATTTTTAAAACCTTGCTAGAATGCACATACGCACTCTACTTGAGATTCATGTACTGCAAATATCCGACTACATATATATGGAGGTTTATTCCTTTTGTATTTTATAACCTTTCCCTTACTAATCGTCTTCTCTTTGTAATTTATTGAAATCATTGTATATTTATTGTTTATCCACTAAGACTTTAAACAAGAGGGCCATGATGGCCCTATATCGCTCACCTGATTTAATTAACTTCCAATAGTTTTCAAAGTTTTTAATCTAACATATAAGGAAAATAAGCTCCACCCCCTAGAGGCCATGTTTTTCAATGGATCAAAATAATTTGAACAATCTTGATAGATGGTCCGGTCCGGTCCCCCAAGAAACATTTGTGCAAATTAATTTTCAAATCGAGCCAGTGCTTATGGACAAGAAGATTTTTAAAGTTTTGGCAATTTTCCCCTTTTCTGATTCCACAGCAACCAAAGTTCTACTTGAAATTAAATTCTTTGAACAATTTTGAAAGGGGACCACCTAAGGACCATCCTGTGAAGTAATTTTGAAATCTGGCTAGTACTTTTGGACAAGAAGATTTTTAAAGTTTTAGCAATGTACATATAAGGAAAACAAGCCCCGCCCCGTTGCGGCCATGTTTTTGAACATACATTTTGTGCAAAATAATTTTTAAATCAGGCCAGCACTTTTAGACAAGAAGTTTTTTTAAGATTTGGCAATTTTCCCCTTTTCTAATGCCGCAGCAACCAAAGTTCTGCTTGGAATTAAATTCTTTGAACAACATTGAAAGGGGACCACCTTAGGACCATTTCTGTGAAGTTATTTTGAAATCTGGCCAGTACTTTTGGACAAGAAGATTTTTAAAGTTTTAACAATGCACATATAAGGAAAACAAGCCCCACCCCCTTGCGGCCATGTTTTTCAACGGATCGGAAATATTTGAACAAGCTTGGTAGGGGGTGCCCCAAGGAACATTTGTGCAAAACAAGCAAATTCAGAGAATTATGGTCCCCCGCCAGGGTCAAGGTCACAAGGTCAAAAAAATTGGTATTGATGGAAAGGGGTTGTCACAAGGAATACACATGTGAAATATGAAAGCAGTACCTATTACGGTTCAGAAGTTATGACCAAGGTTAAAGTTTTTGTGACAGCGTGACTGACGGACTGACGGACGGACTGACTGACGAATGAGAAATAATAGTCCCCACGCTTTCGCTAAAAGCGGGGGACAATAATTTTTAAATCAGGCCAACACTTATGAACAAGAAGATTTTTTAAGATTTGGCAATTTTCCCCTTTTCTGATGCTGCAGCAACCAAAGTTCTACTTGGAATGAAATTCTTTGAACAACTTTGAAAGGGGACCACCTAAGGACCATTTCTGTGAAATTATTTAAATCTGGCCAGTACTTTTGAACAAGAAGATTTTTTAAAGTTTTAACAATGCACATATAAGGAAAACAAGCCCCGCCCCCTTGCAGCCATGTTTTTCAACGGATCGGAAATATTTGAACAATCTTGGTAGAGGGTGCCCTAAGGAACATTTGTGCAAAATAATTTTCAAATCGGGCCAGCACATTTGGACAAGAAGATTTTTTAAGATTTGGCATTTTTCCCCTTTTCTGATGCCGCAACAGCCAAAGTTCTACTTGGAATGAAATTCTTTGAACAACTTTGAAAGGGGACCACCTAAGGACCATTTCTGTGAAATTATTTAAATCTGGCCAGTACTTTTGAACAAGAAGATTTTTTAAAGTTTTAACAATGCACATATAAGGAAAACAAGCCCCGCCCCCTTGCAGCCATGTTTTTCAACGGATCGGAAATATTTGAACAATCTTGGTAGAGGGTGCCCTAAGGAACATTTGTGCAAAATAATTTTCAAATCGGGCCAGCACATTTGGACAAGAAGATTTTTTAAGATTTGGCATTTTTCCCCTTTTCTGATGCCGCAACAGCCAAAGTTCTACTTGGAATTAAATTCTTTGAACAACTTTGAAAGGGGACCGACCACCTAAGGACCATTCCTGTTAAGTTATTTTGAAATCTGTCAATTGGTTTAGTAGAAGAAGTCATTTGTAGGAAATTGTTAACAGACGGAGACGACGACGACGGACATTCAGTGATCACAAAAGCTCACCTTGCACTTCGTGCATAGGTGAGCTAAAAACATTATAACAGTATCTACAAAGATCTGCATAAACATGGTTGCAGTCTTATTTTGATACATGCAAGGCTTGCATCCAAATTATCAATAATTACCAAGATAACCCTATAAAATATACAAGAATGTTAAAAGTAACACAGGACCTTTATGTGTCACCTACAACTATGTCAATATGTGAAATTGAGACAGACAGCAGATCGACAGTCAATGGAAGAAGTGTGCCCTATGTAATCCTGCCAAGGCAGGTGACACAAAAAGAACTCATCCAAAATCATGGACTGATGTATCAATTACATGAATATAGCTGGCCTAGTTTTTGTATGGTGTTTTGATGCCGCTTTCAACCGTATTTCAATTATATCACAGCATTTCCTTGGTAATTTCCAGTACTACCTGTATTATCTATCCTGACAAAAATGCTTTTCCCCCCCTTTCTTTTTTGTTGTTGATGTTTTACTCCGCTTTCAACAATACTTCAATTATATCACAGTGTTTCCTTGGTAAAACAACAATGCTTCAGTTGTAATGCTATCCCTGCAATCTTGAGCACTAAGGAGGAAGTCACTGCTACAATATTTAAGCCTACCAGGGATCAAAACCCTGGTCTCCCATTCCCAAGGCAGACCTTCTTACCACTGCAGCACAGAGACAAGGGGGTAAATGTAACAATAGGATTTTACCTCTTTCCATGTTCTGGTGCTGTTGGCCTTTCTGGCACAGTCTACTGCTCCTTGATACTCCTCCAAATGGACTAGAGTGATAGCCAGTCTAGCATAATTTGATACATTGTTGTACAATAACTTGGCAGCATCATACATTTTATCATCAAAACAACGATCAGCAACCTGTAATGGACAATATGTTAGCTATACAGATTGTGAATTTCTGGGAAATATTGGCTAAGCAAACTACGTAGTAACATAAATATTAATATTTTTGTATAATCAAGCAGTACCCTGTATATGGGTTATAGTATTACAACTGGTGAAGGCTTTAAGACACTTTCTCGCGATTTTTGGAGCAAACTTTTCAATTCAGAGCTCCAGATGATTACTTAGGTCAAATATTTTTCTCTCCCTAAAATTATTATTAAAGAGTGAATCCCTACCGGAAGCCAACCACTTAAAAAGAAGAGTGAATTGTCAAAAGGTTTTTAACTTATTTAATTTAATTATGCATATTACTTTAAAATAGGCATTCATCCATACAGACTCAATTAATACTTAAGGTCAAAACCAAGTTAAATAAACATTATTTTATTCTACTGTAATAGCTTTTGTAAAACTTTTGAAGAGATGAAATTGTACATTAACAAGTAACTGGAGGATTGCAAGCAATACCATAGTCCCCTACCGGTTTGCACTTTTGAGTCTGTTTCTGTTGTCATAGCAACCCAATGTTTAGGTATATCAAGACAATAAAGTATGAAAATAAAGAAAGGGAAATAACTCAAAAATTAGGGAAGCAAGAGTTATGGTTCATGTGCACTGCACTCCCCCTTGATACGATGTATTCATGTGTGAAATTTCATAGCCATAGCTAGTATAGTTATGGAGATATGCTCCGGACAAAAATCAAGTATGAAAATAAAGAAAGGGAAATAACTCAAAAATGAGGCAAGCAAGAGTTATGGTTCATGTCCACTGCACTCCCCCTTGATACGATGTATTCATGTGTGAAATTTCATAGCCATAGCTAGTATAGTTATGGAGATATGCTCCGGACAAAAATCAAGTATGAAAATAAAGAAAGGGAAATAACTCAAAAATTAGGCAAGCAAGAGTTATGGTTCATGTCCACTGCACTCCCCCTTGATGAGATGCATCCATGTGTGAAATTTCATAACCATAGCTAGTACAGTTTTGGAGATATGCTCCGGACAAAAATCAAGTATGAAAATAAAGAAAGGGAAATAACTCAAAAATTAGGCAAGCAAGAGTTATGGTTCATGTCCACTGCACTCCCCCTTGATACGATGTATTCATGTGTGAAATTTCATAGCCATAGCTAGTATAGTTATGGAGATATGCTCCGGACAAAAATCAAGTATGAAAATAAAGAAAGGAAAATAACTCAAAAATTAGGCAAGCAAGAGTTATGGTTCATGTCCACTGCACTCCCCCTTGATGAGATGCATCCATGTGTGAAATTTCATAACCATAGCTAGTACAGTTTTGGAGATATGCTCCGGACAAAAATCAAGTATGAAAATAAAGAAAGGGAAATAACTCAAAAATTAGGGAAGCAAGAGTATGCTCCGGACAAAAATCAAGTATGAAAATAAAGAAAGGGAAATAACTCAAAAATTAGGCAAGCAAGAGTTATGGTTCATGTCCACTGCACTCCCCCTTGATACGATGTATTCATGTGTGAAATTTCATAGCCATAGCTAGTATAGTTATGGAGATATGCTCCGGACAAAAATCAAGTATGAAAATAAAGAAAGGGAAATAACTCAAAAATTAGGCAAGCAAGAGTTATGGTTCATGTCCACTGCACTCCCCCTTGATGAGATGCATCCATGTGTGAAATTTCATAACCATAGCTAGTACAGTTTTGGAGATATGCTCCGGACAAAAATCAAGTATGAAAATAAAGAAAGGGAAATAACTCAAAAATTAGGCAAGCAAGAGTTATGGTTCATGTCCACTGCACTCCCCCTTGATACGATGTATTCATGTGTGAAATTTCATAGCCATAGCTAGTATAGTTATGGAGATATGCTCCGGACAAAAATCAAGTATGAAAATAAAGAAAGGGAAATAACTCAAAAATTAGGCAAGCAAGAGTTATGGTTCATGTCCACTGCACTCCCCCTTGATGAGATGCATCCATGTGTGAAATTTCATAACCATAGCTAGTACAGTTTTGGAGATATGCTCCGGACAAAAATCAAGTATGAAAATAAAGAAAGGGAAATAACTCAAAAATTAGGGAAGCAAGAGTTATGGTTCATATGCACTGCACTCCGCATTGATGAGATGTATCCACATATGGAATTTCATAGCCATAGCTAGTACAGTTTTGGAGATATGCTCCGGACAAAAATTTGCCGGACTGAGTGACCGACTGACTGACTGACTGACAGATGGACTGACTGACTGACTGACAGATGGACTGACGGACGGAGTGCAAACCTAATAGTCCCCTTCGGCACGCCGGTAGGGGACTAATAAGCTTACATGGTCAGTCTATGTGATAACGGCATTACTTCACAATAAATACAGTTCTGCCAATATTATTTATTGATTGATTGGGGTTAAATGCAGTTTCCAACAAATTTTCAATCATATCATGTCTGCAAGTTCACCTAGCCATGTGTTTTCTAACTTTCTCACACCAGTCTTTTACAGCAACTGGCTGCTTTACTGAAGTATATTGGGGTTTTACGCCTTTTTCAACAATATTTCAGTTATATCACGGCGACAGTTCACTTATTAATGATCCCTGGGTAAACAAACCAGTACTAGGATAGGAAAGGTGCCTTGCCCAAGGGCACTCCATCATGATCGTAGCGCTGCAACTGGGGATCAAACCCGGGATGCCCGGTTCCAATTCCCCGACGTTAACAACTTGGCCATGGCCGATTCCTCTAGACCTCTACTCTGTTAGCCCTTTGTTGGGAGACAAATGGCGTTTGTTGCATTGACTTTTGTCAAAGGAGAGATAGAATGTTGGTTGAGTTGGGGTTCATTCTCATCACCCCTGGATTGTTTCACTAATGGGGCTCTCGGCTGCCAATATTATCGCTTAAGTTCTATTCTATGTACTTTTAGTCCCGTAACAATATACCAATAATGTGTTATACCTGTGTGATATTAGCATGATTTGGACCAGAAATGAATTCCTCTAAGTCAGCTAGTCTGTTTGTCTTAGCATACGCATATATCAGTTCGGTTTCAATGAATGTTTCTCTCGCCTTCTTGCGGGCCATTTGTAAATATTTCACCAAGTCTTCCCAACTTCCTATATCACAGAAATAAAGATGTGTGAACATAATGACATGAATAAATACCTTAAATATTGAAAATAAAATTTAAATTCAATGTAATTTAAGTCATAAAATAAGCCATTTTAGTAGCACAATTACAGATCAACAAAGACAGCCTGCCCTTTTTTAAGCAATTCATTCTATCAAACAAGCTAACCAGAAAAATAAATAAGAGCGCTTCCAATTTGGTCATAATGCAAGAAAATTGACGCTCCAATGATATTCAATAACTATTTATTACAAACACATTTCAGAGCGACTGCAGGCAGACTGATAATGATTTTCATTGATCACAAAGTTCTCAAAACAGTTGTTCTTTGCAATATGACTAAAACAATTATTTTCAAACAGCTCTGAACAGATTGTTCATCTCTTTTTACAATCTATCTGAGCATTTTCAGTCTATGTATGCAACCAATTGGGTTTTCAATGGAATGGCACAAACACTTTTAGAAAATAATGACAGCCAAAATTTTCTTAATCTTTCCACACAGACGCTAAACCTGCAGCAGGAACCTTTAAAAATATCTTTAAATGAAAGTAAAACTATCAAAATAAAGACAAAGTTGAAAACATTGTGACTAAAAGAGCAATTTCTCTTTCTGCCTCAATGTTTCAAAAGTTCTTTGTTGCCAATTCATCAAAACATGTTTGCACTTGGAAAAGGTTTAATTAAGGGTTAAAGGCATGAAAAATTCCTTACCATTGTTACTTGCAACATTGACAACTTCCATGTATTGTGTCGGATCATCTGCTTTAATAAAGGAATCAATCGCTTCTTTCACAAGTCCACCATTCAGCTGGGCTCGGCCGAGTTGGCTCCAAACAGCTGGGTCGTTACATCTCTCAGCAAATTCATAGGCTCTATCAAGGTTGTTGACATGTTCAATAAGGACCTGCAAGTTGAGTTACAAGATAATCTTTAGGCCCTGAAGGTAGGATTAAAGGGCAAGAGAATGACACATCTTCTAAATTCACAAATTGTAATTTGACAGGATCGAAACATTTGTCTGGGTAGCAAGAGTGGTAGAAGGAGCACATTTCTCCTGACAGTAATGTCAGTAAGTGAATGACTGACATACTGACACTGAATAAGTGATCCCTATGCGACAAAGCAGGCATCACAAAAACAGTACTCTCCGATATTAATACTCCTACAAACATTTGATGTTGTATTACACATTTGCAGTATGCTCACCTGTACAGCTGATGTGTTTACATCAAATTTCTTGAAAATTGCAAAAGCTTCCTCATACAGCTCATTGGTTATAGCAATATTGGCGATGTCTGGGGCATCGTAATTGTCTAGTCTGTTGATATACTCCATCACTCTTGTACGATCAGCCTTGATAGCTGTCAAGATAAGGAGATTTTGGAGATTTCTGAAAAAGAAAAAAAAAAAAAAAATTGAATAACCACCTTCCAACATACAGGCACGTTTTAATAAATATGACTTAATAAAACATTGTGACAATTTTTAGCTTTTGCCACAATGTTTTATATAATCAATCAGTTTATTTTATAAACAGAAACATTTGAAATTGTCAGATTTGTATGATAATTATGTAAAAAGATACTCCATGCAATTTTTTAGATAAAATGGGTGCATGAAACACTTTTACCTCACCAATGAATTTCACCACCTAAATTTTATAGTGGTATCAGCATGGTAAAGGTTAAACTGTCGCAGTCACATGTTTGAGAGGTCAGTGAACATTGTATATGCAAACTGATTATGTTATGTATATTCATCATGTAACAGCCAATTCCTACAGGCTATACTAACCTGTGTTCACTGAAAACAGAGTTGTCCAAAACAATCTTCTCCAACAGTTCAATCAGTTCATTAGGCAAGTCTGCAGTCATGAATGCCTTGACTGTTACCGAGATATCGTCTGGGTCCTGGGTCTCTGACAGGGCTGTCTGAACCACCTGATCAATAAGTTGTCGTTTAAACTCGTTGTCTTCAACAAGAACAGAAGCCCAAAGTTCAGCATCTCGTCTTCGTACCAAATAGCGAGCTTCAGATTTGAACAGAGAGTTTTCATTGCACACCTGTAAAATATAAGAGCATAATGCAATAACAAAAGATATAGGAATTTATGGTTGTTTTGCAGTGCTTTTTCAAACTCTCATACCAAAGGTATCTATGTTCTGCTTTTGCGATTTTTCCACACAAATGGTGCAAGTACTGGTTAAGGTTCCAGGAAGCAGACATCATTCGTGATTAATATAAGCTGCAAGCTTGATTCGCAATAGATCATGTAAAATAAATTTCATTCAAATTAAATGTAAATGTTAACCCCCCCCTTTCCCTTATACAATAAATCGGCAGAAGAAACCTTCTAAAACCTCCTGGAAAAAGTATGGATAACTTCCATCAATGAATGTATTTTTCATATTTTTAAATCAAGTTGAAAACATTGTGACAGTGAAAAGGAGGGATAAAGCTGATGATGATCAATTTCTCCTTTTCCAACTTTGTTTTCAAAATTTGTCTGCTGCAGATACATAAAAATGCTTCTGGTTTTGGGAAGTGTAGAAAAAAAACGTGGACGAGTTCCATGTCACACTGTAGATGAATGAAAATGCTTCTGCATGTGGAAAAAGCGTAAAAAGACAAACCTTGATGAGTTCCATGTCACACTCTCCTCTTTCATATGCCACACATGCCAAATGGGGATCTCTTTTCTCGCAATATTTACCAACTACTCGGCTGTCGTAATACTGGTTCTCTCTGCAGACAGAAATAGTATTTTAAATTCTCTTAATTATAATCAGGGTACTCAATAAAAAAAATTCAACCTTCAATCATTTGTCATAAATAAAGGCTTGAACGGCAAATAAAGTTTTTATAAACTATCTGGTAGCAGGTTTTCTTTTCCATTTTTGACATTCTCTACAATCTGTATGATTATTTTCTTGTAACTGGCTCATTTATTCTGTATAACAAAAACACATCTGTGTATGGTCTTATACAATTGAAAATTAACCTAACAAGAACTATTTAAATTTAATGTTCATAATTGAACCAATTTCTAATTCATGAATTTTTTTGGATTGCCCTTTTCAACTTTTCATGTTTTATGATTGGAATTGCAGCAGACAATTTAGTAATCATGTAGGCAAAAACATCAATAACAAAATGTGGAGCAATTTCTCCTTTTGTCATAATATTTTCAAAAGTTGTCTAAAATGTGTCTATATGTGGGAAATAATTCAGTTGGCAAGATGATGTGCCTTGCCCAAGAGCAACCCACCATGACCACAGCGCCGCGCCTGGGAATCGAACCCGGGATGCCCGGTTCCAAATCTCCGACTCTAACCACTAGGCCATGGCAGAATGCTGTGCATGTATGCACAGGCAGATCTTTATCTACAATTGTAGTTGACACGTAAAGAATGAATGTATATTGTTTTATGGCGCATCGACAGCTAAGGTCATTTAGCGCGCAATTAAATTTAATTATTCATGATCCCTGGGTAAACAAACCAGTACTAGGCTAGAAAATGTGCCTTGCCCAAGGGCACTCCACCATGACCGTAGTGCCGCGACTGGGGATCGAACCCGGGACACCCGGTTTCGAAATCTAACCACAGCGGATTCCTTTGACACGTTAAGATTGGTTAAACTGTAAAATAGCTTGTACTTACTTTAGGAACCTCTCTGGGTTGTTGTTACTGTCAATATAAATCTTGGCCAGTGCATTATGAGTTGCCGGCTCTACAACCCCTTCGTGGGACCTCATCTCTAACCAGGGCAACAACAACTTCAATCTGTTTAAAGAAAGAATATATTATTGAATTGACATTACAATATCTATATGCACTGTAAGCAATAAATTACCATGAGCTATTCCAGGAAAACATATCTAGGGAGGTAGGGTTGTATAGACGGCACCCTATAAATCGGGTCATCCCTCCCTATGCAGACATTTTTTTTCTGGAACAATTCTTACAGCAAGAGGGCCCTGGATCGCTCACCTTAATTATACAATGTACTGCAATGCAAAACACATTAAGACAATTATTCTGAATGCAACCTCCAGTGTTAACAAGATTTTCCTGCATTTGGCCTAGTGATCTATATTTTTTTACCTGATATGACCCATATTCCAACATGGACTAGATATCATCAAGACAACATTTTCCCTCAATTTGGCCTAGTGACCTACTTTCTGACCCAATATGACCCATATTTAAACTTGACCTAGATATCTTTAAGACAAACATTCTGACGTAATTTCAACATGCTCAAGTTGAAAATGTGGCCTCTACAGTGTTAACAAGATTACCCTTCAATTTGGCCTAGTGACCTAGTTTCTGACCCATTATGACCCATATTCGAACTTGACCTAGATATTTTTAAGACAAACATTCTGACAAAACTGCTGAAGCAAAAATTGCGGCCTCTGGAGTGTTAACAAGATTTTCCTTCAATTTGACCTAGTGACCTACTTTTTGATCCAACATGACCCATGTTCGAACTTGACCTACATATCATAAAGACAAACATTCTGATAAAGTTTCAACATGCTCAAGTTGAAAATGTGGCCTCCAGAGTGTTAACAAGATTTCGCTTCAATTTGACCTAGTGACCTCGTTTTTGACCTCGTATGGCCCAGTTTCGAACTTGTCCAAGATTTGACGGAGATGAATGTTCTGATACACTCTCATGAAGATTGGATGCAAAATGTAGCCTGTAGAGTGTTAACAAGCTAAAATGTTGATGACGCACGCCGGACGGACGCCTGACAAAATGTGATCACAATAGCTCACCTTGCACTTCGTGCATAGGTGAGCTAAAAAGACAATTCATTTACTGGAAAGTATATATACATAAAAACATATATATATAAACCACAGTATTTTGTACCATCACACTTCTATATACTCAGTAAATACAATTTAGTAATACTGCATGATGTTTTTAACTCGTTTCTTGGTACAGACAACTTTTGACACATCTGTAGCAATATATTGAAATTAAGTTTTTCTCTGACTTTCTTCTCACAGAAACTTAGGAGATTTAAAAAAATCAAGAATCGAAAAATTACATTCACAACTTTAAATGTGCAGACCATAATCAGATGATTAGTAGACATTGTATAAACCGTCTAAACATGTGATTTCAATTTACCTGTTTCTATTCTCCACCTCTGCAACAAGTTCATCTGTGGAGAACTGTCCCTTTACAACAAGGATCAGCTGTTTGATCACATCCTCAGAACAATCAACATCCAATAATCCACCAACAACCACAGGCAGACGAGATGGGTTCACCTTTAGATAGACAAAAGAACTGAGTTTAGTGCTTGTGTTACTTTCAATCTTTTCTACATAGATATAGAAATAGTACAAAAACCCACCAAATTTAACCTGTAATGCTAACCCTGCAACCCTGAGCATCAAGGAGCGCAGCCATTACTAACATTAAAGTCTCTCTCAAAAAGTTTGGCTTTTGATCAGACTGCACAGATGTGTAGGCTAGTCTAAATCTATATCTGTTGCAAATATCCTACAGTTGGCTTTCCTGTGGGTTTTTTAACAGTGTTTAACATAACTTTCAAAAGTATTTCAGTTACATCACATTGATTATTAGGTGAATTACTAGTTCTTCAGTTAATTTATTCTGATGCCAGTGGATCAGGCTAAATGATTTCCTCAAAGTCCTGAGCGGCAAAGAAACCAGGGTCTTCAGCTCACACTAACCACTGAGTCCTTTGGGTTTTTCCTTGTAGCAGGGCCATTTACAATAAATGTATGAACTCATACAGACATTTTCTGACATCTCTTCTGCAGACGACTTTTGAAAACATTGCACAATGAGCAATTTATTCTATTGCCACAATGTTTTTATTTTTATTCAATAATGGTTCCTTCATTTATAAATATTTTTGACTAAAAGTTTTCAAAGTCGTCTGCTGCAGATTTGTTGTATGTGGGAAAGGATTAAGTAATCAGTGGATAACAGCTGAATATAAGAGAGGCATGTTTAATTTTCCTATATTACCTTTTGAACGTAGATCTCAATGTATTTCTGTAGACTGTTTCTATACAGGTATAATACCAAATCATGGACAAAGTCAAATCTGTCACATACAATGATCAATGGTAACTGGTCAGTCAATTTGGCCTCCTGCAATATAAATAGTTATGATAATTATATTATAAATAATATTGAATTGAAGCGAAGTTATCTAAGATTATCTTGTGCAAAGTGTCTCAACAGTGTTCACTAAAAACATGCAGGTATAACTGCTTTAGATGTTACTTCTTATAATGAGACTAAATGCCTATCCCTAAATGGTCAATTTATGCAAACCGTAACCCTTAACCTCGACTTATGAAAACATTGTGGCAAAATGAGAAATTACTCATAATGAGCAATTTCTGCCTTTGCCACAATGTTTGCATTGCTCTCAAATAAATATAATTTTGTATATATAAAGATTTTTAACATGTTTTCCTAGATATTTTCAAAATCATCATACACATACCTTCAGGAAATTTTTCACTCTTTCTGGATCATAACAGTTACTTTCTCTACAGATTCTCTCAACCTCTTTAATTTGTCCGGTCTTACAAGCCGCCTGAATGTATTTAAAATGCACATCCGAGTCCTGGCTGAAGTTTACAATTGATCCAAGGAAGTAGAATAGTCCTGAAAAAGACAGCAAAAGACAAACATAAAATTTCACATCTCTATTCTTTTTTCCTAGCTTATTAACAATTTACCTAGTTTGATAGTAGCACCACATTATACTATGCACAGATCTGATGAAGAAATTCAAGCCTATTGGAAATTTAAAAAAAATATATTTTAATGATCAAGCTAAAAGATTTGAGTAAACCAGAAATTTCTTATTTCTTTTGCATTTTTTTAAATTTATTTCAACTTGTGTTTCAAATGATCATATTTGGAATTGAAAAAGATAGATCCATCTACTTACCTTCATAACTTTTGAATGACTCAAAGATTTCAATGAGTGACACTGTGCCAAGTTGTTCATGATATTTTGATGCAATCTGGACGCAGACTTGCAGATTTTGTCGAATGTTGGCTTGCAGCATGGCCTTCAGGCATTCCAGGGAATCCTCCACAGAAAGGGAGCCAAAATAATTCACCAACCACTGTATGACAGGAAAAACAAAGTAACATGTGAATTTTTAAACCAATCATCAAATGAGAGCTTTTGAAGGAAGACCATAAAACCAAAAGGTGGAAAATCGTGACAATAAACTCCACTAATAAGTACTCTCCGACAGTCTACAAAACATGTGTTTTTCTTGTTTGTATCGTGTTTATCCAACTCTTTCAACAATTATTCAGTAATAATCACGGTGTTTCCTTGATAATTGCCATAACTACTGGTCAATTTATCCGGATACCATTAAGTCCGTTGTAATGCTAACCCCACAATCCTGAGAGCCAAGGAGGGAAAACCATTACTACCATTTTGGAAGTCTTTACATAAAGGTAATGTAAAAGAATCAGGATATTTAAAAATTGGCCTTTCTGATGAATTTCATATAATTTTACCAGGCAGGCTAGCTCTTGGCAGTAGCTTATATTTCTTTTGCGACGAAAAGACTGTAAAAACTTTACAATGTCTGCTTACGTTTAAAAGGTTTAAGCAAGTAAGAAACAAAACGATTACTGACCTCTGGGTTTAGAAGGTGTGTATGTACCACAGCTCTTTTAATATCATACAAATCTGTGTAGTGCTCTAGAGCCTGAAATAACATTCAAAACACAGAACTTGTTAGTATAATTGGTGAACAGCATCATCTTTATTATGAATTTTACCTTACAGAAGCAATAGAACACGTATTTTACTACAAAGCGCATTGAAAAGTTAATATCTCGCGAGACCGAAGGACAAATACAGTTTAAGGCAATGTGACCTAATTGAAATATGATACATTACTCAAAATGTGGTAGTGAGTCTTCATTCAGGCACCATTAATATGTTTTGTTTGTGTAAAATGTGCCATTTCATCATTGATTACATTTAAATATGAATAATTGTCTTTTCCCCCAAGTTTATTAGGAGCGGGAAATAAGCAACATGAAAAAAGGAATATTCAGCAAGTAGCAATGTGTATCTAAGACTTTGATTTTTGCTTCGAAGAGTTAATCGAAACTTGCTAAAGCTGCTAGAAAACCCATATAATGAAATCGTAATTTATCAGAAAACATTTATATAGATAATGTAGATTTTCCTTCTTTTGGTAGGGCTGAAAATTTAAGTACATACCCTCTGTAACAGGCCTGCCTTTTCACAAAGTTGGGCAATATGGGCCTTATCATAGTGAGTGAACATCTGGTTACCTAAAATAGCATCAGCCACCTGAAACAAGAGATTATTTGTTACTATAAATAGGACCATCAATGTAAACATCACCTTCTGCACCATATGCGAATGCTCTACCACTACACTATGGATGGCTATCGTTCGGTACGATTAAAAGTTAAATGAACTTGACTATATATTTATAACATCACATGGCATAAGATTGTCAGTCAATTAAATTGTAGTACATATCGAAGAAAGCAATAAATTCACTGATTTCAAAACAAAATGCATTTAGTTCTCATTGATCCAATTTTTGGTCATCAAATCTTTTTTTATATGCCAATGCTATCTTCAGGTAAATTCATTTTTAAATATCTGCAACATGGTGATCCATTTCTTCTTTAATGTTTCCAATCCCAGATACTTAACCCTGTCTCACATAAAGCAAATCAGATTTGTTGTATATGGGAAAGGGTTAAATTGGAATCTTCTAAAAACAACTTTTCTGAGAAGGGGTTATCAAGCATGACATACCTGTGGAGCAGACATGAGGTTCATTTCGAGCAGCCTGGTCTGTAGGGGTCCTTCTGCTGGACGATTATTCTTCAGTGCATCCAGTAGGAATGATGTACATTGTTGTATTAGATTAAACTCCATAAACACATCAACAATCTACAAAGACAAATTACATGTGCAATATTACATGCAAAAAGGCTTCTACAATTAAATGGTGGGGAATCTAAAGCTACTAAAAAATACATTTACTTATGAAGAGTTGACATTGAATTGTCTACATCACAAGTATTATAAAAACATTAAACAACACAATGTGTGTGTGATAACATATATATATATATATATTTGTATTCATTTACAATTAAATGGTGATTACATCAGAAAGGGAAGATCCTGCTCCAACTGCAAGAAGTTGAAGTCTTATCTTGTTCTTAACTCGACACAATTTCCTAAATATTTATCTACCAGTGGTGTGGCTCAACTAATGTAAGTTTCAGTCTTTTATGAACAAGATTTAACATCCTTTTTCCAAGTCAAAACAGACTTTGTCAATATAACTATTTTGAATTATTTATTTTTTATTCATAAATATTGCTTGTGGATTTTCTAACATTTGTCCATACATGCTTTTTTTATTTTCTATTTGAGAATATAAAAGTAGACTATTAGAGTTTAAAGTACTTTATATTTAACTTTAATTCCTTTAAATGGTTTAAGATTAAAAAAACAAGCAAATTCAGAGAATCATGGTCCCCCGCCAGGGTCAAGATCACAAGGTCAAAAAAATTGGTATGATGGAAAGGGGTTGTCACAAGGAATACACATGTGAAATATGAAAGCAGTACCTATTACGGTTCAGAAGTTATGACCAAGGTTAAAGTTTTTGTGACAGCGTGACTGACGGACGGACTGACGGACTGACGGACGGACTGACGGACGGACTGACTGACGAATGAGAAATAATAGTCCCCAGCTTTCGCTAAAAGCGGGGGACAAAAATACAAATATCATACAAAAAAATGTGTTAAATTCATATCAACAATATCCTAACTGTCATTTCATCTTCTACAGGGCTCCAGATAATTTTTTGGCAAGAGGAGTAATTACTCATGAAAATTTTGAGTGATGAGTAACACCCAAAGTGCCATGAGTATTTTAATAAAGCCATTTTAGAGGTCGGAAAAATATATTATTTTTTTGGAGTGGAGGATTAATAAACTAATATGAATGTTGAATGACATATACATCGTACACGCTGCCCTGTTTCAGTGACTGACCTAAATCGGTGACCTTGTTGTTTTGCATATGCTCTTCAATTTGAAGAGTTTTATGGTATCAATGTTTTTTGTGGTCTCAAGTGTAAACATATAAATACAGAAATAATTTTTTGGATAGGTCACAGCCCTTTTTATCATGTAGGGGTGTGCTTTAAGTGCAAAATTACAACTTGGGAAACCCAAAATATACACGTGACCATTCCAGCCAATCGTATTCGCGATATGTAAATCAAAACTAATTTTAGACTTACGAAAGCCCAAATGTAATGCGGTAAACGTCATCAATATTGGGGCCGTTGAATAGGAATGCACACAAGACATGTATTGATTGTAAACTTCCGCTAATATTGCAAAGTATACTCCCAGCCACTCAGTAAATCTCGAAAATTAACTGCAATTACCGCGATTTGTCAAAGAAATTCAACGATTAGAAATGCGTATTATTTCACTCGCAAAAATATGCTGGTGCCTGAAATCTCACCTCGAGTATGCGAGCTTAAATTCGAACCCTGTAAAAATGTATCGCATGGTGCATATATGAGAAATTCTTTCCTGTGTAATAGATTTCCAAATAAGGAGATGTTTACTACAGCTTCAAGAAAGCGCGCGAAAAAAATCACGTGATCTGTATTGCCTGCGAAAAATATCACGTGGTGTCATTTCTTCAGTAGAAAGCGACTCCATTGGCAATCTCCTTCGCAGAGTTGTCATGTATGGTGAGTGTAAGGAACGACAACTCTGCGAAGGAGATTGCTCCATTGGATGAAGATCTCCTTATAACTGTCTCGCGAGATTACACATTAGCAAAGCAACAAACACACACTGATCACGTCAAAAGCGCTTTCATTTTATTCATTTTGAAATTACAGGCGCTTCAATGACAAAGATCGATTTGGTTTCCGATTTACGTAAATAATAAGCTAATGTAAAAAACGGGAACCATAATTTTAGTTCTAAAAATAGACTAGGTTTTTCCGAGAAACTTTGAAAGAAAATATTATTTTGTTGTGATTTAAAAAAGAAGATACGCATGATAACGTGAACGGATGAGTAAATTGCAAAATGTATGCATATTTGTAACTCATGGAATTTGAAACACGTGCGTATTTGGTGATTTTCCATTCGTAATGTACGCAGATACGCACGTTATCTGGAGCTCTGCTTCTATATCTTTTTGTGTATCATACAAAGTTTAAAACATTTTCTCAAGTAAGGGAATGAGGGAAAGGTTTAAACTGCTCCTTTTGTCACAATGGTTTAAAAAGTTGCCTGCTGCAGAAGCTTCAGAAACCATCTGCATATGGAAAAGACCTAAATCACCAGACACGGTCGTATCACGTGTATCTTCATACCTGGTTCAAGTCAGCCAGAGGTTCCTCATCCTGTACCAACATCTGTGAAAACTGTAAACCTTGTTCTGGATTCATTCTCATGATATTGCGCAACAAGAAAATATAATCAGGGGTGTGACCAACTTTCTTGGCGTACAAAACTATCTTCTGGAATTGACCTGTCTCCGCAAAACATTGAATCACCTGAAATATGGATATCAATGAATTATGACTGCTGATCTGCCAATAAATAAACTGCAATTTATATTTATAGACTAGATCTTTCAACAAAATACGTTAGAACTAAGTTTATCAAAATTGTGTTTCTTTTTCAAAATGTAACTACAGGGCCAATATTTTGGTATTTACATGCTGCTCTAGTTTAAAATCTACTACTGTTCTAATACACTCCAGTTTTCAAAATACTTTTCAATATCAGACAGCTATCAATAAAGTGAAACCTTACTTTTCCTGGGATGTTGGCTCTAAGATAGACTGACAGTCCTAAAGTTGGGTCTACACCCTTCACAAGGTCACCAAGTTCTTCACTGCATTCCAACTGTAAATAAAAATATGTTCTGATTGATTGGAGTTTCATTTTTCAGTTATATAACAATGGCCGGTTCACCAACCAATGTGTTTCCTGCCTTTCTCACAAGTTATCCGCACAACAGCAGCTGGCCACTTTTCTACATAGACTATAAGCCCATTGGTGGAAGATGAAGGATGCTGGTCAGAAAGAATGTTGGCTGATCTTGGGTTCAAACTGAAGACCCCTGGATTGACGACACGCTTTGCCACCGACTCACACTTATCAAAGAATAATGTTTGATTACTTTGTTCCAGTAAAGATCACAATCACTATCAGGCTATGAATTTGCTGTCTTAAAAGAATCCTGATAATGTGTCGAGTCTTTCTATTTAATATGAAGAACAGTGTATAAACTGATTGTTATGTAGAAATGTGCATTCAATTGTCATGTTTTAAGGTAGACTAGGCAAGGTATCCACTTGTTGTGTTGAGGACTGGTTTGAGAAAGTCCAACAGTATGGTTAGTTGAATTTGTTGCCTTGAAACTATTTCACTCCAATCAATCAATCAACCAGATCAGCCAGCAGTCTAGTTAACCCTTTACCTCATATGACAAGTCTGCAGCAGACGACTTTGAACATATTTTGTCATAAGACTACTGCTATTATAACAAGAGCACCGCGTACGTCACAGACGCTCGACTGACAGAAAACAGAAACAAGAGGGCCATGATGGCCCTTGAATCGCTCACCTGATTTTTTATTTTTTTTTCACTTTAGCTATATAAGCCTCGCCCCCTGGCAGCCATAGTTTCCGACCAATCAACTTGGCTTGAAGGAATCTGATAGAGGGTCACCCTAGGAACATTTCTACAAAATTATTTGAAAATCGGCCAGATACTTTTTGAGGAGAAGATTTTTTAAGTTTTCACTATAGCCATATAATGCAAAATAGCCCTGCCTACTGGCGGCCATGTTTTTTGACTAATTAACATGGCTTGAAGGAATCTGAAAGTGGGTCATCCAAGGAACATTTCTACAAAATTATTTGAAAATCGGGCCGACACTTTTGGAGAAGAAGATTTTTTAAGTTTGCACTATAGCCATATAAGGCAAAATAGCCCCGCCCCCCCCTGGCGGCCATGTTTTTCGACCAATCAACATGGCTTGAAGGAATCTGATAGAGGGTCACCCAAGAAACATTTCTACAAAATCATTTGAAAATCAGCCTGACGCTTTCGGAGGAGAAGATTTTTTAAGTTTTCACTATAGCCATATAAGGCAAAATAGCCCCGCCCCCCTGGCGGCCGTGTTTTTTGACCAATCAACATGGCTTGAAGGAATCTATTAGAGGGTCATCCAAGGAACATTTCTACACAATTATTTGAAAATCTGCCAACCAGTTTGGGAGAAGAAGAATTTTGAAGTTTTTTTTCGTTTCGTTGCCATGGAAACCAGAATTCTGCATGGATCCCTAAAATTTGAAGGAATTCTGGTGAGGTCATTAAGAGTATGCTTTCTGTGAAGTTTCATCCCAATTGACCCACTGGTTACTGAGGAGAAGATGTTGAAGATTTTTTAAGTTTTCACTTTGGCCATATAAGGCAAAATAGCCCCCGCCCCCTGGCGGCCATGTTTTTCGACCAATCAACATTGCTTTAAGGAATCTGATAGAGGGTCACCCAAGGAACATTTCTACAAAATTATTTGAAAATCGGCCTGACGCTTATGGAGGAGAAGATTTTTTTAAGTTTTCATTATAGCCATAAAAGGCAAAATAGCCCCGCCCCCTGGCGGCCATGTTTTTTGACCAATCAACATGGCTTGAAGGAATCTGATAGAGGATCACCCAAGGAACATTTCTACAAAATTATTTGAAAATCGGCCTGACACTTTTGGAGGAGAAGATTTTTTAAGTTTGCACTATAGCCATATAAGGCAAAATAGCCCCGCCCCCCCTGGCGGCCATGTTTTTCGACCAATCAACATGGCTTGAAGGAATCTGATAGAGGGTCACCCAAGGAACATTTCTACAAAATTATTTGAAAATCTGCCAACCAATTTGGGAGAAGAAGAATTTTGAAGTTTTTTCGGTTTCGTTGCCATGGAAACCAGAATTTTGCATGGATCCCAAAAATTTGAAGGAATTCTGGTGAGGTCATTGAGAGGATGCTTTCTGTGAAGTTTCATCCAAATTGACCCACTGGTTACTGAGGAGAAGAAGTTGACGCACGACGGACGACGCACGACGGACGCCGGACAAAAGGCGATCACAATAACTCACCTTGAGCAAAGCTCAGGTGAGCTAAAAAAGTTGAGCTGAACAAAAACCTTAACCGGAGGACGACGCCGGACGACGCCAGGGTCATGACAATAGCTCTCGTTTTTTTCAAAAGTCAAGCTAAAAATGTGTTATGACCTATTTCACAGTCACATTACCTTTTCCTCTTTCAGCCACTTTTCTAGAAGCTGTTTCCTGCCTTGCTGTAGAACTGGCTTACAAAGTTCCAATGATTCGTATTTGTTCAATTTTCCTTTGTCCAAAAGTATTCCAAAATATTGTAGTAATGGGGATGTTTGTCCGGACTGTGCTGGGACCTGTGAGAATTGTTGAATGGTCTGGGGTGTTCTCAAAATACCCTGAAAATACATAATTATGTCATGAAGTGGTGTTCTCAATCTATCCTGAAATACGTTAAAATATTATAAAGCAGAGTTCTGAAAATACCCTATGTCATATAAAAGCCTTCTTAAAATCATCTAAAAACCAACCTCCAAAATGCCACCAGTGTGTTTAACAGTTACTTGATAATATTGCCAATTAACTTCACTTTAAAACAGCAAATGTACGAATCATCTATACATCCAGCCCCATGCAATATGGCTCTGCCTTTTACTAGAGAGGCGGAGACATACATTTTAAAACTAAAATAGTTTTTGAACTTCCTCGTAAATAATAATAATTATTTGTAGCAAGGTATCAAAAGTTTATACTAAGTATTCAAGTATCTTATTGGTCAGATGAAAATTTGATCTTGAAATTGTCCGATCAAGTCTTGATTGAAGCATAGATAACGTTTTCAGACCTTTTTAGTTTCAGGGCCTGGTCTTCTTCACATACGTTTAATCTTCCTTAGTTTCCTAGACAAATAAGACATCAGGAAAGGAATTTCCATACATTCCTAGAGTGACAACACCCTTTCCCTCACATGACATTGAAAAGCAAAATAAGTGAAACTATCTGTAAATAGTATAGTTATTAAGTAGAGTTGTTCGTTATGGCCAATTCTTCTTTTTTGCATTTTTTCCCCCCGTCAATATGTATCTGCATGTTGAGACAGATGTTGTTACTTACCTTAGGTGCACTTGCAGCCACTTTAGCAGCTTCGCTATATTGTCCACTCCCGAAGAGCAAGTTAAACTTTTTGACAAACAGTTCCTCTGCGCCAGGCAGGTTTGATCTAGAGGCCAATTTGATGGCTAAATCCGAATTCTGGAGTGTGTTGGCTACATATTGTACTATATTATCTTCTTCCACACTGACTGACAGAACCTAAATATGAACATTTCAAAATGTCATTAAGCTGTCTTTACAAGTATATATTAAGAATTATTATAACATTTAAACAAGTACAAAAAAGAGTTTATCTATCTTATGTACAGCTCGAAGCCGAAGTAAAAATTAAATATCATTTAAAATAATCTGTATAGACCAAAAAATCATTATGATCAAAGAATCTTTCTACAATCAACTTTATACTCTGGGCACTAAATTACAATATTCTCTCAGTCTGCATTACATGAAATGACAGGGCGGGGCTTGATACAAATCTCTTCATATCAATGATTTGTGCAGGTTTATTTAAAACTGCATATGCACAAATGGTAACGAGTAGTAATATTTGTATGATCGCCCCGCAAACAGCTGTATATGCAAGCCCTATCATGCCGCGTCCTGACAATACATCAGAGCCAGTTTAGTAAGTGATTCCTCCCACAGTATACATGGACAGACAAAAATCGGCACACTGGCATAATTATGTATAAAATTAAATATTAGATCTCTATTAACATATTAATTTACCTACAAACAGTTGCTCGGAAAACAAACTGACTGTCATGTATTGATCTAAAAATATACTGCACATACCTGTCCTTTTCTGTTGACTCCAATAATTCCTGATGTAGCCTCATGCATGGCAGTCACAAAGATGGTATCTCCACTAATTCTGTTCATGTAAATACATGTAGCACTCTCTATATCATACAAATGTACATAACCATACTTGGTAATCAGAAATATCATACTGTGCTTTGGGCTTGCCTGAAATGAAAGAAATGTCCTAAAGTAAAACGTTTGTCAATATCATAGGTTTTAATTTGACGTTCCATGAAAACCAAAGTAAGATGTTCCTACATAGGCCGATCTTAAGTTTTTGCCAAACTTTATAAAGTCCTTGTGGTTTTTTTTGTGCTCCATCAAATACCCCATTACACATGCAACATCTACATCTCATAGCAGTGAAGGATTGATTACAAAATTTAATTGTTCCAATTCTTACTTGACCTAACCTTATATTAGCAACTATTTTCTCTGATAAAAAATATATTTTAACGCCTTATGCCAGCGGACAACAATTGAAAACATTATGGGAAAAGCAACAAATGCTCATCACCAGCAATTTAGTCTTTTATCCATTATGTAAGTTTATTTTTACATAAAATTCATAACTTTCTTCAGCTGTTTTTATAAGAAAATTTGAATGTAGCATATCAGGTAAATTATCTACCTACCAACTATACTTGATTACAAAGTTAGCTTGTTTTGATGCTTACCTGCATTGCGACAGGAAAATCATTGGATGCCTCTGGTGGAAAGAAAACATCAACAGCTTTCTTCTGGAATGGTGTATTTCCCGCTGGGGGTTGTCCTACTTCAATTACATGAAGCTATAAATGAAAAAAAAAAGAAAGAAAATTATTTCAAGTAGAACATATTTTCTTTTGATATCCATCATAATGAGCAATTTCTCCTTTTAACACAATGTTTTTCAAAGTCTATTCAATAACTTTCTTTTCATTTAACAAGCTACCTGGCAAAACAGTTGTGTAGAACATAGGTGCAAGACAGTCAGGAAACACAAAGTATATGAACTATGCTATACACTGTTGAAAAACTCAAATTTAATCACTTTTTTAAAAAGTATTTTCATATTTTTGTCTTGATGTTTTCAAAGTTTTCTGCTGTAGATTTGTTGGGAAAAGGGGTTTAAAGATGACGAGTATCTGCTCCCTGGAGATCATATTCAGTAGTACTATTGGTGTAACAAAAGGTTGTCTGCCCAAACAATAATTCTGGGGCCTTTGATGTGTTTGTTTGAATGGCGTTTTACGCCCCTTTCAACAGTACAGTTATATTGCTGCATTACCTGGGTAAACTATCAGTACAACTAGTCAGTTTATCCATTGGTTTTGTTCTTACCTTTCCTCCTTGTGGTCCTCGGACAGCAAAAGAGAAGATGGTGGAGGCTGTCGTATTTCCTTCAAGTTTGATTGAAGAAAATGCAGCAGCATGACCCTCAATTGGCTGGCTGACTTTTCTCTCAACAGAATACAACATCATGGCGCCAACAACACGGTTTTGCTGAAAGAATAGAATATATCTATATGAACTGTGTGCTCCATGCAAATAAACCTTAACACAGATAAAGATCCAATCACACAATGTTTGTCAAGAGGCTTTATGGAACATTGTGTGACTTACTTTCTGAGGCATTGAAAACTGGTAACTAGAATGGAGTGCTCCCCGGAGCACGTGTGTCACCTGCGGCGCCTTGTCAGAACATTTTAATTTTTTACAGAAAAGGGGCAATAATAAAAATATTTGGATTATCCCCCTTTTGTGAACCCATCACAAAGATTGATATAAACATTTGTCAAAAGTTTCAATCCAATCCTTTGAGAAGAAAAAAAGTTTTTTGAAACGTGACGAAAAAGTGTGACGACAGACGGCGGACAGACAGACAGACGCCGGACAAAAAAAAAGTAATCCCTAAGTGCCTACCATGCTACGCAGGTGACACAAAAACCTTCTTTGGGTCATTGTTAATACAGTTGCATCTAGGCTGTAGATTGATGAGGACTGACAATAGCAGGACAATCTGGGTCTTCACTGGTCAGGAAGACCAAAAGATCCCAGTTCCCAAACAGTATATAATATGATATAATGCTTATCAACAAATGGTAAATTATATTAAAATCAGACCAAAATACTTAAATTAATTAATTTTAAAGGTCTCTCACAACGAAACCCAGGTTGGGGATCAATCTCTCAACCTTTTCTTAAACTTCGCATGTTGGGGTATTTAATAACATATTGTGTCCATTTAGCATGAAATAATGCA
Organism: Serripes groenlandicus; assembly: GCA_031761405.1. NCBI lineage: Eukaryota > Metazoa > Mollusca > Bivalvia > Cardiida > Cardiidae > Serripes > Serripes groenlandicus. Next base: position 22,091,903 of record JASEVX010000003.1, read on the forward strand.
TGTAATAAACCCTTTCCCTCATACGACAATTCTGCAACAGATGACTTTGAACATATTGTGTCAAAAAATAGAAAATCTCTATAATTGAATGGATAACCTATGATACGACTAAAAGTTGAAAACATTGTGTCAAAAGGAAAAATTGCATGTTTTGAGCAATTTCTTCTTTTGTCACTATGTTTTCAAAAAGCTGTCTGCTGCAGAGGCGTCAGAAAGTGTCTATATGAGGGAAAGGGTTAAGGTTAAAGGATAAAAAAATGTGTTGGATATACTTACTTGTGCTGAAATTCCAACTAAAAGCAACCACTGTTGTTTAGCATCTGTTCTATAGTTGATAATCTGGCATCCTGCTAAGTTTGTATGACGTTCAAACATTTTCTGTGGCTGAGAGTCACCTAAATAAATCATTTGTAAAAAAAAGTTAAAACAACTCTTTCCTACATATTACAAATCTGCAGCTGATGACTTAAAAATATCTCAGGAAAATATGTAGAGCGTTTTGATAATTGCATCTAGATGTATTTCAAATTATAAGAATTTGACCTTGCACCAAATGTGAATGCAGGGATAGAGGGCATCAAACTTGTCCGAGTTCCAACACATTCTTAAATTACAAGGATATCCAATTTTAAGCAATATTAAGCAATCTTTTTAGAAGATACATATCCCCTAACTTTTCTTTTTCCTTTATTTAAGCAGACAGGTAACTCTTTTCAATGACATTGGGGGGAAACCCCGGCACATAAACACAGCAGTAAAGGCTAAAATCTGTTGATTTACATTGTAATAAAGAAGTTTCTTTTTTATTAGGCTTACATCTGGAACTCATACTCTGAGAACCAATGGCTTACCTTCCATTGACCAGTGGAAGACTGTTGTTTCTGTTACTATAGCGACTGTATTGACAGAAATCCATTTCCAAAACACCACCTCGTCCACCATTGTGTGCGCCTTCATCTTACTTTTCATCTCTATGTTGAAGATCTGGAGGGTCTTACCAGCTAAAATCAGAAAATAACGATCATTAAATTACATTTATTTTAACACTTATTCTGCCAAACACAACTTTAATCCTTTCCCACAAAGAATGTGTCTGCAGCATATGACTTTGAAAGCATCAAGACAAATTGATGACAAATAAATCTTTATTTATAAGAGTATATTAATTGATTAAATACGAGTCGACAACATCATGGCAAAAGGGAGAAATGACTTATCATTAACAATTTCTCTATTTACCACAATGATTTCAAAAGTCATCAATTAAAGATGCGTTGAAATGAGTTTGAATGTTGGAAAGGGTTAAAAACTGTGTGCATACATGTATGTTTTTATGCAGTTTTAAACTACATTTGTTATCTATGTAGACTACATTATGTGAGGTCTAATCTTGGTCTACATTTTTCACTATTTAGGCATTAATATATAGCAAAAACTAATCTATCTAATTTATAAAAACTTTTTTCAAAATCAATGGTCGAAATACCAGTAACAGTGAAAAGAGCTTGCGTTACAATCTCCAACATTGCTTATTGACAGTGATAAGAGTATAATTATTTGTATGTTAAGCAAGATTTTGACAGCCAGTATGCAAAAGTTCCATTGTAGTGCATATGAGATACATGGTTAAACATAACATCTGTCACAGACACATAATACAGAAACTAAGTGCGTAAAGGTACTAGACTGTGTGTTATTACTGAACCTTTTAACCAAATTGGAACTATTGCGAATCATGGTGTTACTAAAAGAATGTGTAATGTGCATACTGATCTTGGACTCTTTAACCCTTTCCCACATACAACAAGCTTGCAGCAGAAGACAATATCTTGCCAATCATTTCTTTAAATGAAAGTATTATTATCAATAGAATTGAAAACATTTTGGCAAAAAAAGAAATTGCTAATATAAGTTGTCTGCTACAGATGTGACAAAACACATCTGCTAGTGGGAAAGAGTTGAGTGTTACTCTTATTGTATAAAAGACTTTTCAATTGTATCCCTTGAAGTTTTCCGTACACGATAGAAATACATTTTGTCAAGTCTTGAGGAAAATATTATGAATTGTTTCTAAAAAATGGAAGACACATATTTCCAACAGATTAAGACAACATTGTTGCAAAACGAAAAAAAAAATCATTACATTTTTGAAAATCATCTGCTGAAGTGTTAATACTAAATAATAGAAGGCATCATGAAATGGGATAAGATTTAGTTGATTTTACGGGGATTTTCTCAAGTATGAAGACTAGGAAATCAATTATGCTCAATACCCTATAATTTGTTTGTCTCTTGTAACCCCGTGGGAAATTTAACAGCCAAGAATCCCGTTCTAACTTGCAGACACATTTAAAAGCATCTGCAGAAGTTATCATTTGATAAGTTACCAGTAATCTATCCTTTTTTCCAAAATGTTTTTAACTATTTAATACTTACACTTTCAGTAAGACAAACATTTATATATTGCCTTGATATTTTCAAAGTTTTCTGCATATTTGTTATCTGTGGGAAAGGGTGACTGGTTCATCTATTACATAGTTTAATATTTGTTTATTCATCATAGTTTAAATTCACGGAAATCGAAACTAAAGCTTCAAATATTGTCTGCATCAAGACAGTTGTTTACTCTTTATCATATATACAAGTGCTTTTAGACACCTGTACTGCAAAAGACTTGAACACATTTATCTTGATTTAACAAATGCTTTCAATTTTGAAGAGTCAAAGAATGAAATATTAGCATATCTGGTAGTGGGAAAAGTTAAGATATCACTGTTTACTTCCTGAACAATAGTCAGTTTTTCCAATGGATGTAAGGAAACCAGCTCTTCAAAGGATTCATATCTAAAACCTTTGGACATTGAAGGGGCCTGTCTATCCCAGGGACAATCTATGTTCCAGCATTAATGTTTTCTCATCCCCCTAACCATACATTGAATGAACAATGTTTTCAATAAATCAATACAGATTGCAGGCCGGTAAGCTAGCCCTACACAGGACTAAATAATTGATGGAAAACTACACTATGTTGTAGTTAACAGATATCAATCTAGTTTAGTAGTGTAACCAATAAGTGTCTTCAATATAACTATTGACAATATTGACCAAAAGGAGTTCTCTTGTCACACTTTGATTTGGGCTATGCCTTCCAGAAAACAGAACTTACAGAAATCAATGACAGTAACACTAAAATTGCATTGACTTTTATAGTGAATTTCTGGTAATATAATAATCCTTTTCTGCAGGATTTTAAGAATGCTTGTTTCATCAGATGAAATATCCTGATCAGATTTTGCTTCAATATATATGTTGATCTGGATCTCCCCTGGTCGCAAAAATTGGAAGGTTTGTTTTTTGTGTGATGAGGTTCATTTTCATTTCGCAATGTGTGATATTCATAACTAACTTTAATCCCCCTTTCCTACATGCATATATCTAATTTATTGCATCTGCATATTGCGAAGTAAGGCAAAACCATTGACAGTGAGCGGATAATTATTTGTTTGTCTTAAATAATCATTTCCCTCTTACAAATGTGTTTAGACACATCTGCAGGAAAATGCTTTTGAAAACATTATATATATATATATATATATATAAGACTCAAGGAGAAATTGCTCATATGAACAATTTCTGGTTTTGCCACAATGTTTTAAGATCTATTAAAAAATAATCATTCATTCATTTATTTTCAGTTTTCCTAAGATGTTTTCAAAGTAGTTTGCTGCAGATTTGTTGTATTTGGGAATGAATAAGATTGCAATAACTGCAACCAATATAGACCAACTCACATCAGATGACCAATTAAACTTGTCAGCCTATCTTTGTGCAGGAGACATATCCTTCACAAACCTTTAGATAAGAAGACTATTTCACATCCTAAAATTCTTATATGACCCTCAAACCGTATGTTGTAAGTACTCAAAAGAATCATCTCAGTGAGATGATTCTTTTGCGATTCTTTGGAGTACCCACAACATAGGAATAAGATGAGTCTGAACTGAACTGTCACGATGATCATCAAATTATCAGACTTCATTTTAACTGATATGGAATGTCTTTCTCACAATGACAATTTAAAATTTATTGCGAGAAAAAAACCCTCATTTTCCCACAATTGGCTTATGAAATGTACTGCCTAGAACTCGGACCTCTAACAGGGTTTCAATGTGGGAAAGGGTAAATATCTTCCCAAGGTAACAAGAGTTGCATCCATCGGGAATCAATATATAGTAGGAGTAAGCCCAAATCGGAACACACCATATACAAACTAGACTACTCCCATTTCCCCCCCCGATATTTATATTCAAGACTGTTCATTGAAGGAATCAATAGCCTCTATTAGACTGTCAAATTGCTGCCACTGAAGCTTTTCTCTCTATTGGCTTTTTATCATACTGTTCTTTCTGGACCAGAATTGTTTAACTTGATAGGAGATCAATGAAACAAAACTAAGGGCTATTTGTATGCTTATAAGAAGGCTCAACTTTTCAATTATAAAGGACAATTAAATGATTATTCTGACAATGAAATGTGCATTAAAAAGCTCTATCAGTAAGATGTTATAATGGTACTTGTTTCCTTTTAAAATAGAATTTTACTAATTTCTCAAAAGCTATTTAAGTAAGTTTAAAACATCTGCAGATGTAAATGAAAATCTAGACAAATTTAACCCTTTCTCACATGCAGATACATTTTGAAAACATTATGGCAAAAGGACAGAGCAATTTCTCTTTCTGTCGCAACATTTTTAACTCAACTCAATAATTAAACTTTCATTTATGGAGATTTATCATATTTTCACCTAAGACTTTTTCGAAGTTGTCTGCTGCAGATTTGTTGTATGTGGCTTGGAAACTAATTTTGAAACAGGTAAGCAAAATATTCCCGAAATTCACCAGCAATCCAGCATTGGACCATTTATGTTGAGTCAAGGAAATGGTTTAACTTTCATTTTACACTCCTAATCTTGCACCCTGAGATAGGCATGTTCAAATTTAGAAATCAGGCTTTATCACATCATATACAGCTAGATAACTACCATCCAGATAACGGTATGTCAGTTGGGTCATGTAAAACCTTCCTTACAACAAATCAGCCATTTCATTACATTACATGTATAATGTCTTTATACACTCATGTAATTATGTACTATATTAATTGATTAATTGGGTTTTCTAATATGCAAAACACAAACAGTTTTAACCTACCAGTACCCGCGTCATTCCTGGCTTTCTTGCACCAGTACTCAAATTTGAGAATATAATATTAACCCTTTCCAACATACAACAAATTTGCAAATTGCAGCAGGCCGTTATGAAATTAGCTAGGCAAAATTATGGAAAATATCTTTTAATGAAAGAATTTAACGGAGTTCAGAAAAATTGATCACACTGTTTTCAAAGGTTGTCTGGTGCAGAGGCGTTAGAAAGTGTCTGTATGTTGAAAAGAGTTAATCACTGAGTACAAGTACAACACAATTTACAATTGTTCGGTGGATTAGCTCACTATCAATATGACTGACATAACTTTGATGCAGGACCATTCAAGTTATTTGTCAATCAGATATAGATAATATTTTATCAATAACTGAACCAACAATTAGGGTACAAATTCTGACTAGCTTTTACCGCAAATAATCTTCATTATTTACAATTATCCCTAATGCTAATCCCAAAATCAAGAGCCCGAACGAGGGAAAGCCATAACTACCATTTATTAACTATGTGGTGTGACCCCGCTGGGGATCAAACCTTCGGCCTTGCACATCTAAAAATATGAGCTACCACTCAACTATTGAGGTGGTAGTTTTTAGGGCCATGCCATTGCTTGCTAACAAGCTAAAATTTCTTTAAGTCAGAGAAATTCAAAAAGCACAGAAAAGTATACTTTCCGGTTTTAACGGCCAAAACCTTGCGCAAGCAAGTTTGGTTTGAAAGGAATCGAACTATGCAAAATGCTTAGGCCTGTGCAACATATGAACTCAGAAAATGATGTCAGAAGAAGCTGACTGATTGATTGATTCGAGTTTAACACGGTTTTCAATGTAATCTTTCCGTTTGTTCATTCACTGCAGGCAGTTCTCCGTATGTGTGTAACCTGGCTTTAGCCCTTTCAAACCTCATATAGACGCTTTCTGATGCCTCTGCTGCAGATGGCTTTTTGAAAACATAGTGACAAAAGAAGAAATTGCACAAAACGTGCAATTTCTCCTTTTGTCACAATGTTTTCCACTTTTAGTCATAGGTTATCCATTCAATTATAGAGATTTTCCACTTTTGACAAAATATGTTCAAAGTCGTCTGCTACAGAATTGTTGTATGAGGGAAAGGTTTAACTGGAAGACGAATGATGCTAGTCACAAGACGTTTGTCAATCATTTGAAAGAATGAATGGCCAAGCTGCCAGAAGAGGATTACTCTCTCAAAAAAAATAACTCTTTTAATTTTGTTGCGAGTCAATATGGGAAGGTAAAAATAATAATTCCATATCAGTTAAAAGTTGATCTGATTGATCATTACAAAAGAAAACATGAACTTCAGGTTATGTATGATACATGCAAACTGAAAACAAAGCAACAAAATACAGCATAAAAATGTTTCAAATTCCAGTTCTAAATTAACAATTTAACATATGCCTTGTTTAGTGGGAGAAGTAAATAATTAATTTACCTTGTCTTATTTAAAGACTAATTTACATTTAACTGTAACCCTGGTAATTAGAGTTGTCATTAAAACACCATGGAAGATAAACCATAAAGTTATAAAGTATAAAGTTATATACACACAAATGTGTTCAAAGTAAAACTTGATTGTGTACCCCCTGCCAATATGTCAGTAAGTAAAGTCTGGCAGACAGACTGATGGTCAGACATAATAAAGTGATACATATATGTCTCCCTTCCAAGGCATGAGAGACCAAAGCTCCAAGAATAATTTTCACTAAGATTTAATATTGTTGAAAAGGAGATACTGCTCAATTTCTCTATTTTCAAACTGTGGTCATGTTATATTCTTTAAACACTGTTCCAACAAGCAATTTTTTTCCCACACAAAACAAATATGCAACAGACGTTGTTGAAGATATGCAGGTAAAACCTATTGAAAATATCTATATTTTAATGAAAGCATGATTAGTAAAAAGACTGTGACAAATGGTTTCAAATATGCATCTCTGCAGAGGCGTCAAATTCGTCTGCAAATGTGGAAAGAGTTCAATGAGAAGGTTGATAATATAGGGTTTGACCACTAGCAGTCTCACAGATCTCAATAAGGGGCATATACTGAAAAGACATATAAGCTTTCCACATTTCTTGAGATCAAGCTCAAACAATTTGTTATGCAGCACTTTCCTTTAAAATAGGGCATCAAAAAGGGAGTTTGGTTGGATTGGTGGAATCATATATGGCATACAAATTGCAAAGGTACATGATATAGGCTGTGTAATAAATCAATGTTTAACCCTTTCCAACATATAAAAAATCTGCAGCAGTCTCTTTGAAATAATATTGGCTAAATTATGGAAAGAAAGTTAAATTATTGAAAAGAGTTAAAAACAATGTGACAAAAGAAGAAATTGCTCATTATATGCCATTTCTCCTTTTGCAATAATGTTTTCAAGGTCATCTGCTGCAGAGGCGTCAAAATGCGTCTATATGTGGTAAATGGTTTAGTCATGTAAAAAGTACAAATGGGCATTCCGGCATGTAGAAGAAGTCTATATAATTCGGGTAAATTTGTATTGAATTTCTGCAGCATTTTATATTCAAACCATGCATTGTAATTAAACGTTTGAATGACCGTCAACAAATATCAATCAAATGAGTATCCAAAACATGGGGAGCTAACTGAATTCAGTACCGGGGTAAAATCCCCACCTACCTTTATACATTGCAATCATGTTAAACTTGCTAAAATTGACATTCATCCTTTTAAGATTTGACCTGTTCTCTGATATATCTGATAATTCAACAGGTCTTTAGCCAAGGCCTATGCTGTCAATCGCAAAAGTCACCAAATGTGTAAAATTATTCAAAGTGCTAAGTAAAACTATTGGTGACAGGTGTTTTTGTATGGATATCAAAGGAGGTTTTAAATTGAAATAATTGCTAATCTGGCTCTACTAAATTTTCGACTCTAGCATTTGATTAACCCTTTCTCACTCACAACAAATCTGCAGCAGGGGACGTTGGAAACATCAAGGCAAAATTCTATTATGTAGGAAAGGGTTAAGCTTATGTATTTCACTAGTAAACTGGAAACTGTCCATGTGCACCTTTTTTTGACAGGTTATTTATGATGTGTTAATTCTATGCAAAGCGTGTGAAACCTGATTACCCATGCATAATTAATCTGTACAACCTAATAAGTTCAAGACATAAGACTTATTCGAATGCCACAATTTTGTTAAGAGAAATATAATGACAATATGAACTTATTTATGAATTTATAAAATATGGATTTCAATCAATCAGCATATTTGTTTCTTATCATGCAGATCATTCACTGCAAAAAATACTGAATTTCAAAATCAAGTTAAAATGGAAACAAAATTTTTAAATACATGTACACATAAGCTCCAAAATTCAAAACTGTTCAACTTATTACTGGATCCAGAAATGTGCAAAAACATGACATATAAGGACTAAATAGACTTCTAATAGTGTTTTAGATATATGAATCGAATCATGAGGTTTAAAATGGCAAAAGCATTGGCGATAAGCAATTTTTTCCACAGCAGAGACCGTATCATGGATCAACTTTTGTTATCATAAATGTGCAAGGACAAATTATTCAGGTGTTGCAACTCCTCTTTTTCAAGTAGGCTTTTTAAATCATGAGAAAAGGAAATACTGCAGATAAATAGCAATTTATTCCTTGTCCCAATATTTTAATAAACTATACATAAATCTTCTTTTTCTACAATATTGTGAACACTGTTTATTAGAAATAACACTTTCATTTTTCAGAGTTAAATATTGTTTGGGTATGTTTTCAAAGCAGATCATTCTGGAAATATCACATCAGGTAAATAGTAAATCAGCCAATTCCTTTGTTTTTCTTTAGGTACTTCTAGAATTTGACCCGAAGATTCTAAAAACAGCCTTTGAAGTGCCGGGTGTAACTATATAATTATGGGTAGGGAAAACCTATACACACCATTTGGATCGTCGGGCTGAGAAGAGCCTGTCAATTGGAAGAATATAAACATTTATCCCTGCTGTCACTAACACCTTCCTTAACCCTTTCCCACATGTTGATGCGTTTTTGACACCTTTGAAGCAAACCACTTTTGAAAACAATGTGGCAAAAGGAGAAATTTGCACATAATTTCTTATTTTACCACAATTTTTTCAATAATATCTCTTTCCACTGTGGAGATTTTTCTCAAATTTCTCTAGATGTTTTCAAAGTCATCTGCTGTGATTTATTGTATGTGGGAAAGGGATACAATAGATATTCATTGAGTTCAATGTCCTTTTTAACAGTGTTTGGATTAAATCATGACAAGCAGTTCACATTACCATGCCTTTCCTTGCATTATTTCACCAGATCTCAACACAACCTTCCCACAAAGACTTTAAATAACCTATTGATGGAAGATGAAATGCACAAGTCACAACAATCAGAAAGAACCAATGGCCAGGCCGGGGTTCAAAAAAACTACCCCGCGATGATAGTGGCTAGCCATTGTCATTAATTATTGAAATATCACAACCTTTCCTTTCCCTGATAAAAACACCCTTTTGATACATAACATTGCATAAGGGAATAAATTATAATAATATTGTCTAATCAAAAGAATAATATTGATGCCATCTGGCCAGTCAGGTGTAAAACAAAGGTATGCAGTAAAAATGATTATCTGTCAACTCATGAAGATGCATCTGCAGCAAGCAAATTTCGTAAATATTGTGTCTTCTGAAGCAGATTTGTTCAATATGTTAAAAAGCCGAACTCTTTGCCACATGTGCAACAAAGCTAATCATCAAATAGACTTGTAAACATTGTGGCAGAAGGAGAGCTTTGCTCATCTGCTGCAAATGTGTGAAAAGGCGCATATATGAGGTTAAGTTAAATATAGGGGAAAACAGGGTTCACGCTGGGCTTCGCAAACGGCGCCAATGGCGCAAGAAATAAGAAAGTGGCGCCAGAAAATAAGATTCGGCGAAAATGGCTGGCGCCAACCTATTTTACATCAACTTTCGATCGAATCGAGTCGGCCATTTTGACTGGTCCCCGCATTCAGCAATACGGCTTTATCAGTCAACGCGTGTAGCGAGTACCAGCATTGTTTATCGATGTCCGATAGCTTTACGATACGATAATGGTTGTTTTTCACACCTTGGCGATCAGTTTATCTGTTAATCGGTAAGTTTGTTAGCGATGACACGTTCATGTGTATATCGGCATCGTGTTATGTATCAATTATATGTTGATGCGAGATTTAATTAGATGTCTTTAACGGGAAAGTTTAAAACTTAATGACAGTGCAAACCTTTTTATTCTCTCGCATTTTTGTAGCTGTTTGTGAACATTTTGTCTTTCAGGGGTATTTTTAGATATAGCTACAAACTTTACATTGTTTAAAAATATATCCCAGTATGTTTGAAGTACCGATAAGGCTGTATATAAGACCCGTAGTTTTTTTAAAAAATGTCAGTCAGACTTTAAAAATTCTAAGAATGGCTAAGCAATCTCTTGAGTCCGTGGATTTTCCACCTGCTAAGAAAGTTAAAATATCTGAAAATCGACTGTTCAAAGAGTCTTGGAAAAATGGAAATAGCTGTTAAGATATGAATCAAATGTAAAAGCCATGTTCTGTGATGTCTGTTTGAAATGTCAGATTTCTAATAGTTTCACAACTGGTTGCTTTGTTCTGAAGAAAGAGTCTGTGACTAAACATGCCAAAAACAAAGGTAATTGCCTATAAATTAATTTACATCACTTCAAGTCTTGATATCTAAATTACAAATAAATTATAATGAAAACATTATGTAAAATTTAAAAGAAAATGTTTGTTGATGAGTTATATCATGATTTTCAAAAGTCAATGATAAAAAGGGTTTATAGCAATACACTATTCAGTTAACAGTCATGAACAAAATGTTAACATTTCTTTTTATTTTTTTTAGAACATGTTCCCTGCCACTGCTGAAGCAGCCAGAAGATTTCTACTACTCCCAGTGTCTACCTCATTAAGACAGCAATCAGGAATAGAATGAAAGTGAACACTTTGGAACAATTTATGAGAATTCATATTGATGGGCCAGATATAGATGTTTTTAATTTTAAACTTTCATTCAAGCACTGGGCTTCAATGAAATCACGAAGAATTTTAAAGTGATATAAACAATAAGTGTTAATAGTCAATTCTGTGCTTGAAAATGTCCTGAAAAAGAGATTTAATATATATATAAAAAAAAGAAAGAAATATATAATATATTTTATGCTTAATAAAATTTAAAGGGTATTTATTTGTATTGTTTTTAATACTACCCAATAATCCGTAATCCATGATAAATAAACAACTTGAAATTGAGGGTACCAGTATTTCCCAAAGTAATTTAGGTTTTTAAGAAAAAATGGTCTGGCTCCATTTTGGCTCCAATGTCTTGAAAATGGCACCAACTTTTTGAATTCGGCGAAAGTGTTGGCGCAAAGGAAAAATGAGCCAGGGTGAACCCTGGGAAAATACCAGTAAAGTTGAATCTAAATCTAATCAAGAAGGCAATACATGTGCTTCTTCTTTTGATACTGAGGCTAAAGTTACCATTAACTTTTATTGAATTAAACCCTACAATTACATAAGACAACTTTCGGAAGACATTGCCCAAACTCAGATAATAAAACTAGTGGGATCCTTCATCAGCCTCAGGCGTAATTACTTATAACAAGAAAATTGGTAACCCAATATGGGTTTTATCTTTGTACTCTTATTTCGCCTTTTGCACCATGGTTTTCAAGTCATCCTCTGCAGAGACGTCAAAATACCTATATATTCTATATGTGGGAATAAAAATTGGCCATAACGTTTAAAGAAAGTTAACACTTAACAAGTAGCAATATGTGTGTCTTGTCTTGATACTGAAAGCTTCCCATAAAGTTTCATTAAATACTATTCAAGAGCTGCTGAGAAAAAGCCCGGACATATAAACAGGAAGGAGGGATGAACACAAACAAAAAGACAATGCAACAACTACAACAGAGCAGTATAGTGAACTTGTCCTCTCTGCTGGCATTAATTGTTTGGGGGCAGGCAATAGATTTCCTCATTTCACGTGTCCACAGATTTTCTCATCAAAATTAAATAATTATTCATTCAGAGTAAAAACTCTACTTGAAATTGGTAGTCCTAGTAGGAGTTGAGATGTTAGCAAGTATAACTAAAATTCCCTTTTAGTATGAATTATAGAGATAGGATGTGTCTCTTAACCCTTTCCCATCCTCAGCAGACAACATTTGAACGGTTTTCAATCAAATCTATTTACAGTGGATACATACCTTTCAGTGCAATCACTTTACTTGCTGGGTTCATTATGGCTGAATCAGCAGATATGGGACGTCTGATTGGGTTTGATGTATCATTCATGTCAATGATGACAACCTGAGCTGTTTCTCCGACCTTCTCACGGACACAGATGTATTTGTCTGACTCCATAGTAAGGGTACTGAACCCAATGTTTGTTGCGCTGATTCCAACATTTTGGAGCTGAAGAGAAATAAGACACATCAGTACACCATGTTTCCCTTAAAAAATATAGATGTTACTGCAATATTCATAAATCATACTTTCTTTTCCATTTTTTCATTGAAACTTACAATCACTAACTTAGTGTCCAGAGGTCCAGATAAGGAGGGGTGTGGTATATCGCTCTTTTCCCCACAATATCTTTCTTATTATCCAATCAAACCCAATGTTGTTTGCACTTAAAAGAATTGCCTCACTGAGACAATTATTTTGAGTACCACAACATAGGGTTATAGGGTCAAATAATGTGTTTAGAACATGCAAAACGCCCCTTATCTAGAGCTCTGAGTGTCATTCAAAACAGAAATCCTGAACAAAAAGTGTTTTGAATTTTGAAAGTCTAGCAGGAAATAAAATCTCGGAGCATTTTAAACTTTGGTTTCGTATTCTAATTTTTTACCTAGTGAAGTTAGAACTATTTTCGTCACTCTTGACAACTGAAAGTTGTCATTATTCAAGGTCAAGGAACTTAACCTCAAGTTAACAGTGCTATGAAGCAGAAAGTTTTTGGAAAACATGGTGGCAAGAAATTGCTCCTAATAAGCAATTTATCCTCGTCACCTTTTTTGTATACATGGGAAAAGTGTCAGTACTTAAGGGCTAGACTGAATATTTTGTTTAGGGTACATGATTTGATGATGTTTGACTACATTATGTACTATGTGTTATGTTTGTTTCATGTCATGTTATACAACACTCTTAAGCTTGCTTAAAACACTTTCAGAGTCAAGTTTAAAATGATGTATCATCACTAACCTGTAAAAAATAAGTACCCTTATGAGGCAAAAGTGTGTAAAATTTCATAAAAGAATCGTCCAAGTCATCTTTCTCCCTTTGAAATACAAGAAAAAATTCAGAAATGATCTACGTCCTAGTAATTTTTGAAGCCTATCAAAGGTGGGACCCTCAGGTGAGACCAAAAAGTCCATTATCAAAAGGTAATTTTTCATTGTGTTATGAACTTATGGACAAATCTTCAATTTAATAATTGTCATTAACATGATTACACTTATGTGTTTTGGTAGCCATTACCTTAAATCATTATCTTACAAAACTGACAGAAAATCTAGGATTTGGACTATGCGTGTAAGCAGGCCATTTAAAATGATTCTTCAAATCTGACGTTTCATCGAATCACTTTTTAATCCAGTTTTCCATTCTAAATTCATCATTACTTAAAACATTGTTGCTAGTGAGGTTTACTATTTACGGATGTCATAATTCATGGTTCAGCACAGAAAATTTAATTATGATAACGTGACATTTGTCAATGTGGCAGCAGTCAAGGCATAGGAACAAATAAACATTTTAATTTTAAAATCATCTATCCATATTCAACTATTTCTAAAAAAACCAATAATAATAACACATCAATTAAAACGATAGCAACACTTTGTCAATATTCGAAATATATTATCGATATCTTAGTTGGAAGTGGGTGGGGTATTTGGAAATTTGGCTAAACATTCTCAAAATCTGTATCTTTCTGTGAAAATGAATAATCAAACTTAACCAGAATTACACAATTAACATAACTCTTATGATATGTAAGCTTAATTTAGAAGAATGAGCATACCATAGAACAAACAGACAAACAAGCTTTTAAAAGTGACAGGATGCCAAATCATCAGCATAATACATGTCCGCCCCCTTCTACAGTTTGAAGCCGAGCATTCTGTGTTTAATACACATATTGCGATCAACACCATGCTATGATGAGAAGAAGACACCTTTTTAATCGAAAATTGTGACATTATAAATACATAGCAGCTGTCTGATGCTGAAAACATCAAATAATTTAAGTGTAAAAATAATGACAAGGGGCGTGTAGGAAATTTCAGTCTAATCCACGAGGATAAATTACCTGTAAATGCTCCTGAAATCGTATCGGGAGCGACATCACGCTGTTCTGCTCGTGTACTCTCTTATTTGTTTTCCTGAAAAGTTGCCTTACTTCTTATAAACAACGGTGTTCGAAAAATAAACCGGCTAGCCGGTGAGTCAGTCCTCCGTTTAGATACTCCGATTTGTCAAGATGGCGGCCACCGTGTGAATGAATAAAAAGTAGTGCCAGGTATCTATATTTTAGTATAGTACAAATGGTTATTGGTTGAATTAATATAAATTGTTACAAATTGTATTATTTAAATGGAAAAAGTTAAAATATTAAATCATCGGAGTGAAATAATAAAGATGTATAACATTAAGTACAGGAACTATTTAATTTGCGTTAAAACATCCGCTGTGACGTCAAATTAGGTCAATAATTTCACTTCCGTGTCATTATTAGCATTTTACGAAATGATTCGGCTACAATTCGATATTCTCCGCAAATGTTCGGGAAAACTCGGACAGATGTCGTTGCACTGCATAATGCTTTCTGAATAACTAAGTCATTTCTTCTATATTGCCACAATGTTTTCATTTGTTTGCAAAGTCATCAGCTGCAGATGTGTTGTATGTGGGAACATTTTAAAGGGTCACTCTATATATTTTCCAGTAATCTTGTTAAATTAATACAATCGTCGTCGAACCATTAATAAACCCTTTCCCTTACGCAGACGCATTGGGACGCCATTGCATTGCATTGATTGATTGTTTGGTGTTTTACGCCGCTTTCAATTTTTTCCAATCGTATCACCGTATTTCCTGGGTAAGTTTTCAGTTCTACTGGTCCATTTATCCTGACACAAGCCAGTCAGTCGTAATCCTAATCCCGCAACCCTGAGTGCCAAGCAGGGCAGCAATTACTATCATTGTTAAAGTCTTTGGTATGACCCGCCCGGGAATCGAACCCGCGACCTTCCGCACCCGAGGCGGATGCTCTACAAGAAAGCCATTGCAGCAGACGATTTGGAAGAATGAGAAAATTTGTCCTTTTCCCACAATGTTTTCAACTCTTTTCGATTAATTAATATACTCCCATTAACAGATCTTTTTTCGAATGTGTCTGCTGCAACTCGGACGGTTGTATCAGGAGCGTAGATAAATATTTATTAACGCCCCTAAATTGTATGTAGAAAAGGAACCTGTTGTAGATCTGTTTGCAAAACCAGATAAACTACCATTTCACGACCCAGACAGCTATATGGCTAAGTTAGTCTCAATCATGAAGACAGCTCGACATAATGACAGTGCAACTATAAAGAATCACCCTACAGCATATAAGGCGAATATACCATGTGATTCAAAGAAGGAAACGCAGTCTACACTTTTGACTCTGCAGTGCTGGAAGGGAACTGAAAAAAGCTATACTCATCATGAAAAGGCTCTGAAGGTCAAACAGCCCTCTACATGCCACAATGTTTTCATATCTTTTCAATTAGTATACTTCCATTAACAGATATTTTTTCGAATTTGTCTGCTCGACATAACGACAGTGCAACTATAAAGACACCCCAATAGAATCCAAGTACACATATTACTGCCGGATGCAGCAAAGAAAGGAAGCGCGGTGGCGTGAAACCGTCTTTATATTGACGCATGTTCACCAGACGAATATTGAAAACAGTTTGGCCCAAGGAGAAATTAGTCTTATTTTGATCATTCTGTTGCTGCAATATTTTCAAATCTATTTGATCATTATTCTATCATTCAGAGAAATCTGATATATTCGCCTATATGTTTCCAAAGTCGTCTGTTGCAGAGTTGTTTTATATGGGAAAAGGTTAATTAATAAACAGCACTTAAATAATTGAAGTTGGTGTGATAGAAAACAATTGCGAGGTATATAAGAAAAAACAGGAGGCACGTAAACATAATAATAAATTACATTTCTATTGACTACTTGTGAATGTTCTTCAATTATCAAAAGTCTCCAAAACCAAGCTATGTTTAACACATCTCCAGCCGTCCATCGTTATTGAATATAGACAGTTATTCAATTGAAGTCATTGTACCATTAATTATACAAACACCCACGATTTAGAAAGACACACTAACAAACGTGATCAGAATATATCAAATTGAGTCTTCAGTTCAGTTGATCTAAAAGAAAACTCAACCATCAGCATATAAAAACTTCATAACATTTGAATAACGTTTGAAACATTGTATAAACTGAAGGAATTGCTGATCATTTCCTAGCCTAGAACTGGTTTAAATTGTTTACCTAGGGCTCATGAATGAATGAGCTGTCGCCGTGATATAACTGAAATTATGTTGAAAACGGTGTAAATCCCCAATAAAACAAAACAAATTAATAATACATACTGTCTTGTAGAAATTTTAGTTTCCAGATATAGAGACCGACGAGTGGGCAACTTCAGCTGATTTCACCAACATCGACACTAGTTCATCATCATTTTTAATGATATATTCAAAAACATATACATTGAACAAATCGTGGTAAGACGACCTATAACACCTCACAAACGTTTGAAGTTTGTTAACGATAGAGTATATTGAAGACAACATATAACAGCTTACAAACGTTTGAGGTTTGTTTGAGATAGAGATTTGAAAACATTGTAGGAATTTCATGTCGGAAGACCAAGTAAGTGAAAAATGAACCCTCTTACATCGAAAACATTGCGATAAAATGAGAATATGAATATATTAATACAAACATCAAACAATAATCGTCTTTTTCAAAGGTTGTGTAACTATTTTTATGTTTCTTTGTTGTCAATTGCTTTGCTTATTATTCGGGACGCATATCCTCATGTGGATGTGGAGACATGATTGATTGGTTTGGCTGAAACATACAGAAACTGACTCGGTGTGCACAGGTTTGTACGTATGCTGGTGGTCCTCCAGTTATACACCCCAGAGGGCATAATCCCGATATGTCAGAAGCTGGCGGTACGAACCTTTACCGTTGCCACACAATTTAACTTATATCGTGCATGCGACGACCATGGAGTAGCTTTTCTGCGCCAATACGCGGTATGATTCTAGTTTAATTGTTAATTTTTTAAATGTCGTCGAACGGAGGGAAAATGTTAAGGATCTGTAACATCTTGAAAGTCGTCTATATCTATCGGTAGGGCTACCATGACTGTAAATGTTTTAGTGTCTTTCTTTATTTGATTGTAGTATACCAATAATGTGACATCATGAACATTTGGACACCTTTTACCGAATCACCACAATTGTTTTTTTGTTTTTTTATATTGGGGTTTTACGCCGTTTTCAACATCATTTCAGTTATATCACGGCGACAGTTCAGTTATTCATGATCCCTGGATAATCGAACTACAAGCTAGGAAATGTACCATGACTGTCGTGCCGTGACTGGAGTAGCCCGGTTTCAAATCCCCGATGCTAACCAGTCGGCATAGCGGATTCACAATGATTCAACTCCTACATATGTCTGTCAGATTTCGGTAGTGGCCTTACCAGCTTTTTTTATATCTGGATTCTCGGAATTTGATATGATAACACAAAAAAGAGGCTTACTCGATTAATCATATTGTTAAAGAAAAAGATACCAACAAAATTATTAAAATATGTAACATCTCATGAAATTGAAGTATAATTATTGAATATAGCTGAAATCATTGTTTAAAAAGGTGAAATTGCTCATAATTGCTCATAATTAACAATTTCTCCTTTTGCAACTGTGTTTTCAAATCATGTCTCCTGTAAACGCCTAAAATGCGTATTTATGAGGAAAAGGGTTAATAGATGCGAGCCACATCTAGCAATTTGCGAGTTCAATATGTTAGATTTCGCAAACGCACAGGCTCATCAGAGTATTTACCATATTCCTTAATGTTAAATATAGACCTAAATCACATTCTGACAAAAATAAATAAAAAATGTAACCCTATATTAGCTTTGAATTATAAAAAATAACAAACACAAAATAGAACCCCATATATGTAGTAAAAACAACAGCACACACACATGAAAGGAAAAGGGAAAAAGATGGGTCATGATTGGGAGCACCTCATCGTGGTATGCCGTGGATGCCATTCGTCCTCCATTTTATTCAGATATTGTACAAACTCATTCTCTTGTGCATTGTCGTACAATATGCATGTACAATATACTTGTAGTTTTGTGACGTTCAAAAGTGTATAAAATCGATAAAACCGGAAATGGGAGCCTAGTGGTTTGATACAAAACCTCATCTGAAAGCCTCTGGGCTATATGTTGTAGCTTGGTGCTCAGGTAGCTGATTCAACATCCTACTTGCCGAGGGAAAGAATGACTGCTTCGGGACATCTGTTAATCAGAATGGTACATGGAATCGATGTCCGCAGCATTGTCCACCAAGAGTCAGACGGTGAAAGAACTTGGCCAATGGGATGTCATTGAGGTCATGTGATATACTGCACACCATCATTAGCTTGTCATTGGATCGAAGTATCATCTAACTGGTACTACTTAATGGGTCAGACTAGGTCACTATGCCAAATTGAAGGGAAATCTTGTTAACACTCTCGATACTGCATTTTTAACTGGAGCATGTTGAAACTGTATCAATTGTCGTCCTATAGTCGCCCTTCACGAAACGTGATGCACGGTACTGGCGGCTTCTATCTGGCTATGCTGTGACTGTGACTTGATGTCTTGTCGGTAGCTTGTAGCTTGTAAAATTTCTCTTGAGGAAGGCTAGGGAGTTTGCCTTCTCTGTGATGGCCTCTATGTGTATGTTCAAGGATAGATTGCTGGTTATGTTAACACCAAGGTAATTGCCACCTTTTCCTGAGTTTAGGTCTTGGCCCTGGATTCTGTAAGTGTGGTGGACTGGATTCCCTACGTGTGATGTGTATCACCTCACATGTGTTGGCATCCGGTTCCTTCCCCAGTCTCGAAGGCGGTTTATATCCTCTCGAAGGGCCAAGGAATTTAATGGGCTTGTGATTGGATCTTGCGATAAACCAGGCGATCAGGAGCCTTTTGATTATATGAAACACAGTTAGGGAGGTCATTTATGAAGTCTATGGGGGAAACAGTATGGGCGCCTAAGACTGATCCTTCTGGAACCACCAGAGGTAAAGGGAGAAGACTAAGAGGAATGGCCTTCTATGATTACCTGCTGACTTCGGTTAGAGAGGAAGTTCTTAATCCAGCGATGGACGGATCATCTCATACCATAGTGGTTTATTTTGTACAGACGTCGCTGGTGCGGGACCAGAATGTTTTACTGAAGTCAAGGATAACAGTGTCGATTTGTTCTCCTTTATCCAGGGCAGAGGGCAGGTCTGAGAGAGTGAGAGGGAGTTGACTCTCTGTTGATCTTCGTTTACGGACACCGTGCTGCTGGTCCCACTATGATACTATGGCAATCTTTAGCTAGGTGTCTCATGATCTGGCTATGGATGATGTGTTCACGGTCTTGGCTGCACACGGAGGTGAGGGATTTTGGCCTGTAGTTAGCAGGATTGTTTCGGTCTCCATTTTGTAATATAATAAAACATGTTGGCCTTTTTCCGATCAGATTTTACTTAACCTTGTTTTAGCGTTCGGCCTCTCTGGTAATCGGCCTTTTTGGACCTGAACCTACATCCATGTGTATAAGTCTCTTTTTTTAGATGTTCAGCATTTTTCCTGTTGCATGTTTCTTTTTCTAAAATTATGAAACCACAATAGATGAAATATGGCAAATTTAAATTATTCCTATATGAATAAATATGGTATGGAAATATGAAACGCGTGATAAGAGCATTTGTATAACATGTCCTTTAACCCTTTCCCTCATATAGACGCTTTCTGACGCCTCTGCAGCAGACGGCTTTTTGAAAACATAGTAACAAAAGAAGAAATTGCACAGAACGTGCAATTTCTCCTTTTGCCACAATGTTTTCCACTTTTTGTCATAGGTTATCCATTCAATTAAGGAGATTTTCTATGTTTTGACAAAATACGTTCAAAGTAGTATGAGGGAAAGGGTTAAATAACGGTGGTAGTGGCGAAACCTTTGCGTGTCGAAACCGCCTGGTATCGAAACACCCGAAAGCAAATCGGGACCTTCATCGCCTTCATCATGGCAGCCTTTCGAAGTTTGCCGAGATTATTGACGAATTTCAGTAAATCGCCACATGTTTGTAAGCACGTAGTTAATAAATTAACTGAACTGAATAACTGTCTTTCATTGCAATACATTTCTATATCTGTTTAACAGTTGTTTAGAGACGAACCCCTCAATGTTTATGCTTGTTGTTTACATAATCAACACATTTTTCTGAACAGGTCAAAATTGATAACGAATGGTAGGCGGCATTATTTTATGAAAGTTTAGTGTGAACGCAACACAGTCACAAAGTATATTTGCAGATCACTTTGAAAAACATGTTTGCATTATCTTATTTTGATAACGTATGGAGATTCAGAGTCATAATACATCGATTCACAGGTCTTTAGCTAAAGTAAAGAGCTGTTGCCAGGCCTTTGAGTTTAGCCAACAATACTTTTCTGATTGCTTAGTAAAACCTTAGTTGTAGGTTCACCAAAGAAATGTCTCAGTTTGGGAGTTAAATGGAGGATT
The DNA here is from genome assembly GCA_031761405.1 of Serripes groenlandicus. Classification (NCBI taxonomy): domain Eukaryota; kingdom Metazoa; phylum Mollusca; class Bivalvia; order Cardiida; family Cardiidae; genus Serripes; species Serripes groenlandicus. The sequence goes on from JASEVX010000003.1 coordinate 22,113,090, forward strand.
TATCCCTTTTTGACATACAGACATTTTTGAAGCAGAAATGTTCGAAAGCATTGTGGCAAAAGGAGAAATTGCTCATGTAACATGTAACTTGTACCGAGTCCATCACCGAGTTAAACTAAGACAGGTCACCCAATCATGCACAAACCTCCATGTAGGTTGCATAACTCTTAACTTCGACCAAGAGTCGCACACTAGCAGGATATCAGAGTTATGGTTATGTCACCCCAAAATCCCTCACTGCCACCATTTTTATCCTGTACATCACAGAGTTAAGCTAACGCAGGTCACCCATCCAGGCACTAACCTTGATGTACGTTGCTTAACTCTGTTTAAAAGCTAACAACTCTACCATCGTCGCTATACAAGCCGTCTTTACAGCAAGGCTGTAGAAGTGGTATTTGTACCTATACGCCATTCCTGTTACACTCATTATGAGCAAATTCACCTTTTACCACAATGATTCTAACTGTATTCAATAATTGTTTTTTCATTTATGGAGAGTTTCCATATTTTTGCTGTGATGTTTTCAAAGTCTTCTGCTGCAAATATGTTGTATGTGGGAAATGGGTTAAAACAATTTTATACCCGTTATATCTGTAGCCTGCCTTGAGTGAAAACCAAGAACTGAAAATGTCTCAAATTATCTTAAAGTTTTGTCAGACCTGGTGAATCTCATTAAACAAAAACCTCGCTTCAGCAGCAAACACTAACATAGATCTGATGACAGACTCTTACTGGTCATCTCGGGTTGACCATTGCATCATCCTATCAAATTATTGTCCACAAAATCGTAAGACATCAACAGGGTAGATAACCAATATAAATAAATGAAATTGAGAAGCCGTGGTTGCCAAGTGTTCCTCTAGTATAGAATATTTAAATTTCCATGTAATAAGTCAATTTGAGACAACCTTTTATGCGGTATCTTCAGATCCAATATAAGAACAGCAAATGTTTTTTGGTCTGATTTCAATGACTCTTGTGTCAGACAGAAGCCCTAGATAAGAAGTTCTTTCATGTTCGTGCATCTTTATCTGACTAAGGGTTTTAACAAGTAATAAGAGAGACAAACTAGTTAACTTAATCCTATCTAGTCCTCCAACTCATAACTCTTTTCAGGTGGTTTTCAGCTGGCAAAAAGGACAGTCTCGGGATGGCCAGTTCTATCGGACACTCATCAAATGTTGCGACAAACTTGTCGAGACTTTGCCGATAATGAACTCAAACCAATAGCTGGACAGATCGACAAAGATAAAACATATCCAGAAAAACAGGTACATGTTATTTGCAGGATTTTGCAAATGAATTACATTAACTGACACAATTCCTTGATGGTTGAGCTTAAACAATTAAATGTACAAATTTTACTACAAGAGGGAAAGTTAACTTTATCCTGTCATCCGTATAACCTTCCCACTTGTAAACGCATTTTGACACATATGCAGCAGACGCCTTTTGTAAACATTATGACAAAAGAAGAAAATGCTAATACCGAGTAATTTTTCCTTTTGGTACATTGTTTCCAACAATATAAAATAATTCTACTTCCATTTATAGAAATTTTCCATATTTTTACCTAGATATTTTCAAAGTCATCTTCTGCATATTGATTGCATGTTGGAAACTTTTAGAACTTAACCTTGTTTCATATTTATATTTAGATCAGCCAATACTGTAAAAAGGGATTATAAATGCTTAATTTCTTATAAAATATAGGTGAAAATGATGGGGGATCTTGGATTGCTGTGTGTAGATATTCCTGAGAAAGACGGAGGAACTGGACTTGATTATTTAGCGTATGCCATTGGTATGGAAGAAATCAGTCGGGGTTGTGCTACTGCAGGTGTTATCATGAGTGTAAACAATGTAAGTCGTCATGATCTTTAGCTACGCTTGTCAAAAAAATGCTAAGGCTGGTTTTCATTTAGAATTACTCAAATATTTGTAGAGCTGTAGACATGTTTCATAATTCCTGTTCTAAAAATCTTAGGTGACCCTTATATTCAATGTTATGGGTACTCGAAAGAATCATCTGGCTGAGCAATCATTTTGAGTTAACATATCATAAGAGCCTTGTTGAGTGACAACTTCAACAGACAAGAGAGATAATGTTTGTAATAAGATCAGTCTACTTCTTATTGAGACCTTTTGATTCTTTCCGGATGCATGTTATTTTTCTGTATTGGCAGTCATTGTACACATGTTTATTTCTGTATTGCAATCATTGCACAAATGTTGTATTTCTGTATTGGAAGTCATTGTACACATATTGTATTTCTCTATTGGCCGTCATTGTACACATGTTGTATTTCTGTATTGGCCGTCATTGTATACATGTTGTTTTTCTGTATTGGCCGTCATTGTATACATGTTGTATTTCTGTATTGGCTGTCATTGTACACATGCTGTATTTCTGTATTGGCAGTCATTGTACACATGCTGTATTTCTGTATTGGCAGTCATTGTACACATGCTTTATTTCTGTATTGGCAGTCATTGTACATATTTTGTATTTTTGTTTTGGCAGTCATTGTACACCTGTTGTATTTCTGACTTGGCAGTCATTGTACACATGTTGTATTTCTGTATTGGCAGTCATTGTACACATGTTGTATTTCTGTATTGGCAGTCATTGTACACATGTTGTATTTCTGTATAGGCAGTCAATATACATATTTTGTATTTCTGTTTTTAAAGTCATTGTACACATATTGTATTTCTGTATTGGCAGTCATTATACCTGGGACCTATCAAAGGCTTTGCGAATGAGCAGCAGAAAGAACGGTTTATGAGACCATTTCTGAATGGAGACCGAGTTGGTTGTTTTGCTTTAAGTGAGCCAGGTGAGAAAATTCCCTATTCACCATCTGACAAACATCTACCAGTAGTTAGGAGACATTGACAAATCTTTGTACTACACTGTCTCCTCATAAGTTCTCAATTATCCCATTTGTCACATACTGACGCCTCTGCAGCAGATGAAAACATTTTGGCATAATGAGCAATATTCCTGTTTTGCCACAATGTTTTCAACTTTTTAAAAAAAGTATTTTTCATTAATAGAGATTTTACCTATTTTAGCATTGATGTTTTCAAAGGCGTCTGCTGCAGATTTGCTGTATGTGGGAAAGGTAAAGGTAAAGACTTTGTTATGGGTACTTTAAAGAATTGTCTCATTAAGGCTATTATTTTGAGTACCCACATCATAGATTTTGAGAACATAAACACCACTTTTAATTTCATACTCTGCCAACAGTTTAACCCTTTCACTCATATAGATGCTTTCTGACGCCTCTGCAGCAGACAGCTTTTTGACAACATAGTGACAAAAGAAGAAATTGTTCAAAACGAGCAATTTCTCCATTTGCCACAATGTTTTCCACTTTTAGTCCACAGTAGGTTATCCATTTAATTATAGAGATTTTCTATTTTTTGACCAAATATGTTCAAAGTCGTCTGCTGCAGAATAGTTATATGAGGGAAAGGGTTAAGGTTTATGACTGCTCTAGAACACTTGAAAACATTTTAGAAAATTTATGAACTACAACCCAAAATGCCTTTTCTATAACAAGTCATGCATGAATTCAAATTATGGTCTCGTTTATAAAACTTAAATCCCACTCGAGCATGAAGTGCTCAAAGCCATCTATTGTTAAAGTTAAGAACATCATGAAATTGACAATCAGAGCAGAACGTGATTGGATCGTGAGCGTGATTGGAATGAAGTTGGAAAGCTTTATGAGCGGAACGGAATTTTGCGCTCTGAACGAAAAAATCATAATGATTTCAAAAATCCAATCATTCGCTCATTGAACGGTTGCAACAACTATCCGATAATTATTTTACGAAACTATTTTATTAAGTCATATTTGTATACTAAACTTTTGTTTTATAAGACACTCAAGTATCTGATTGAATTAGAATGTAACAAATATTATTAATATGATCATTTTCGTAATACGATTTGCTACTCTAGATTGTTTGTTGATATTTAGGTTTAAGTAAAAAGAAATATAAACGAAATGAAATTAATTTAAGCCAATCAAATCGTTGAAGCGTTCCGAGTGAGCGTAAAAAAAGCGCTCAATCTGAATGGAACGGAAAAAAGCAATCACAATGTTATGAATGAGTGAACGCTTTGAGAGCAGATTGGAACGTGAGCGGAACGGAACGGAGCGGAGCGTGAACGTTAAATTTGTCAATTTCAAGATGTTCTTAACTGTATTGCCCTATGTTCTTTGTGCATTGTCTGTCAACAGATCTATCATCTCTCAATGTGTTGATCTGCAATAGCTCAATTGGTAAAGACAAGGGCTATCAATCCAGTGGTTGTGAGTAAGAACCCAGGCTACATTCCTTTTGATGATTGATAAGAGTCATTGTGACAAGTGACATTCGTCCTCCAACAACGGGCTAAAAAGGCTATGTGGAAAGAATGGAAGAAATTTGGAAGAATGTTGTGTGGAGTATTTGTTTGAAAAAGTCAGGAAAGACATGTTAAGTGAACTAGCTGCAATGATATAACTGAAATACTGTTGAAAATGACTTGCTCTTGAAAACATTATTTAAGTACTCTGCACAACTCAATCTGTCTAAGAGATGAATACTTCACTTTTTCAGGAAATGGTAGTGATGCCGGTGCCGCCTCTACAACAGCCCGACTGGTTGGGGATGAATGGGTTTTGAATGGAACAAAAGCCTGGATCACCAATGGGTACGAGTCAGAAGCTACTGTTGTGAGTATCATATTGTTCAAATCTCTACTTACGGTGTTTGGGCATGGCTTGTTTCTTAGCCTGTACTGGTTAGTCATGAATGGATCATGGAAAAGTGTACTGTTAACCCTTTCCCACATACAGAATACATAATGACCAATTTCTCCTTTTATCACAATGTCTTTATTTGATGTTTGTTCTTTCATTTATAGAAATTTTCCTTAAGTTATTCTATATATGGTTTCAAAGTCATCTTCTACAGATTTGTTGTATGTGGGAAAAAGGTTAACATGATATAACTGAAATACAATTTAAAGCAGCATGAAGCTCAAATGAAATGCATAAATGGTGAAATGATTTAAGTTGTATCTCTTGCATTTGTAAAGGGGCAACAGAAGATCTCTTATTTATCTGTCCGTCACACTGTGACACATTGGCAGATGGCACAGACATGTGTTCCTTCAAACACTCTTGTTTAACCATTTAAATGATATACTTTAAGGATTGACTGCTTTGAAATCTTTTGATGATGAGTTGCAAGTTTGATACACTGTCGAAAACATTGTTGGGATTGAGAAATTGCTTATACACTGGAGCGCCGATAATTCGCGGACGGGTGCAACGCGATTACCAGTAGAACGCGATGGTGACTTGGCTCCCGTTGCAATCTTGAAAAAAGAGCCTATTTTCTTATTTAGTTTGAAAAATAAACTCCCCAAAAAAATAAAAAAAAATAAGACAAATAATTCTGTAAGACTTTGTTCTCGTTGCAAAACTGGAAAGTAAAATATATTTAGATAAATAATGCACAAACCTGATTTTATAAATCCAAAATCTAAAGAGAAAAAAAAGTAAATACACGAAGTCCAAATTCAAATAATATCACAATGTATTGCTCCTAAATATTATTCTGGTCCTATAAAAATAAAAGCGCGAAAATCAAACAAAGGGTTGTGTCGGTGTCGCGTGTGTTGTTTAGGCTGACTACAATGCAATCAACCCTTAAGTCACATTTGTCCGTTTTCACACCGTATATAAATGTAAAATAATGTATGAAATCCTATTCTAACAATGTTTTCAAAAATGTATATGATGCATGAATTAATTACGGGTCCGACATTATGTGTTTATCCTTTTCTCACAGTGTTTTCAAAAGCTTTCTGCTGCAACTGCGTCAAAAGTAATTGCATTCACGAAGTCCATTAAAAGTGTGTGTAATTTGTACATAGGTGAAGTTATGTTACGGGTTACAGGGGTTTTATAGTAATTTGTAAATGAAGTCACCCATTTATATAGCTTGGGAAAATCCATTCACTTTTTGTGAAAAGATAACATATGTCTCAAGGGCATTCTTACACGCGCGTGAAATTGCGGTAAACATTACGTCATATTCCTACTTTCTTTTGTTCCCCGGATAGATTGACAAATGAAAATCACCCATTTAAAAAAAATATTTCATCCTTACCCATTTGCACACGCATTTTGACACATCTGCAGCAGATTTCTTTTGATACCGTTGTGACAAAAGGAGATATTACTACATTACTACATGTACATTTTGTTTGAAATTGGATAATTAAACTTTGAATAAAAAGGATTTTAAAGGTATGAATCTTTTTTCTTGTGTTTAACAACTTTGAAGTAGAAAACAACATGTAAGGAAAGGATGCATCGCTGATAACTGATTACGCTGCTAACAAGCAGCTTCTCTTTTTCTCACAATGTTTTCCAATGCTGTCTGCTACATCTGCATTTGAAGCTATGAATACGTGGTTTGAGAATTAATTATTTTTCTTTTAAATAAGTTTGAAAAGAAGAGAAAAATGTAAGGAAAGGAGCATTGTCGATAAGGGCCAATTTACCTTTTCTAACAATTTTTTCAAAGGCTGTTTTTTTTTATTTATCTGCAACAAAAGTCAGTAACGACAGGACAATTAGAATTTTACTGAATAAAAGAATACAAACTAACCGAAATTTGTTTGATTATAAATTTGAAAGCAGAAGACGACTTTCAAAACGTTTGTCATTGCATGCAGTTAGACGGTGGAGATTGACGAGTATCGGGTTTTGGCATGCTGAGGCATATTACTTGTGATTGCTTTAATTTCTAATGGTGATCGCGATGTCGGATTCCAACGCGATGCTAGGCCTTGGACCCCTAATATAGCGATATAGCGGCGCTCCAGTGTATTGAACAATTTCTCAATATTCCACAATATTTCAAAATCTACCTAATTTCTTTTTTCGAATTTTCAAAAAATATTTCTTGCATGTTTTCAAATCAGATGTCTCTAAAATGACCAAATCAAGAAATAATACGTTACCCCTTGTCAACACAAAGATGAAATTTCCCCTTTTTCACAATAGTGCTTTCTACTCATATTAAAAAAAGGATTCCTTGAGATTTTCAATATTTAAAACAGGGTTAAAAGGACTGAAAAGAATGTACTTTTTTGCCCAATTTTTTTTTCAAATTTTCTATAGGAGAACAGCATTGATTTTTGGTTTTGCAAGATGTCACTTTGAACTGATTGTTGTAGTTGGATGGTGCAAATGAACTTAACCATTTTCCTGATTCTGAGAACTTTTGAACACAGAAAAGATAAGAGATTTCTCAAAATGGGGAGCTTGTTCTTTCTCACAATATTTAGACTGTTGCTACCTTTCATTTATTTTTCAGGTATTTGCTACAACCGATAAAGGGCTTAAACATAAGGTAATCATGTTGCTTTCATTTATGATGTCACATTTGAATTTTCTAAGGAGAGCCATATTGGCGAGGGTTATCACTCAAGGGAGCGTGGGTTCAAACCGCGGCTTGGCAATTAATACTTCTGAGGATTCACAAAAGCCAGTGTCATTCTTCTTCCACCATTGGACTTAACACTCCTGCCTGGTGTGGAGTACTGGTGTGAGAAAGCCAGGAAAAACTCGTTAGGTTAACTGGCTGCCGTGATTTATAAGAAATACCTTTGAAAATGACGATTAACTTCAAACAATCAGTTATTGAATGAGCTTTAATGCACTTCATGTCTTTTTCAAAATTTGAAGTTAACCCTTCGCCCCTTGCATACACCTTTTGACCATCCTCAGAAAACCACTTTTGAAAACATTGTGAAAGGAAAACACTTACACATTTATGCAGATTTGAAGTATTTTGCCAATATCTGATCAATTTCATCTGCTACAGATTTGTTGTACGTAATGACATTGCATGTATGTGCATAATGATTTTCTTGTAACAAAGCTTTTTAACCATTTTCCACATACAACAAATCTGTAACAGATGACTTTGCAAACATCTAGGCAGAAACACGAAGTCTCTAAATAAATGGATTTCTAGTTATTGAATAAAGTTGAAAACATCGTGGCAAAAGGAAATTGCTGATCATGAGGAATTTCTCCTTTTGCCACAATATTTTCAAATAAGGATTGCTGTGTATGCTGTAGGAAAGGGTAACTATTTTGATTTGCAGGGTATTAGTGCTTTTTTGGTGCCAAAGCCATCTGAAGGTCTATCACTGGGCAAAAAAGAGGATAAATTGGGAATCAAGGCTTCATCCACTTGTAATTTAATCTTTGAGGATTGTAGAATACCAAAGGAAAATCTACTTGGAGAGCCAGGCTTCGGATTTAAAATAGCTATGGTAAGTCAACTGGACACATGCTCCAATTAAACAATTACATTTTTCACAATTTTTACATCTGTTACAACTGCAAACATCTAAGGAAAGAAATAAGGTTAAAGATTAAATAATTTGTACCATGCAGCTGTGAAAACATAACAAACTAACGAATAAATAACTGGTTTTGTCTACTGATCAACATTCTAATGTCAAACTTAAAAGGATTTAATTAACCTAATATTAAAGCTGACATTAATACAACATGTGCAGATAATATCTGTGATCACTTCTTAAACAATCACAACCAAAGTGTGCGATTGACTGAAAGCAGAAAACTGTGTTCAACTGTAATGTGCATTTATTCAGGTTAGATACGACCAGGAATAACATTGATGTATATTCGTGAATTATTTAGCAGTGTGTATTTGCATAAGAATACTAAAATTGGCACAAGATTACCGCCGATGGATGTTTTTTTGGTAAATTGACTATTTGGTGCAAGATTGATGCAATAACTGGTGCCAGTATATGAAAAAATTTGCAATAGTTGTAAATAAAGAAACTTTAAGTATTTCCCATATTCTGACACATCTTCAGCAGATGACATCGAAAATATCTGACCAAACATATGTAAACACTCTATATATTAAAGTGTAATTACTAAATAAAGTTGAAACATCTTTGGAAAGGGTTAAATAAGAAATTTCTCGTTTTGCTATAATGATTTCGAAGTCATCTGCTGTAGATTTGTTGTATGCAGAAAAGGATTAATATATTTTAGATAATCATAGAATTTATTATATGTTAGTATAAGGCTAGATTGATAATAAAAAAAAAAGGATTACTCTTGTTCTTTTCAGTCAACACTTGATGCAGGTCGTATAGGTATTGCTGGTCAAGCATTAGGAATTGCTCAAGTAAGTTCACAACAGATGTCTCTGGCCGCTTTTGCAGCATATGAATTTAGTAAACAATTTTTGTCAGAAAAAGGAAAATTATTGTGTACCTGTGTTTTAGATTTATGTGATTTATATTATTTTAGCCCTTTAAAACATAAAATGTATATGTAGTAGACGACCTTGTTAATATACAGGCACAATCTATTGGAAAGCTCCTGTAATGAAAGTGCAATTTGAGACCAGACTAAAAATATTGTGGGAAAGGAAAAATTGCTCATCAAAAGTTGTCTGCTGTCAAAAAATGTTAAGGATAGTGAAAGTAAACCCTATCACTGATACAATAATATTTTAGCTCGACTATTCAAAAAATAAGGAGGGGAATTGCTTTTGCGTCGGTGCTGCAGCTTTAGTTAAAGTTTTGCATGCAAGGCTTTTTCTCAAAATCACAGATGCTATTGCTTCGAGACTTCACTCACTTTGTGAACATCACAACCTAACCTAAGTCCCACAACTTTACATCAGACATTGACTGAATAATACCCCTTTTTGGACCTAGAAAATTTGATTTAAAGTTTGACATGCAACGCCTTTTTCTCACAAACCACAAATACTACTGCTTTGAAACTTCGCTCACTGTTTCTACGTCAGCAAGTGACATTGCAGGACAAGTACCATAACTCTACATCAGTTTTTGACTGAAATATTCTCCTTTGAGACTTAGAAAATTTGTTTGCATGCAAAGCCTTTTCTCACAAACAACAAATGCTATTGCTTTGAAAATTCCCACACTTAATGGATGTCATCACATAATCTTGCAGGACCTGTCCAATAATTCTACATCAGATTTTGACTGAATTATGCTCTCTTAGGACATAGGAATACTATCACCTGATAATAAACTAGAGATTGCTTTTTTGAAAAACCGATTGTCTCCCCATTTGTGTGGTCGTAGGGGAGGAAAAGAAATGATGGAGATGAATTTTTTAGTTTTGGACTGGAGATAAGCAACAGTGACAATCCTCAGTTATTGAGCGGAAACCATTTTTCAGCTGAGGGTTACCATGACCTTGGTCTTTGACCTAGTGACCTCAAAATCAATAGGGGTCATTTGCTGCCGGTGACCAACCTGCACACCAAGTATGAAGTTCCTGGGCCCAAGCAATCTTCAGTTATTGAGCGGAAACCATTTTTCAGCCAAAGGTCACCGTGACCTTGACCTTTGACCTACTGACATCAATAGGGGTCATCTACAGGTTAGGACCAAGCTGCACACCAAGTATGAAGTTCCTGGGTACAAGCGTTCTTGAGTAAAACACATTTTTCAGCTGAAGGTTACCGTGACCTTCGACATTTGACCTTGTGACCTCAAAATCAAACAAATTCAATAAAGGTCATTTACTGGTTAGGACCAACCTGCACATGAGGTATGAAGTTCCTCAACATAAGCATTCTTTAGTTATTGAGAGGAAACCATTTTTCAGCTGAAGGTAACCATGACCTTGACCTTTAAGCTAGTGACCTCAAAATCAATAGGGGTCATCTACTGGTGGTGACCAACCTGCACACCAAGTATTAACTTCCATGACCAAAGCATTCTACAGTTATTAAGCAAAAACAATGTTTCAGCTCATTGTCACTGTGACCTTTCAGCTCAAGGTCACTGTGACCTTGACTTTGACCTCAAAATTAATAGCGTCTTCTACTGGGCATGGCCAACCTGCATACCAAGTATGGAGTTCCTCGGCCCAAGCGTTCTTCAGTTATTGAGCGGAAACCATTTTTTACCTCACAAGGTCACCATGACCTTGACCTTTGACCTTCTGACATCAAAATCAATAGGAGTCATCTACTGGTCATGACCAACCTGCATACCAAGTATGAAGATCCTATGCCCAAGTGTTCTTCAGTTATTGAGCGGAAACAAGTGTGACGGATGTGACCTTGACCACTGTGACCTTGACCTTTGACCTAGTGACCTTAAAATTAATAGGGGTCATTTGCTGGTGGTGACCAACCTGCACATCAAGTATGAAGTTCCTGGGCCCAAGCAAAAACTATTTATCAGCTCATTGTCACTGTGACCTTTCAAGCTCATGGTCACTGTGACCTTGACTTTAGACGTACTGACCTCAAAATCAATAGGGGTCTTCTACTAGGCATGGCCAACCTGCATACCAAGTATGGAGTTCCTCAGCCAAAGCGTTCTTCAGTTATTGAGCGGAAACCATTTTTTACCTCACAAGGTCACCATGACCTTGACCTTTGACCTTCTGTTATCAAAATCAATAGGGGTCAGCTTCTGGTCATGACCAACCTGCATACCAAGTATGAAGTTCCTACGCCCAAGCGCTCTTCAGTTATTGAGCGGAAACAAGTGTGACAGACGGAAGGACGGACGGAACGGGCAAAAACAATATGTCACCCCCATGTAATGGGGGAGACATAAATAAATAGAGGTTACCAATGACACAGTGCATGCAGTTTGTCGTCATTCACTGTACAAACAAAACAAACACCCTGTACAGGCATTTTACCGAGGACTTATCCAACTTGATTTATGTTACTATTCTATCAAAGCATTTTCTCAGTAACCACTGTTGACTATGGTTTCAAATGGCTGAATAGTCGAGCATGCTGTTTTATGGACAGCTTTTGTTGCATCTCAGATTTGAAAACATTGTTGGAAATGAAAATATTACAATTTTTTTGTCAAGCTGCAAACATTATCTATAAGGCGAGAGCTATCAATTCAGGGTTGTGAGTTTGTAAGCCATTCATTCTTTCTTATGATTGACAAAAGTCTGCATTTAATATTGACAACATCACATAAACTATGATAAAGAGACTAAGATGCCCATTTGACTTCCGCTTTGAGATGAATTACTACCTGTTTGGAATGCTCTACAACATTCGCTCATGTTTACTTGCAGGCTGCCATGGAGTGTGCCATTGATTATGCCCAGAAAAGAGAAGCTTTTGGACAACCAATTTCTAAACTACAAACTATCCAGGTAATAATAGACTTTTCGTCAACTTAAGTGTCACTTTTCAATGCTGGATTTTTAAACTAGACTTGTCAAGTTTTGCATTCTGAAGAGTCCATAGTCAATTCTAGGAAAATATCAGCAGTCAGATTTAGATCTGCACTTCTTACTTAACTCAAGCTTGTTAGAATTTTCTATCAACTTGTTTAGATTCTTCTGATAAGATGTACAGGCTGATTTAAATCTACATAATTCAGAAATGCCAATTTGTACCTTTCAAATAATTGATTTTCTTTGATTTTGAATGATAAATTCATCTTAATTTGTTTTAATCTTTTCCCGATACAGAAAACCTTTCTGATAACAGAAGAAACTGGTCATTGTTATCAGTTATCAGTTATTTATTTTTTCACAATGATTCTCTAGATTTAACATTTAACCCTTATATGTTTTCAATTAAGTCATTTCTAAAATAATATTGCACTAGATAAAGGCTTATAAATTGCTGTGAAAGTTATTCAGTTTTTATCCCCACAGTTTGTTTTATATGTTGCAGCACAAACTTGCTGATATGGAAGTTGCAATAGAAAGTGCCAGACTTCTTACGTGGAAAGCAGCCATGTTAAAGGATGCAAATCAACCATTTACGAAGGTAAAATAGTTCACTGTCACCAAAACTAGAAAGTTTGATAATTTCTCAGATAGAATCATAAATGGTGTGTCTGCAGCAGACAACTTTGAAAATGTATATTCAAAACATGGAAAATCTGTAGTTACTGAATGGATTTAAAATTATTTATGGCAAAAAAAGAAATTGTTTATAACGAGTAATTTCCCCTTAATCCTCTGTGGTTAGCATGGGGGTATTTGGAACCTTGCACCCCAAGTTCGACCCCAGCTTGGAGTGCCCTTGGACAAGGTTCATTTCAAAATCTTGTTTTCCTCAAGGATCATGAATTAGTGTGATATAACTGTAAAAATGTTAAATCAGCATAAACCCCTAAACAAAATGCACACATTAGCCAAAGTTTTTCCCTATAATATTGTTTCCTCTATTATTTTTAAGTAATTACACAATACATTTCCATGATTTGCGATTGGTATTACAGCAAGATACAAATCAAGTTCTAACTGTGTCAAACTCATTTTTTACTTGCGCAAACATAGAGTACTTATGGTGAACTTTATTTATAGGTGTCGGGCATCAACAATTTCTTTTAAACATCATCTATACCTAAACATCAGGGCTGAAATTCAAAGGTCTTCACAAGTAGAACCAAAGTATCTGGATTAACCCAAGCTCCACTGTAATTGTGTATATGTAGCTGTATTTGGATTTATACAGATCATTTAAATCAAACTGGTACCTGAACAAGCCTATAGTTGAGCACACCCTTTCCTATAACATTTTTTTATCATTATACATTTACAGGAAGCTGCCATGGCTAAACTTGCTGCATCAGAGGCTGCTACACAAGTTAGCCATCAGGTAAAACTTTTTTATTGAAGTCTGGTATTTAAAACGGAAGGATGATGTAACCTATTTTTTTAACTGCTCTGCAAATCGCAACAGACTAAACACCGATTCATTTACGAAACATCAAGCTACAAGAGCTCAGTAACAACGAGGGCTATCAATTCAGGTGTTGTGAGTTCCAACCCAAGCCAAGCCATTCATTCTGTTTGATGGTTATTTATAAAAGTTGTTCGTCTTTCACAAGTTTTCTAAATATTTTATTAGGGAAGGTTTCACTGGGGATGCCGAGCCCCGGTAGCTCAGTCGGTAGCGACGCAGGCTGTCAATCCAGGGGTTGTGTTTTCGAATCCCGGCTCGGCCAACTTTCTTTCCGACGATTGACAAAAGTCAATGCGACATGCGTCATTCGTCTTCCACCAATGGGCTAAGTCTATGTGGAAAAGCAGCCAGTTGCTTGGGAAGATTGTTGTGTGGAGTACTGGTGTGCGAAAACCAGGAAATGCATGAGTAGGTGAACTGGCCGCCGTGATATAACTGAGAAATTGTTAAAAACGGCGTTAAACCCCATTCATTCATTCATTCACTGGGGATATCATGTTTGATTAACAGGCTGCATTGATATAACTGAAATACTGTTAAACCTCAATCAATCATTTAATATATCTCTGGTTGGTTTAAAGTCATGCTTCTGCCTGGCCATAACAGGTAAAATGTTTATCTACATTTATATAGACATAATAGCGCTAATTATAATTGAAATGTTTCAATAAATGCTCATTTGGCCATTGGTGTCTTTACCTTTAAATTTTGAGAGGTCAGAAAAGAATCTTGGTATTTGATTTGGACCACTACCTAGAAGCGAAAAATTTCTTTTAGAAATTAAAGGGAACTTCTATTGGCTTTCCTCTACAGTATATAGATTAAAAGGTATTTCGACTTGACTCTGAGATTCATTTGTTAAATAGTCAGGTTGAAATGGTTGTTGAATTCAACTGTAACCATTACACAGGTGACCTTTTTTGCGTATCAGTGACTTTGGCCCAAAAACAATCCCAGACTGTACTGTCCAAGCGATCTGCCACTCTTCTTATAACAAGGTTGAAAATTTGATGAAAACCTTGTTAGCCCTTTTCCATGTATGATGAATATGCCACCGGACAACATTGAAAAATGTATTGGCAAAAATAGAGAATATCTCTATGAATGAGAGTACATTTATAATTATTTGATGGGTTTGGAAACAATGTCGCAATATGAGAAACTGAATATCATAGGCAATTTCTCCTTTTGCCACTTTGTTTTTAATGTCATCTGCTGTAGATGCGTCTGCAAGTGGGCAAATCTGAATAAAAGTAGAATTAAGTTAATTATATTTAATCTGTCAAATTATTTTCAGGCCATACAAGTACTTGGTGGAATGGGATACGTGTCGGACATGCCAGCCGAGAGACATTATCGTGATGCGAGAATCACAGAAATATACGAGGGTACAAGTGAAATACAGAGACTAGTTATAGCAGGACAGCTTTTAAAAGAGTACATAAGTTAAAACAGTGTTCATGTGATACTTACTGGTTGGCTCTTCATTCTGTGTATATTTTTCTTTGGCCCATTAATCCTTTTTCACATACAGACGCCTATGAAGCAGACAATTTTTGATGAACAATTTCTCCATTTACATATTTGGATAGATTGGCTGTGTGTTTTTTTAGCTCTACTGGCCAAAGGCCAGAAGGGCTTATGTCGTGGCAGTTTGTCCGTCGTGCGTGCGTCCGTCCGTAAACAATTTCTTGTTAACATGATACAGTCTTCACTTTTGATTGTATCTCAACCAAACTTATACAGTAGTTAGATATCCATGAGAGCTTGATTCCTTTCGAAAACAAGCCAGATCCGCCCCATGCATGACAAAATTATGGCCCTTGAAATTGTCAAAATTGCTATAATAGGGCTTGTTAACATGATACAGTCCTTATTTTTGATTGTATCTCATTCAAACTTATACAGTAGTTAGATATCCATGAGAGTTTGGTTCATTTCTAAAAAACGGCCAGATCTACCCATGCATGGCTGGATTATGGCCCTTGAAATTGTCAAAATTGCTATAATACAGCTTGTGAACACAATAGAGCTTCCATTTACTATCTGATCTTCACCAAACTTAGATGGTATTTGAATATTGATGACATATTGGTTCCTTTTGAAACAAGCCAGATCAATGCCAGTAGAGCATAGGCCCTCATGGGCCTCTTGTTATTATCAAAAGATGTTGACTGACCCCTACATGTTGGAGGGTATGTAATTTCAATTAAGTAGAATTTCCATAGTTCTGCCTTAATGTTTTCAAAGTTGTCTGCTGCAAACTTGTTGTATGTGCGAAAGGGTTAAAGGGAACATTCGGTGGCATTAACAATAGTGATCTCGGAGAGTCTTGGGCAAAGTGTCCTTTTACTTTGGATATTCGTAACTCAAACTATTGTTTAAACCACAGCATATTTGTGTAATTTAGTGTAGATTCATTGCAGCAGATGCAGTCTTGTCAAAATCCACTTTCTTTTTTAGATTGTTATTGAAAACTTATTGCTCCCTATTTAAGACTCAAATAGATGAGATTGTGTAAATTGATCTATCTCATGTGAAGTGAGGTCTCAAATTGAAAAGGATTCCTCCTTGCAGACCCATCTGCGGCACTGAAAAGAAAAGAAAAATCTTCTTTTGACACAATGTTACAACTGAATACAATTACCATACTTTCATGTTTGCTGTAGAATTGCTGTAGGAAAGGGTTAATAATCAATGAAGTGAAGAACTTGTCACAGTGACATATGTGACATTTGGACGCAAACAAAAAGAGAACAATAGCCGTATATACAAATCATTATTTTTTGTTATTTATTCTGTGATATAAATAAAGTAAATTCCTATGAATTCTTATTCAGTCTCTTTATTTACCTGCATATCTGCAGCAGAACATTTTTGAAAACATTGTGGCAGAGGGAGTAATTGCTCATAATAAGCAAATTCTCCTTTTGCTAGGTTTTTTTCAACTGTATTAAATAGATATATTTTTATTATAATTTCATTTATAGAAATTGTCCACATTGCTTTTAAAGTTTATTTGCTGTAAACGGACAAAATGCCTTTGCAAAATGCAAGAGAGGGTGACAGTTCATTAAAATTGTCAAGACAGGTTGTTACTTATTATATTGTAATCAGCTGTGGTTAGCTTTGGTGGTTTGGAACTGGATGTCCCAGGTTTGATCCCTGCCTGTGGCGGTCATGGTGGGAGTGACCTAGGAACATCTACTAGCCTAGTACTGGTTTGTTTACTTAGCGGAGTATGAATAAGTGAAATGTCGCACAGACACAAACATATACATGTACTTTTTAAGTTAATGTGCCTGCAGGAAGCTGGATGAGAAAATGGCTGGACAAAAAACTGTGACAAAGGAGGATTACTCTTAATGCAAGCATACTAGTAAACTGAACATATATATGCAGGTGTCAAGCTATCTGCATACTAAGTTTGAGTTTATACAAATGTACCTTGGAAAACAAGTATGAAAATTACCAAACAAGGACATGTGTCAATAATCAATATGCATGCTAAACTATATTTCGTGTTATCACATGTTATCTACAAACCAAGATTAAAGTTGGAAAGATAGGACAAAAATGGCAGAACAGGAAAATTCGAAAAAAAAAAGGATAAGTTCAAAAAGAGGCATGCTAGACTGAATTTAATTGTTAACGAATGTTGGGATAAAATTGGACTCGTTGACAAAATTCAATTTTCTCCAAGTCACTGAGCCACTAGCTCAGGTGGCAAACCACTGCGAGAGCCCTGCTAGAAAAACGTTTACTAGTTTGTACTAGGGTTAGCAGTTTGACATGCACTAATACATAAATACCTATTTGAAGGCTTGACCTTTTAATTTGGACAGTTGTACCGTGTTCATGTTAAATAGCGATTTGATTTAGACCACCCGCTATTAGCAAAAATGTTTATTTAGCTTAGTGACCTAGTTAACACTCTGGAGGCCGCACTTTTAAAATATATTTAATTAATAATAAAGTAATAAATATGCAAATAATTGGGGAAAAGCTATATCTATTTTACTTCCTCATTTATTTCATTAGCTCACCCGAGCTTGAAGTGCTCATGGTGAGTTTTTGTGATTTCTTTTTGTCTGACATTTTGCTTGTTAACAGTCAAGAGGCCAATTTTATCAAGCAATCTTCATGAAACATATTCAGTTTGTCTATCTTGCTTATATTTAGGCTACTAGTAAATTACCCGGACGGCACCCCCGACAGGCAAGGCGAAGCCTACGCGTGCACATATACATATATACAGACCCATACACATGTGCACCCCAAACAGAAAATGTCGGAGAGGATATCCTTCGTAAATGACCCGGATATCGCTTTGAAACTTACTATACTAAATTGTTCACCATCATAAGCTCTATCAACAGACAAGAGTACATAACTCTGTCAGAGTTTTTGTAAGAATTATGGCACTTTTTCCAACTTGGAATTTTGGTCAAGTTTTTCGTACCACCCCATTTTTAGCTGACCTATGCACGAAGTGCATGGTGAGCTTTTGTGATCACTGAATGTCCGGCGTCCGTCGTCTGTCCGGCCGTCTGTTAACAATTTCCTACAAATGAATTCTTCTACTAAACCAATGGACAGATTTCAAAATAACTTCACAGGAATGGTCCTTAGGTGGTCCCCTTTCAAAGTTGTTCAAAGAATTTAATTCCAAGTAGAACTTTGGCTGTTGCGGCATCAGAAAAGGGGAAAATTGCCAAATCTTAAAATATCTTCTTGTCCAAATGTGCTGGCCCCATTTGAAAATTATTTTGCACAAATGTTCCTTAGGGCACCCTATACCAAGATTGTTCAATTATTTCCGATCCGTTGAAAAATATGGTCGCAAGGGGGCGGGGCTTGTTTTCCTTACATGTGCATTGTTAAAACTTTAAAAAATCTTCTTGTTCAAAAGTACTGGCCAGATTTCAAAATAATTTCACAGAAATGGTCCTTAGGTGGTCCCCTTTCAAAGTTGTTCAAAGAATTTAATTCCAAGTAGATCTTAGGTTGCTGCAGCATCAGAAAAGGGGAAAATTGCCAAATCTTAAAAAATCTTCTTGTTCATAAGTGTTGGCCCGATTTAAAAATTATCTTGCACAAATGTTCGTTGGGGCACCCCCTACCAAGCTTGTTCAAATATTTCCGATCCGTTGAAAAACATGGCCACAAGGGGGTGGGGCTTGTTTTCCTTATATGTGCATTGTTAAAACTTTAAAAATCTTCTTGTCCAAAAGTACTGGCCAGATTTCAAAATAACTTCACAGAAATGGTCCTAAGGTGGTCCCCTTTCAATGTTGTTCAAAGAATTTAATTCCAAGTAGAACTTTGGTTGCTGCGGCATTAGAAAAGGGGAAAATTGCCAAATCTTAAAAAAATCTTCTTGTCCAAAAGTGCTGGCCCGATTTAAAAATTATTTTGCACAAAATTTATGTTCCTAAGGGCACCCTCTATGAAGATTGTTTAATTATTTCCGATCCGTTGAAAAACATGGCCGCAGCGGGGCGGGGCTTGTTTTCCTTATATATGTACATTGCTAAAACTTTAAAAATCTTCTTGTCCAAAAGTACTAGCTAGATTTCAAAATTACTTCACAGGATGGTCCTTAGGTGGTCCCCTTTCAAAATTGTTCAAAGAATTTAATTTCAAGTAGAACTTTGGTTGCTGCGGCATCAGAAAAGGGTGAATTCATGTTATTTCAACACTTTACATCTATGACAGTTAAGAGAAATACTATACCTTAAAATCTACATGCTTCATATTATGAATCCTATAGATCAGGTGAGCGATCCAGGGCCCTCTTGTTTCCAAAACCATTAGAGATATAGCTTATACACTTATCTGCTAAAAATTAGTCCGTCTGCTAATTGAAATGAAATTAAATATCGGAATAAACGATAGCTGCTCGCCAAATGGCATTAATGCCGAGAGGGTCAAAACCTTTTATTGTAATTTTATTAACACTGTAGAGGCCACATTTTTCATCCAATCTTTATGGAAATTCATCCGACTATTTGTCTCGATCAACTCTCTAATTCAAACTAGATCATTTGGGTCAAAAATTGAGTCTAGGTCAAATTTTATAATCATTTTATTAACACTCGAGAAGCCATTTATCTTCCAATCTTTATGACAAATCGTCCGGTCATAAATTAGGTCACTATGCCACATTTGAGAACAATCTGGTTAACACGCTAGAGACTGCGTTTTTTGCTTCAGCAGCTTTGTCAGAATATTTGTATTGATGATATCTAGGCCAAGTTCGAATATTGGTCATGTCAGTTTAAAAACTAGGTCACTAGGCCAAATTGAAGGAACATTTTGAACACTCTAGTAATAGCCTAGCTGACCACACGATGCGTTTTTGTAATTGACTATATATGTGGTTTGCATAACTGAGGTGAGCGATCCAGGGCCATCATGACCCTCTTGTCGAATAAAACATCGAAGAGACCTCAGTTTGAAAATGTTTGCAAATTAGTTCATTGCAAAACTGGCCAGTCATTCCGATGTCTGTATGTTTCTTTCTTACCAATGTGCTGTAACACATACTGTTTGTGTATAGAGAGGTTTTTTTCTTCTATTTTATCAATGTGAATCTGTTGCATGATGTGTTGATTTTATAGTCATCTTCTTTGTAAACATTTGGTGCAAAGAAAGTACACATCGTGCACATGTTATTTGTGATTCTTAAACTGTGTTGAATGTGGAGAAATCGCTTATTATAAGCATATTTTTCATATTCCGTCTAATGTTTGCAAAGACAATAGTTATAAAACATAAAAATCTGTATCTTGGGCGGGGTTATGAAAAATTGTTTTATCCATTTACCACTTAAAAAAGTCACATTTTAAATTGTTGCAAAAGGAGAAATTCCTCCCTTTGCCACAATGTTTTAATCTGCTGCTAATTTGTTGTATGTGGGAAAGGGTTATTGACAAGATTTTTATACAATAAAGACCAAACCTAGATGCAGATTTCTTTGGACATCTGCAACAGTCGACTTAAAGGAATACGCTCGGCTGAAAAAAACTCGCTTTGAATTGAAAAATATTGACTTAAAGAACATTTATTTACTATGCATTTCATTAACATACAACTAATAATGAAGATATTACTATTTAAAGATGACTATTTGTGCTGATCGGTGCGCAGCATGGGCGCGGCCATTGTTTACATATCGCAATGTCTCGATACTTTCTGAAAAGATTCGTGACGTCATTTACCCTCTATGTCCCAAACAAAACATACAAGTAGAGTTAGCTAATGAACGACTGCGGTACTATAAAGGGAATACAAAATATACTTTTCCTTAGAAAATTAACCCCGGAAGTTTTCAAACCTAAACTTCAATTATTCAAAATGAAATTCAAAGCATTACATCATATTTTTACTAGATCTATATAAAGTTTTATAGTAAATAGTATGTGGATAGAAAACTCGAAATTGACTCGTGTAATACATATCAGCCAAATAAATATATGTGTGTTAACATTTATTTATACAATAATTTCATTCGTTTATATATTTGACAGTTGTTTGTTATGATTTCACAGCTCGTTAGACATAATGAACCGTCGTTTTTGTAGAACAATCAAAGGTCATAGAAATAATCAAATTTCCGGTAGTGGTCGGACGCTACTGTAATAGGATCTACATACTCTGGAGTTAGCGGTAAAGAGGTTTTCCATAGTAGTCATCTGCTGCAGATTTGGTGTATGTTGAAAAGGGAGAATTGAAATGGTTAATTTTGACAAAATTTCCAAAAGGATTTTTGTTGTAAGACTTTTATATTACATATTGAAGAAAAATATTCTCAAACCTGTATAAATATCCCTTTTAATTCCAAATGAAATCGTCCAATTTTTAAAATCGTTACTTGTTTTTAGTTGAATGTATTTTACCACAATTCATTACCTCCAAATACAAGACACGGGAAAGTTTATGAAGAATGAGTACAGCATAGCTTGGGATATACCAACTAAATCTGCGGACAGGCTTATCTGCACCCAAATGTTCCTTAAAAACATGTGATTACATAGAAATTAGTGTACACCAGAACGCATTGAATATGTGACAATAAGTTTAAATTCATTTTAAATATGTATATGATGCACTGGAACAGTTTGATTTTGATTTTTTTTTTTTACCTCGTCTGATTCTGAACATAGATTATGCAGAAAGCCAGTTTAAGCCCAGCCCAAAAGTTGACTGATGCAGATGCGCCAAAACGTTTATGCATATTGGAAAGTGTCGGACCAAAGTTGCCAGCTCACCATCCCATATACGTGTACTTTTATTGTACCGGAACTGTGTCAAAGAAGTCACTCAATCTGCCGTCTTACTTCTACTTTTATTACTGTCTAGGGATTAGTGCATCGTCATCAAAGCGGTAAAAGCCACCAATGTGGTATATTTCCAAAAAAATCAAAAGTTCATCTGTGCTGTTTTAGGCTGCTGACGGGGGTTGATTTCGCCTACAGACGTGATATTCTTGTAGTTCGCACGAAGTTCAGCGAATACACGGCTGTGACTTCTAGAGTCATGGCACTTTGAGAGAGTAACATAGTCTGGGATTTCTATTTCGTAGTAGTTATTGACTTCTTTGAGGAAATGTGTTATTCTCTTATTTTTCGTCTTTGTTGGAGTGTTTTGCAATTCAGGATGTCCAACATAAATGTGACGCTGCCATTATAGTAGTTCCCTGTATCAAAGTGGGCTCCCTTGCGCTGGACTTCCTAAAGTGCTTGAATATCCTGTTTGGGTACGGATCTCAAACTGAAGATGATTACTCGAGGTGTGGTCGTACTAGCGAGTCGTTGTCGACGTTAGCAACACGTTTAAAGATTTGATAAGTTTACATGTAGAATACACACATTTGACCCATGCCTACGTAATGATAAGGCCTACGAAGCCATTTACGCTTTCCCACATACAACAATTCTGCAGCAGACGACTTTGAAAACAGTTAGGCATAATATAGACAATTTCTATAAATGAAAGTATTACTATTGAATAGTGTTGAAAACATTGTGACAAAAGGAGAAATTGCTCATTATGACCAATGTCTTCTTTTGTCTACATGTGTTCAAAGGCATCTGCTGCATAAGTGTCGGTATGAGGGAAAGGGTTAACCACAAGCCTTGGTCATCTCTACACTACTAACGGTGTTTCAGCCACAACTACTGCTGTATCGAATGATTACGTCCCTCGGCTGATAGTTGTGTTTAATCATATCTCTAGATTATTCAAATGGTGGGTGACAGGAACAATCGATGAAGTCGTTGATTTGATTGATCGGACACTATTGCAATTACATCAGAACAGAACAGAACAGAACTTTATTCAAGAATATTGACTTGAACACATATGGTTCATCGTCAAAATACAACATATTTAAACATACTTGAGTATGAACATACAAATTAAATATACAGTTTGTAACACTCTCTTTTCATGAAATTATAAATAAACACATATATTTATATAAATAACACAAAATAGGAAAATACTTATTTACATATATTTAGATAAATATCAAGTTTTTCAACACTCTCTTTTGATGAAAATATGATTAGACATATATAACATCTACAGTATAGAATAATACACATATATATATAGATATATATATATAGGATAATATACAGATAATGAAAATACTTTTTGCGGAAATAATGCACGATAATGCTTGTAATTTCTTCTTATACAATAACATTGTTTAATCTATTTTTTCTTTCTTCATTAGCTTTTATGTAGTATATTCCAACGGCATTTAATGCTTTTATATTTGAAGTGTTTAACAACTGAATCAATTTTAACATACTAGGATTTTGGTAGTAATACATTTTTATATATTTTTTTCTCATATCAGTATAAGCAGGACAAACTAACATAAAATGAAACTCGTCTTCAAGCTCTTGTAAACTGCAAAGTGAACAGATTCTATCAGTTCTACTAATGTTCCTATGCCTACCGGTTTCTATATATAAATTATGAGCTGATATACGTAATTTAGCAACGGCGTTCCTATATGATGATATTTTCATTTTTGTAAGATAATCTGACCATCCAAAGCTAGATTTAAGGTGCATGCTTGAAAATAGACAATGAGGATTTTATGTTAATGTCTTGAAACCATTCACTTATATACATATCAATCAACCTATTACGGCATAGAGGTACAAAGCGTTTTAGATTAACTGAGTCTGGAAATAGCCAAACGTCATAAAATCCTATATTTTGTAACAATGCTTTAACCTTATTAGTCCAAACGATTGAGTTTTTATTTAAACTATTTGATTCATTTATAACTGTTTGTAAAATACAATTTGACTTGTTCTTTGTGAAAATGTTTACGTAGTACATAATTGTTTTTACTTTAATATTAATTAAGAGTGGAAATCTTCCGAATTCTCCGTAAATAGCTGAATTACTAGTTGATGTTTTTACATTTAATAATTTTCTGAGAAACTTTCTATGCAGTCTTTCGACAATAACAATTGTGTTAAAGCACCAAACCTCGCAAGAGTAGTATAATATGGATGCAACGAAGGAGTCAAAAAGATCAATCATAATCTTTAAAGGAATTTCCTTATGTTTTGTTACTGCAAGTAATTGACCCATGGCGCGCGTAGCTTTACTCGTTAAAGTTTTAATGGCATTATAAAATGACCCGTTACTGGTGAACACTATACCTAAATAATTAAAGGTATTCACTACCGCAATATTAATCCCCGAATATGTAAAAGTACTATCAACATTTAATGTTCTACCTTTTTTAAATATGACTATTTTGGTTGTATCTACATTGACTGTTAGATTCCATTTTTTACAATACTTTTCAAAAGCTGATATTAAATTTTGTAATCCTGCCTCAGACTCTGCGATCAAAGCAGAGTCATCGGCAAAAAGGAGTAGATATATAGATAATTGACCTAACGTAAAACATTCATCCGTGTTTTCTAGTAAGAACAGTTCTATGTCATTAACAAACAGTGAAAATAAAATTGGTGAGATAGTCTCACCTTGCAATAATCCCACGTTACAGTCAAATAAATCCGATAATGAGTTCATGTGTTTTACACAGAGTTTAACATCATTGTACAAAGAGCGTATGATACTAAATAACTTTCCTTTTACATTGTGTTTAATGAGCTTATACCATAAACCGTTTCTATATATAGAGTCAAAACATTTTGCAAGTCGATAAAACAACAGTACAGCTTTTTCTTGTCAGAAAATTGTTTTTGAATAAATGAATTTAGTATGAATATTGCATCGACTGTGCTATAACCAGTTTTAAAGCCGAACTGCGCGTCGGTTAAAATTTCATATTTATCGGACCATGCTTTAAGCCTTTCATTTAACAGTGATGTAAAAAGTTTAGAAAAACAGCTTGTAAGTGTGATTCCTCTATAATTACCGGGATCTGAATGATCTCCCTTCTTAAATATAGGTACGATTACCCCCCTTGACCACGATTTGGGGAATGTTTTCTTATCTAAAATATAATTGAATAATGTTTGAAGCGGTTTATCTAGAAAATCGATACTTTCCTTAAAATACTCATATATAATATTGTCAAAGGATGGTGATTTATTTGTACTTAACTTTTTAACACATTGTCTTATTTCCGTTATTGTAAAAGGCGAATCTAATTCCTCGTATATACATTCATTATTTCCTGTATGATCAAAATCGGTTAAAAAATCTTCACAAACAGAATCTTCTTGAATTTTGATATCAGACGCCAAAGTTTTAAAATGGTTATAAAATTCTGAGAGTTCTATATCTGATGCAATATTTTGTTCCTTCTTTTGCTTAAATAGTTTCCAAAAGTCTCTAGGTTCTTTATTTTTTAAGTTTTGAAGATCATTTGCCATGGTATTTATAGTCCTTTTTTAAAGTAAGAAAATTTCGTCTGTTTTCATCATTTTTTGCCAAATTATAATTTCGTAAAGCTTCTTCATAAGCATGTTTTTTAAGTTTGCATGTATTATCGAACCAATCCTTCATTGGGTAATCAGAATTATTACAAAATGTTGATTTTCTTTTATATTTGACATGTTTTTCAAAATAGCTATTTCCAATATTAGTTAGAAAACCCGTGAATAAACTGACCATAATATCGGGATCACAGTCATGTGACATGCTGTTGTGTAAACTACTACACAAAACATTGATAGATGATGAAACGTCATGTACAAATTGATCCCTATGTTCGGGGTTCCATCTATACACAAACCTTTCCTCATCCTTACAATCATTTTTACATGACGTATTAATT
Source organism: Serripes groenlandicus (assembly GCA_031761405.1). Classification (NCBI taxonomy): domain Eukaryota; kingdom Metazoa; phylum Mollusca; class Bivalvia; order Cardiida; family Cardiidae; genus Serripes; species Serripes groenlandicus. The sequence goes on from JASEVX010000003.1 coordinate 22,139,176, forward strand.
CGTAAATCGAAAGTAACTGCAGCGTGGTTGGAATGAACATTAAAATCATGTACATGAAAGTCTAATAAAAGATCAAAATTTTCATAACTAGTCAACAAATAATCAACTGTACTTTCACCATTATGTGTAAAGCACGTCAAATTACCAATGGTCCTATCTTTGCCGACTCTTCCATTCACTATCAACATACCAAGAGATTTACATAGGTCCAATAAACAGTCGCCAAACCGGTTTGAGCCCCTATCGCATGCAGCGCGAGGGATATGCAAATCGAGCGGGCCACTGTTAGACTGATCGTGGTCGATTAACGGTCTATCATTCATAATATAATCAGATTTAAACCCAACACGTGCATTTAAATCGCCTAATACAAACACCTTAGCCCCTAGATTCTGAAAGTGTCTAACGTCAGATTCAATTTTGTCAAATATATCAAAATCAAAGTTTTCATAGACTGGCGATCCCTCAGGTGCAACATATGTAGAACATATATAGATATTTTCAGCGGTATTGAAGAAGGTTTTATCCAGCTTAAACCATTGAATACAGTCTACATTGTTACGGATTAACTTGACTCCATGTGAAAATTTGTCTTTCACATACAGTAAAATCCCTCCGTTACAACGCCTTGCTTTCTTATGCTGTAATTTTCTATATGAATGGAAAATCTTAAAACCGTTCAGTGTAATCTTAGAATTTCTATTGGTCCAAGTTTCACTTAGGAATATTAAGTCATAATTACTAATTAATGAAGAAAAATTACTATCATTCAGCTTATCTCGGGTTAATCCCTCAATGTTCCATATTAAACACCTAATACTATTTCCGCTATTGTCCTAATGAGTTTCCTCCCGGGCTGTAGGTTCGCGGTACAACTTCCTGTCAATATATAGACGATCCAACACAAAATGGGCTTCCTGGTTTTTTTCCCGTGCTGCTTTCATTATCGGATACAGTCTTTTCCGTGTTTTGACAACTTCCTGAGGGAACTGCTGACTTATTCCTTGGGGATATATCAGTGTATCTGCACTACGTCGCACCCTTTCCCTGTCCGGATAATACACAAATTTAGCGACAATGGGGCGCATTTTGTCCACATTGAAACCCCCTATCCTGTGGGCTCTATGCAGCTTAATGTCCGTTGTAGCATTTTCAATGTTGCATTTTGCTTCGATCAGCGTAAGCACCTTTTGCACACAGTCACTATCTGTTTCATTTTTCACTTCCGGGATTCCAAAAAACAAAAGATTATCTCTCATACTCCTAGATTTAAGATCTATGACATCATTTTCTAACTTTTCATTATGATTTCGTTGCTGTTGCTCTAGGCTGTTTACTTTTTCCAGCAATGTTTCTATTTCTTTCTGTTTATGCTTAATTTCATCTATACTTGAGGAATCAAATTCTCTACCTTTCTCCACGTCGATTATCTTGCTTTCTAGGGATGTCACTTTAGTATCTATTTTATCTAGACGACTGTTTATGGATTTGACCGATTTTTGGATGCCATCTAGTTGTGATAACTTACTGTCAATCACATCCAATCTACTGAGTAATGTTGAAAATTGGTCATTTCCCGTTAGGTTGAGGTAAGTGGGGGGTGTATTATAGGCTGGTGTACACTATTGTGACCCCTGGTTGTTTGGCTGTGATGCCTGAGCTGTTGGTAGCTGGGGAGATGCAAAACTCTGTCCGTTAGCATAATGAACATAACTTCCATTTACAGGTGTACTAAATTGGTTGTTATTGCTTTGATTATTCATTGTCTCAGAGTGTTGTGTGTTATTTGTTGTACTTGGTGCACTTGGTGTACTTGGTGATTTTTCCTTTGTACTTACGGCTGCCCGCCTTTTATCGTCTCTATTGTTCTCCGGGGTTGCATTGCTTCGCACTCGTTTCTTTCCCATATTAGTCCAATAAGTGTCCAAAAAATCACTCCATCACAACAACTATATCCATATGATAGATCGAAACAAATATAAAAGATGTCTCAAACTCAAAATATTGCTTTTAATCCTGTTTTATATTTTTCATTTACGAGAGCTCATAAGAGACGCGTCCATATCATGGCTTTCTCGCATATGTACATCACACAACAGGGCAACTCGCTACATTTCGAGGGCTTGGCGTGAAACGGTTGTAACTAAAAACCTATTTTAAAACCCTGGTTTAGGGGCAATTTTGACCCCTTTGTAAACAATGCAAATTTAGGTGCCATTGCTCAGAAAGAGCAATGGCACCTAAATTTTTATTGTTTACCAAGAAAAATGATTTAACGCTTATAAAGACTTAATGGCGAGATGATTAACCGTAGTAAAAATATACCAATTTTAGTTACAACCGTTTCACACCAAGCCCTCGATTTAAACTTTAAATATTTAGCCCATTGGTGGAAGACGATTGACGTTTGTCGGAAGGAATGAATCGCCGGGGTTTGAATTCACGCCCTTTGATTGATAGCCCTCGTCATTACCGACTGAGCTATCGCGGCCGTTTACAGAGTGGTTGGCGAACACGGACACAATACTAGCTGTTTTCATCTTTCATTTAAATTATTTATTATGCTTAATCCATTTATGTTATTAGATATTCGTAATTCGTTTAAAGTTTAATGTTTATCATGAAATGCGAGACAACGATAAAACAATACCAAGAAAACGGTGCAGCACTATGGAAGGGTATTAACGCATAAATTGCATCTTTCCTTCTTACATTACAACTTGCATTCGTACATTTACATCTTGCATTCGTACATTCACATCTTGCTTTGTGACATTCACATCTTGCTTCGTGACATTCACATCTTGCTTTGTGACTTGCACATCATGCTTTGTACATCTTGCGTTGTGACATGCACATCTTGCTTTGTACATCTTGCTTTGTGACTTGCACATCATGCTTTGTACATCTTGCGTTGTGACATGCACATCTTGCTTTGTACATCTTGCGTTGTGACATGCACATCATGATTTGTGACTTGCACATCATGCTTTGTACATCTTGCGTTGTGACATGCACATCTTGCTTTATGTCTTGCTATGTGATATGCACATATTGCAATACATATTGTCTGTTATTCTCTTTATTTAACACCATCAATTAATATTAATTTGATGAGATGAATTCATGTTTATATTCTAATTTCAATAACAACTTCCTCTTTACGAATGACAAATGTCAGTGTGCATAGCAATAACAATGACGAATAGCCGAATGTAGAAAGCCGAATGTAAACAGCATTATACAGAAGGCATAATACGATGCGACACCTGGTGTAATAATGACGCGACAACCAAATTATGCTAACAGGTGGCGCTACGTGTGTGTTGTCGGCAATTTCCGTAAATGACTCTCAAATATACTTTGAAGATAAGGTGTGTGAAGTTAGCACGTAGGTCGTAGCTCGTAGGTCGACACTCAAATTTATTTTCAGAAAGTGTTGACCTGGCTCGTAGGTCGTAGGTCGACAGTCACATTTATTTTCAGAAAGTGTCGACCTGGCTCGTAGGTCGTAGGTCGACACTCACATTTATTTTCAGAAAGTGTCGACCTGGCTCGTAGGTCGTAGGTCGACACTCACATTTATTTTCAGAAAGTGTTGACCTGGCTCGTAGGTCGTAGGTCGACAGTCACATTTATTTTCAGAAAGTGTCGACCTGGCTCGTAGGTCGTAGGTCGACACTCACATTTATTTTCAGAAAGTGTCGACCTGGCTCGTAGGTCGTAGGTCGTAGGTCGTAGCTCGTAGGTCGACACTCAAATTTATTTTCAGAAAGTGTTGACCTGGCTCGTAGGTCGTAGGTCGACACTCACATTTATTTTCAGAAATTGTCGACCTGGCTCGTAGGTCGTAGGTCGACACTCACGTTTATTTTCAGAAAGTGTCGACCTGGCTCGTAGGTCGTAGGTTGACACTCACATTTATTTTCAGAAAGTGTCGACCTGGCTCGTAGGTCGTAGGTCGACACTCACCTTTATTTTCAGAAAGTGTCGACCTGGCTCGTAGGTCGTAGGTCGACACTTACATTTATTTTCAAAAATTGTCGACCTGGCTCGATGGTCGTAGGTCGACAGTCAAACTTACATTAAGATAGTGTTGACCTGGCGCGTAGGTCGTAGGTCGACAGTCAAACTTATGTTCAGAAAGTGTTGACCTGGCTCGTAGGTCGTAGGTCGACAGTCAAATTTACATTAAGATAGTGTTGATCTGGCGCGTAGGTTGTAGGTCGACAGTCAAATTTATGTTCAGAAAGTGTTGACCTGGCGCATAGGTCGTAGGTCGACAGTAACATTTATTTTGTTTCCGAACATGCGCCTTCTGCTGTCAAAAACCGTGTTGGTCGCGTTCTGTTCTGTGACATGTTCTATTATTTGTTTACAGTTAGACGATGAATCGCCGATCTAGCGAAGAATTTGAAATAAGGTTAAAACATTAAATAAAAAAATGCATCATGCCATCAAACAAAATGTTCAAGGACGATCCTAATGTCAGATAACCGAATGTAATATTGAATGTATGAACGCAAAATTTAAATGTACGGAAGCAAGATGTGCATGTCACAACGCAAGATGTACAAAGCAAGATGTGCATGTCACAACGCAAGATGTACAAAGCATGATGTGCAAGTCACAACGCACGATGTACAAAGCAAGATGTGCATGTCACAACGCAAGATGTACAAAGCATGATGTGCAAGTCACAACGCACGATGTACAAAGCAAGATGTGCATGTCACAACGCAAGATGTACAAAGCATGATGTGCAAGTCACAAAGCAAGATGTACAAAGCAAGATGTGCATGTCACAACGCAAGATGTGCATGTCACAACGCAAGATGTACAAAGCATGATGTGCAAGTCACAAAGCAAGATGTACAAAGCAAGATGTGCATGTCACAACGCAAGATGTACAAAGCATGATGTGCAAGTCACAAAGCAAGATGTGAATGTCACAAAGCAAGATGTGAATGTCACAAAGCAAGATGTGAATGTACGAATGCAAGATGTAAATGTACGAATGCAAGTTGTAATGTAAGAAGGAAAGATGCAATTTATGCGTTAATACCCTTCCATACAGCACTGGTTCTAATTGCTCGCCTGAGCTGTCAGAAACTGCTGCTACGCTGCTTTCAAAATATATTTTATTAAGAAATTGGTTTGAATTTAAGGATTTAATCGAATTTTCAAATAATCAAATTATAGCGAGTCCACTGTATTTCTTTTAGCCGTTACATTTACCTCATACTGACGATAAATGACGTCATAACTGAAGACGACGTTTATAATCAATTATTCTTCAGTCAAAATGCATGTACTCATAAATTATCATACAAGGTTGGTAAACGGTTAACAGGATTCAACGTTGCTCGTTTTAATTTCAATATGTTAGCATTTTCCTGTCAATCACACACCGGATTAGTGTTCAGTAAGGCGAAGTTTTCCCAAGGTCTGAAATAGAGATAAAAATAAAAATCTAATAAAGACTTCATTTGTAAGAGACAGCGCCGGTGGGCATCTGTTAAAACATTTACATTGACGATTAATACATTCTAGATAGTAATATATTTTGACAGTTGCTGAATCCGGTTCCCTAATTTTTGTCCTGAGTAGGTTAAATATTTTAGCAGTGCCATAGGAAAACCTACTATATGACATTTGCGGAACATAATCAGAAATCGCTCATAATGAGCAATTTCTCCTTTTGCAAAAACATTTTTAACTTTATTTCATTATTGCCCTTTCATCTATATAGAGGGTGTATGTACAATCCGGCAACTTCATGTATCACAATATGAAAGACTTCAATTATTCAAAATGAAATTCAAAGCATTACATCATATTTTTACTAGATCTATATAAAGTTTTATAGTAAATAGTATGTGGATAGAAAACTCGAAATTGACTCGTGTAATACATATCAGCCAAATAAATATATGTGTGTTAACATTTATTTATACAATAATTTCATTCGTTTATATATTTGACAGTTGTTTGTTATGATTTCACAGCTCGTTAGACATAATGAACCGTCGTTTTTGTAGAACAATCAAAGGTCATAGAAATAATCAAATTTCCGGTAGTGGTCGGACGCTACTGTAATAGGATCTACATACTCTGGAGTTAGCGGTAAAGAGGTTTTCCATAGTAGTCATCTGCTGCAGATTTGGTGTATGTTGAAAAGGGAGAATTGAAATGGTTAATTTTGACAAAATTTCCAAAAGGATTTTTGTTGTAAGACTTTTATATTACATATTGAAGAAAAATATTCTCAAACCTGTATAAATATCCCTTTTAATTCCAAATGAAATCGTCCAATTTTTAAAATCGTTACTTGTTTTTAGTTGAATGTATTTTACCACAATTCATTACCTCCAAATACAAGACACGGGAAAGTTTATGAAGAATGAGTACAGCATAGCTTGGGATATACCAACTAAATCTGCGGACAGGCTTATCTGCACCCAAATGTTCCTTAAAAACATGTGATTACATAGAAATTAGTGTACACCAGAACGCATTGAATATGTGACAATAAGTTTAAATTCATTTTAAATATGTATATGATGCACTGGAACAGTTTGATTTTGATTTTTTTTTTTTTACCTCGTCTGATTCTGAACATAGATTATGCAGAAAGCCAGTTTAAGCCCAGCCCAAAAGTTGACTGATGCAGATGCGCCAAAACGTTTATGCATATTGGAAAGTGTCGGACCAAAGTTGCCAGCTCACCATCCCATATACGTGTACTTTTATTGTACCGGAACTGTGTCAAAGAAGTCACTCAATCTGCCGTCTTACTTCTACTTTTATTACTGTCTAGGGATTAGTGCATCGTCATCAAAGCGGTAAAAGCCACCAATGTGGTATATTTCCAAAAAAATCAAAAGTTCATCTGTGCTGTTTTAGGCTGCTGACGGGGGTTGATTTCGCCTACAGACGTGATATTCTTGTAGTTCGCACGAAGTTCAGCGAATACACGGCTGTGACTTCTAGAGTCATGGCACTTTGAGAGAGTAACATAGTCTGGGATTTCTATTTCGTAGTAGTTATTGACTTCTTTGAGGAAATGTGTTATTCTCTTATTTTTCGTCTTTGTTGGAGTGTTTTGCAATTCAGGATGTCCAACATAAATGTGACGCTGCCATTATAGTAGTTCCCTGTATCAAAGTGGGCTCCCTTGCGCTGGACTTCCTAAAGTGCTTGAATATCCTGTTTGGGTACGGATCTCAAACTGAAGATGATTACTCGAGGTGTGGTCGTACTAGCGAGTCGTTGTCGACGTTAGCAACACGTTTAAAGATTTGATAAGTTTACATGTAGAATACACACATTTGACCCATGCCTACGTAATGATAAGGCCTACGAAGCCATTTACGCTTTCCCACATACAACAATTCTGCAGCAGACGACTTTGAAAACAGTTAGGCATAATATAGACAATTTCTATAAATGAAAGTATTACTATTGAATAGTGTTGAAAACATTGTGACAAAAGGAGAAATTGCTCATTATGACCAATGTCTTCTTTTGTCTACATGTGTTCAAAGGCATCTGCTGCATAAGTGTCGGTATGAGGGAAAGGGTTAACCACAAGCCTTGGTCATCTCTACACTACTAACGGTGTTTCAGCCACAACTACTGCTGTATCGAATGATTACGTCCCTCGGCTGATAGTTGTGTTTAATCATATCTCTAGATTATTCAAATGGTGGGTGACAGGAACAATCGATGAAGTCGTTGATTTGATTGATCGGACACTATTGCAATTACATCAGAACAGAACAGAACAGAACTTTATTCAAGAATATTGACTTGAACACATATGGTTCATCGTCAAAATACAACATATTTAAACATACTTGAGTATGAACATACAAATTAAATATACAGTTTGTAACACTCTCTTTTCATGAAATTATAAATAAACACATATATTTATATAAATAACACAAAATAGGAAAATACTTATTTACATATATTTAGATAAATATCAAGTTTTTCAACACTCTCTTTTGATGAAAATATGATTAGACATATATAACATCTACAGTATAGAATAATACACATATATATATAGATATATATATATAGGATAATATACAGATAATGAAAATACTTTTTGCGGAAATAATGCACGATAATGCTTGTAATTTCTTCTTATACAATAACATTGTTTAATCTATTTTTTCTTTCTTCATTAGCTTTTATGTAGTATATTCCAACGGCATTTAATGCTTTTATATTTGAAGTGTTTAACAACTGAATCAATTTTAACATACTAGGATTTTGGTAGTAATACATTTTTATATATTTTTTTCTCATATCAGTATAAGCAGGACAAACTAACATAAAATGAAACTCGTCTTCAAGCTCTTGTAAACTGCAAAGTGAACAGATTCTATCAGTTCTACTAATGTTCCTATGCCTACCGGTTTCTATATATAAATTATGAGCTGATATACGTAATTTAGCAACGGCGTTCCTATATGATGATATTTTCATTTTTGTAAGATAATCTGACCATCCAAAGCTAGATTTAAGGTGCATGCTTGAAAATAGACAATGAGGATTTTATGTTAATGTCTTGAAACCATTCACTTATATACATATCAATCAACCTATTACGGCATAGAGGTACAAAGCGTTTTAGATTAACTGAGTCTGGAAATAGCCAAACGTCATAAAATCCTATATTTTGTAACAATGCTTTAACCTTATTAGTCCAAACGATTGAGTTTTTATTTAAACTATTTGATTCATTTATAACTGTTTGTAAAATACAATTTGACTTGTTCTTTGTGAAAATGTTTACGTAGTACATAATTGTTTTTACTTTAATATTAATTAAGAGTGGAAATCTTCCGAATTCTCCGTAAATAGCTGAATTACTAGTTGATGTTTTTACATTTAATAATTTTCTGAGAAACTTTCTATGCAGTCTTTCGACAATAACAATTGTGTTAAAGCACCAAACCTCGCAAGAGTAGTATAATATGGATGCAACGAAGGAGTCAAAAAGATCAATCATAATCTTTAAAGGAATTTCCTTATGTTTTGTTACTGCAAGTAATTGACCCATGGCGCGCGTAGCTTTACTCGTTAAAGTTTTAATGGCATTATAAAATGACCCGTTACTGGTGAACACTATACCTAAATAATTAAAGGTATTCACTACCGCAATATTAATCCCCGAATATGTAAAAGTACTATCAACATTTAATGTTCTACCTTTTTTAAATATGACTATTTTGGTTGTATCTACATTGACTGTTAGATTCCATTTTTTACAATACTTTTCAAAAGCTGATATTAAATTTTGTAATCCTGCCTCAGACTCTGCGATCAAAGCAGAGTCATCGGCAAAAAGGAGTAGATATATAGATAATTGACCTAACGTAAAACATTCATCCGTGTTTTCTAGTAAGAACAGTTCTATGTCATTAACAAACAGTGAAAATAAAATTGGTGAGATAGTCTCACCTTGCAATAATCCCACGTTACAGTCAAATAAATCCGATAATGAGTTCATGTGTTTTACACAGAGTTTAACATCATTGTACAAAGAGCGTATGATACTAAATAACTTTCCTTTTACATTGTGTTTAATGAGCTTATACCATAAACCGTTTCTATATATAGAGTCAAAACATTTTGCAAGTCGATAAAACAACAGTACAGCTTTTTCTTGTCAGAAAATTGTTTTTGAATAAATGAATTTAGTATGAATATTGCATCGACTGTGCTATAACCAGTTTTAAAGCCGAACTGCGCGTCGGTTAAAATTTCATATTTATCGGACCATGCTTTAAGCCTTTCATTTAACAGTGATGTAAAAAGTTTAGAAAAACAGCTTGTAAGTGTGATTCCTCTATAATTACCGGGATCTGAATGATCTCCCTTCTTAAATATAGGTACGATTACCCCCCTTGACCACGATTTGGGGAATGTTTTCTTATCTAAAATATAATTGAATAATGTTTGAAGCGGTTTATCTAGAAAATCGATACTTTCCTTAAAATACTCATATATAATATTGTCAAAGGATGGTGATTTATTTGTACTTAACTTTTTAACACATTGTCTTATTTCCGTTATTGTAAAAGGCGAATCTAATTCCTCGTATATACATTCATTATTTCCTGTATGATCAAAATCGGTTAAAAAATCTTCACAAACAGAATCTTCTTGAATTTTGATATCAGACGCCAAAGTTTTAAAATGGTTATAAAATTCTGAGAGTTCTATATCTGATGCAATATTTTGTTCCTTCTTTTGCTTAAATAGTTTCCAAAAGTCTCTAGGTTCTTTATTTTTTAAGTTTTGAAGATCATTTGCCATGGTATTTATAGTCCTTTTTTAAAGTAAGAAAATTTCGTCTGTTTTCATCATTTTTTGCCAAATTATAATTTCGTAAAGCTTCTTCATAAGCATGTTTTTTAAGTTTGCATGTATTATCGAACCAATCCTTCATTGGGTAATCAGAATTATTACAAAATGTTGATTTTCTTTTATATTTGACATGTTTTTCAAAATAGCTATTTCCAATATTAGTTAGAAAACCCGTGAATAAACTGACCATAATATCGGGATCACAGTCATGTGACATGCTGTTGTGTAAACTACTACACAAAACATTGATAGATGATGAAACGTCATGTACAAATTGATCCCTATGTTCGGGGTTCCATCTATACACAAACCTTTCCTCATCCTTACAATCATTTTTACATGACGTATTAATTCGTAAATCGAAAGTAACTGCAGCGTGGTTGGAATGAACATTAAAATCATGTACATGAAAGTCTAATAAAAGATCAAAATTTTCATAACTAGTCAACAAATAATCAACTGTACTTTCACCATTATGTGTAAAGCACGTCAAATTACCAATGGTCCTATCTTTGCCGACTCTTCCATTCACTATCAACATACCAAGAGATTTACATAGGTCCAATAAACAGTCGCCAAACCGGTTTGAGCCCCTATCGCATGCAGCGCGAGGGATATGCAAATCGAGCGGGCCACTGTTAGACTGATCGTGGTCGATTAACGGTCTATCATTCATAATATAATCAGATTTAAACCCAACACGTGCATTTAAATCGCCTAATACAAACACCTTAGCCCCTAGATTCTGAAAGTGTCTAACGTCAGATTCAATTTTGTCAAATATATCAAAATCAAAGTTTTCATAGACTGGCGATCCCTCAGGTGCAACATATGTAGAACATATATAGATATTTTCAGCGGTATTGAAGAAGGTTTTATCCAGCTTAAACCATTGAATACAGTCTACATTGTTACGGATTAACTTGACTCCATGTGAAAATTTGTCTTTCACATACAGTAAAATCCCTCCGTTACAACGCCTTGCTTTCTTATGCTGTAATTTTCTATATGAATGGAAAATCTTAAAACCGTTCAGTGTAATCTTAGAATTTCTATTGGTCCAAGTTTCACTTAGGAATATTAAGTCATAATTACTAATTAATGAAGAAAAATTACTATCATTCAGCTTATCTCGGGTTAATCCCTCAATGTTCCATATTAAACACCTAATACTATTTCCGCTATTGTCCTAATGAGTTTCCTCCCGGGCTGTAGGTTCGCGGTACAACTTCCTGTCAATATATAGACGATCCAACACAAAATGGGCTTCCTGGTTTTTTTCCCGTGCTGCTTTCATTATCGGATACAGTCTTTTCCGTGTTTTGACAACTTCCTGAGGGAACTGCTGACTTATTCCTTGGGGATATATCAGTGTATCTGCACTACGTCGCACCCTTTCCCTGTCCGGATAATACACAAATTTAGCGACAATGGGGCGCATTTTGTCCACATTGAAACCCCCTATCCTGTGGGCTCTATGCAGCTTAATGTCCGTTGTAGCATTTTCAATGTTGCATTTTGCTTCGATCAGCGTAAGCACCTTTTGCACACAGTCACTATCTGTTTCATTTTTCACTTCCGGGATTCCAAAAAACAAAAGATTATCTCTCATACTCCTAGATTTAAGATCTATGACATCATTTTCTAACTTTTCATTATGATTTCGTTGCTGTTGCTCTAGGCTGTTTACTTTTTCCAGCAATGTTTCTATTTCTTTCTGTTTATGCTTAATTTCATCTATACTTGAGGAATCAAATTCTCTACCTTTCTCCACGTCGATTATCTTGCTTTCTAGGGATGTCACTTTAGTATCTATTTTATCTAGACGACTGTTTATGGATTTGACCGATTTTTGGATGCCATCTAGTTGTGATAACTTACTGTCAATCACATCCAATCTACTGAGTAATGTTGAAAATTGGTCATTTCCCGTTAGGTTGAGGTAAGTGGGGGGTGTATTATAGGCTGGTGTACACTATTGTGACCCCTGGTTGTTTGGCTGTGATGCCTGAGCTGTTGGTAGCTGGGGAGATGCAAAACTCTGTCCGTTAGCATAATGAACATAACTTCCATTTACAGGTGTACTAAATTGGTTGTTATTGCTTTGATTATTCATTGTCTCAGAGTGTTGTGTGTTATTTGTTGTACTTGGTGCACTTGGTGTACTTGGTGATTTTTCCTTTGTACTTACGGCTGCCCGCCTTTTATCGTCTCTATTGTTCTCCGGGGTTGCATTGCTTCGCACTCGTTTCTTTCCCATATTAGTCCAATAAGTGTCCAAAAAATCACTCCATCACAACAACTATATCCATATGATAGATCGAAACAAATATAAAAGATGTCTCAAACTCAAAATATTGCTTTTAATCCTGTTTTATATTTTTCATTTACGAGAGCTCATAAGAGACGCGTCCATATCATGGCTTTCTCGCATATGTACATCACACAACAGGGCAACTCGCTACATTTCGAGGGCTTGGCGTGAAACGGTTGTAACTAAAAACCTATTTTAAAACCCTGGTTTAGGGGCAATTTTGACCCCTTTGTAAACAATGCAAATTTAGGTGCCATTGCTCAGAAAGAGCAATGGCACCTAAATTTTTATTGTTTACCAAGAAAAATGATTTAACGCTTATAAAGACTTAATGGCGAGATGATTAACCGTAGTAAAAATATACCAATTTTAGTTACAACCGTTTCACACCAAGCCCTCGATTTAAACTTTAAATATTTAGCCCATTGGTGGAAGACGATTGACGTTTGTCGGAAGGAATGAATCGCCGGGGTTTGAATTCACGCCCTTTGATTGATAGCCCTCGTCATTACCGACTGAGCTATCGCGGCCGTTTACAGAGTGGTTGGCGAACACGGACACAATACTAGCTGTTTTCATCTTTCATTTAAATTATTTATTATGCTTAATCCATTTATGTTATTAGATATTCGTAATTCGTTTAAAGTTTAATGTTTATCATGAAATGCGAGACAACGATAAAACAATACCAAGAAAACGGTGCAGCACTATGGAAGGGTATTAACGCATAAATTGCATCTTTCCTTCTTACATTACAACTTGCATTCGTACATTTACATCTTGCATTCGTACATTCACATCTTGCTTTGTGACATTCACATCTTGCTTCGTGACATTCACATCTTGCTTTGTGACTTGCACATCATGCTTTGTACATCTTGCGTTGTGACATGCACATCTTGCTTTGTACATCTTGCTTTGTGACTTGCACATCATGCTTTGTACATCTTGCGTTGTGACATGCACATCTTGCTTTGTACATCTTGCGTTGTGACATGCACATCATGATTTGTGACTTGCACATCATGCTTTGTACATCTTGCGTTGTGACATGCACATCTTGCTTTATGTCTTGCTATGTGATATGCACATATTGCAATACATATTGTCTGTTATTCTCTTTATTTAACACCATCAATTAATATTAATTTGATGAGATGAATTCATGTTTATATTCTAATTTCAATAACAACTTCCTCTTTACGAATGACAAATGTCAGTGTGCATAGCAATAACAATGACGAATAGCCGAATGTAGAAAGCCGAATGTAAACAGCATTATACAGAAGGCATAATACGATGCGACACCTGGTGTAATAATGACGCGACAACCAAATTATGCTAACAGGTGGCGCTACGTGTGTGTTGTCGGCAATTTCCGTAAATGACTCTCAAATATACTTTGAAGATAAGGTGTGTGAAGTTAGCACGTAGGTCGTAGCTCGTAGGTCGACACTCAAATTTATTTTCAGAAAGTGTTGACCTGGCTCGTAGGTCGTAGGTCGACAGTCACATTTATTTTCAGAAAGTGTCGACCTGGCTCGTAGGTCGTAGGTCGACACTCACATTTATTTTCAGAAAGTGTCGACCTGGCTCGTAGGTCGTAGGTCGACACTCACATTTATTTTCAGAAAGTGTTGACCTGGCTCGTAGGTCGTAGGTCGACAGTCACATTTATTTTCAGAAAGTGTCGACCTGGCTCGTAGGTCGTAGGTCGACACTCACATTTATTTTCAGAAAGTGTCGACCTGGCTCGTAGGTCGTAGGTCGTAGGTCGTAGCTCGTAGGTCGACACTCAAATTTATTTTCAGAAAGTGTTGACCTGGCTCGTAGGTCGTAGGTCGACACTCACATTTATTTTCAGAAATTGTCGACCTGGCTCGTAGGTCGTAGGTCGACACTCACGTTTATTTTCAGAAAGTGTCGACCTGGCTCGTAGGTCGTAGGTTGACACTCACATTTATTTTCAGAAAGTGTCGACCTGGCTCGTAGGTCGTAGGTCGACACTCACCTTTATTTTCAGAAAGTGTCGACCTGGCTCGTAGGTCGTAGGTCGACACTTACATTTATTTTCAAAAATTGTCGACCTGGCTCGATGGTCGTAGGTCGACAGTCAAACTTACATTAAGATAGTGTTGACCTGGCGCGTAGGTCGTAGGTCGACAGTCAAACTTATGTTCAGAAAGTGTTGACCTGGCTCGTAGGTCGTAGGTCGACAGTCAAATTTACATTAAGATAGTGTTGATCTGGCGCGTAGGTTGTAGGTCGACAGTCAAATTTATGTTCAGAAAGTGTTGACCTGGCGCATAGGTCGTAGGTCGACAGTAACATTTATTTTGTTTCCGAACATGCGCCTTCTGCTGTCAAAAACCGTGTTGGTCGCGTTCTGTTCTGTGACATGTTCTATTATTTGTTTACAGTTAGACGATGAATCGCCGATCTAGCGAAGAATTTGAAATAAGGTTAAAACATTAAATAAAAAAATGCATCATGCCATCAAACAAAATGTTCAAGGACGATCCTAATGTCAGATAACCGAATGTAATATTGAATGTATGAACGCAAAATTTAAATGTACGGAAGCAAGATGTGCATGTCACAACGCAAGATGTACAAAGCAAGATGTGCATGTCACAACGCAAGATGTACAAAGCATGATGTGCAAGTCACAACGCACGATGTACAAAGCAAGATGTGCATGTCACAACGCAAGATGTACAAAGCATGATGTGCAAGTCACAACGCACGATGTACAAAGCAAGATGTGCATGTCACAACGCAAGATGTACAAAGCATGATGTGCAAGTCACAAAGCAAGATGTACAAAGCAAGATGTGCATGTCACAACGCAAGATGTACAAAGCATGATGTGCAAGTCACAAAGCAAGATGTACAAAGCAAGATGTGCATGTCACAACGCAAGATGTACAAAGCATGATGTGCAAGTCACAAAGCAAGATGTGAATGTCACAAAGCAAGATGTGAATGTCACAAAGCAAGATGTGAATGTACGAATGCAAGATGTAAATGTACGAATGCAAGTTGTAATGTAAGAAGGAAAGATGCAATTTATGCGTTAATACCCTTCCATACAGCACTGGTTCTAATTGCTCGCCTGAGCTGTCAGAAACTGCTGCTACGCTGCTTTCAAAATATATTTTATTAAGAAATTGGTTTGAATTTAAGGATTTAATCGAATTTTCAAATAATCAAATTATAGCGAGTCCACTGTATTTCTTTTAGCCGTTACATTTACCTCATACTGACGATAAATGACGTCATAACTGAAGACGACGTTTATAATCAATTATTCTTCAGTCAAAATGCATGTACTCATAAATTATCATACAAGGTTGGTAAACGGTTAACAGGATTCAACGTTGCTCGTTTTAATTTCAATATGTTAGCATTTTCCTGTCAATCACACACCGGATTAGTGTTCAGTAAGGCGAAGTTTTCCCAAGGTCTGAAATAGAGATAAAAATAAAAATCTAATAAAGACTTCATTTGTAAGAGACAGCGCCGGTGGGCATCTGTTAAAACATTTACATTGACGATTAATACATTCTAGATAGTAATATATTTTGACAGTTGCTGAATCCGGTTCCCTAATTTTTGTCCTGAGTAGGTTAAATATTTTAGCAGTGCCATAGGAAAACCTACTATATGACATTTGCGGAACATAATCAGAAATCGCTCATAATGAGCAATTTCTCCTTTTGCAAAAACATTTTTAACTTTATTTCATTATTGCCCTTTCATCTATATAGAGGGTGTATGTACAATCCGGCAACTTCATGTATCACAATATGAAAGAAACATTAATATTTAATAAAAGGTCTGCGTTCGAAAACTATTCTCGCCATTTCAAGCTCTTACGTACGTATGTGTAGGAAAAAATGAAATTGTTTGACTTGCAATGACAGCTAAGATATTATAGGATTTATAACCAGGACAAGTCATTTTTCGAACTAAATTAGTTTTGTTCCGTCCACATTATTGTTCTGACTTCAATAGCAAATGCTAATACAGATATTTACTAACCATATCGGAGACCGATTGTGACTCCAGTTAACTGGGGTATATGCCTTGATAATACGTGGACCCCCACATTCGCCCATGTGCATCTCGAAATCTGAAAAGAAATACTCCGGAAGATTGCGATCAGCGGGTACCGTATCAGCTTCGGCTATCCATTTCGTCATGTATGAACTGTAGATCTGCTTAACCCTAATCGTTGCTTTATTATATAAAAGGGCAAAGTAGCTGTTAGCGTCTCCATTACAATTCTTGAATGTTTGGTCCTTGCCGTTAACGCTGTATCCCTGTATATCATTGTTGTGGTCTATCCCAATATTTGGAAGCAGTCCCACATAGAGATAGGGGTTCATCTGCATGAAATAAATTGGATTGTAACCAATACTACTGTTGTATTGAATGGACATGTCAATCGCCCGATACTTCTCTATTTGTCCATATCGGGCCTCTCTCTGAAGTCCCTGTTTGAGATGCCGAATCAGTACCTCTGAGTGGTTATTGTACAGATCGTCAATATTCAGAGAATCTGAGAGACTACAGAAGGTGGAGAAATGTAGGTGTAAATGTGGGATGTGTAGAATTCGCACCAGACCTCGTAGGTTTCCTTTGCGAAATGGGATGTTACCCTTCTACTGTTCTGTTTTTTATTACCATCATACTCGGCAGTACAACGATTTGCATCAATGCGACTCATCGAGGTTTTGTTTTAATAAATAAATAACCAATATTGTATGGTGTACATGTCGATGTCTTTTATGTCAATTCAAAGGTCCTATTTCTTTAATTACATTTCCGGTTTGACATAATTTCCCACTTACATACGCCTTTTGAAATAATTGTGGCACAAGGAGAAATTACTCATAATAAACAATTTCTCCTTTTTGATTTATTACGTGCATTATACATGATCCTCCATTTGTTTGCATTAATTTATAGCAGAGAGGTTACCTCTTTTCAATAATATAGCATGTCCTACTTATAAATATTGAAGAAAATGTGGCAATAGAGGATAGACACTTCGGTTGACTTAAATGGAAACATTGAAATAAATTAATTGATGTCTTTTGACCTGAAGAGCTTTGATATGTCAATTTTGAGTCGTCTGCAAAGATGGAAGCATTCTGGGTTCACTTATGTGATGGAATACAATACAATTGCTTGAAATGTTGAAACTGGAGTGGACAGGTGGCTCATGTGGGCGTACATCCATCAGGTATTAACAAATTGAACATTCTGTCCATACACAATGATGCTTTAAAGCTAATTAATCATTCCTTCGATTGTTTTATAACCAAATTATGCATACGCATGAATTTTGATCAGGTATATTAACAAATTGTACAGTAATTTTAAATATGTTACAGTACGTTATTCGTTATTTCTCGAAGACCTATATGATGCGCGACAGCATAAAACTGGCCGGTCTCAAGCAGCAAAACCTAGATTTGTTGGTATAGGAACATTGAATTTTCCTTGGAAATAGTTGCCTAACTGTCATAATCTTTGCGTTTTTGCATTTTTTGCCAATCAACATGGCGTGAGAAATCTTATTGAGGGCTACCCAATGATCAAAGTTTTTTGAAAATACTTTTGTCGTAAAAAAACATTCTATAGCAAGAAGTTTTTACTTCAGCCATATATCAGGCAAAACAGCCCCATCCCCTGACGGCCATATTTTTGGACCAATCAATATGACTTGAAGGAAAATCATTGAGGGTCACCAAAAGAACATTTATACCTAATTATTTGAATTTCAGCATTAAACTTTGAGAGGAGAAGATTTTTAAAGTTTTCTCTGTAGCTATATAAGGCAAAACAGGCCCGCCCCCCTAGGGACCATATTTATTGAAAAAATAACATGACTTGAACAAAATATAATAGAGGGTCACCCAAGGAACAATTATATCTCAGTAATTGAAAATCAGCATCATAATTGAGGAGGAGAAGACTTTTTAAGTTTTAACTAAAACCATATTAAGTAATAATCAACTTTGGTAGGAAGAATCTGGTAGATGGTTATCCAAGGTACATTTCTACCAATTTAAGAAAGGACATTGAGAGGATGCTTCCTATGAAGTTTCATCCCAATTTTCCAAGTGATAACAGAAGAGACGTCGTTTAAACTAAACGTTTACACACGCATGCATGCGCGCACGAACGCACGCACGACGGACAACTAGGTATGACATTATCTCAACTGGGCTAATAATGGGCCGAATCAAACCGTAACACATAGATTTTGGTGGTATAGGAAAAATAAATTTCGTTGAAAACAATTGCCTTACTGTCCTAATATATGTTTTTCTGCTTTTATAAATATTTTACTTTGTAATCCTGAAGGGCAAATACATTGTCTAGTATAAATACAACTGGTAATTAGATGAAATCTCGCACGCCTAAGTCAGAGACATATACACACAGTGTTTATATGTCTCTGCCTAAGTGGATAAATAACGAATACCAAGTTATATCATTGTTTTCAGGGAAATAATAGTGTTAGTTTTTGTGTGTGCTATTATTGTATTGAAACAAAATACGAAATCGGGAACGTAAACCCCAAATACAGGAAGTCTAAATTTCGATTCTCAAATCATAATCAATATGTTACAAACGCTAATGGAACTTACAGTAACTTGTAAGAACATCGTAAATTTTGATACATAACGAATACCTGTTTCTATCGTTGCTTTCAGGAATACAAAAGTGAAAGTTAGTTTTCCTAATTTTTGTTTTATTGATTCATGAAATAAGACATCTGGGACGTAAATTGTTTAATAACCATTATTCCAGTGAACGCCAAACTCAGAGCGACTTAACTTTATTTCTCATTCATATATCAATATTTCATAATATTACCTCATGTTTTTGACGTCCATTCACATCTCTTCGTGTTGTCATACCATAGCAAGGAGGCTGGGCATGGCCGATTGTCATACACATTTCTATTTGAACATGTTGCATAAACTTCACAACCCAAACACGATTGGTAATCCCAATCTGATCGTCGGGAACACGACTGAATACAAGAAGCTGAAAGATAAAAGCTTCCATGTCTAGATAAAGAATACTATTTTCTTCCCGTTCTGTATTTCATTCTGTGTTTTTATTTACTCTCGCCATACAGAGTTAACTATTTGGTGAGTCCGTTCTACGTTCGTTTTTGGTAGAATTGCGATAGAAACGGCTACCATAGTTTCAGATGAAGTTTTGAAGTCACGTGATGTACATGACTGAGAGCACCATTTCTACCAATTCATACCCACCAAAAATAGTGCAAAACAAATTCTTGACTGAATTACGAATGCAAATATAAGCAAAAGCCAAATAAGTAAAAAGAAATCCACTTATTCTAGGTAACCAATTACAATTACAAGTCACAAAGGTGACATTACTCATGAAGGGTAATATCTCCTTTTACTACAATGTTTTCTATGCTATTCAGAAATATTCAGAAAAATAAACCTGAGATTTCAACCCTTACCCACATACATACCCTTTGTGACGCCTCTACAGCAGACGACTTGCTGCGGCATCAGAAAGGGTGAAATTTGCCCAATTTTTAAAAATATTCTCCTCTGCATTAGCTTGTCTGATACCAATATAGTGTGATATAATGTAATCATTGGATAACTCTGTACTAATACAATCATACTGATTGGTTATAAAATACGGCAATCAGGCGGAATAAGAAAAGGGGCCAAATGAAAAATTAAAAATTAAAAACTACATCCTTATGAAAGTGCCTGTCTGATTTCAAGATAATTTAGCAGAACTTTTCTCAAAGTGACCCTCTACATGTTTTAAGTATTATTGATTGGTTGATAGTCGTAGAAACCAGGTGGCATCTAAAGAGGGGAAAATTTAACGTTTAGCTTCAAATAACATCTCATCCTTATCCAATGGACAAAACACAAGGAATGTTCTTTTGGCGGTCCTTTTCTTAAATATGTTCAAAGACATGTGTAGAACTCTTGTTTGTGTGGTATCTGAGAGAGGGAGTAAAATGCCAAATATTTAAAATTATTGTCCGATTCCAAAGTTATTTAGTAGAAATGTTACTTCAGAGACTCTCTACGAAAAATATTCAAGCCATATTAATTGGTTGAAAAAAGGGGAGCGAGGAGGATTCAGAAAAGGGCAAAATTATAACATTTTTAAAACTCTTATTCTCATAAAAGTGCTTGTCGTTTTTTTTGCCTCAGTGTAAACTGCCTAAACTGTAAATTTCTTCTTCTCTTTAACAGCTTGTAAGATTCCAAGATAATTTAGTACAATGTTCCTTGAGTGACCCTCTACAAGATATGCTTAAGCCGTATTGATTGGTTGAAAAACATGGCACCCGGATGGCATAAACAAAGGGGCAAGTTCCTTTTCTATTTAAGTTTTTGTCTGATTTCAGGATACATTTGTTATTTGTTCGAGCCATATTGATTGGTTTGAAAACATAGCTGCATGTTGCATCAGAATAGGGATAAAATGAACTTTAAGCTTTAAACAATATCTCCCCCTAAACCATTGGTCTGATACCATCCAAACTTCATGGAAAGGTTAATTTGGTGGTCCTCTTACAAACTGTTCAAAGCTTTAATATCATAACAAATGTCCATTATTGTTAAGTTTTATTTACAGTGTCCACACCTAGCAATTTCATTCACGCTCTTGGTTATTTTTTCTCCAATGTCAGCAGTTACACATGTGCTAAATAGCTATAACTCAGGTGATCGATTCAGGGCCACGCTTGCCCTCTGTTTTGGAGATGCAAAACTCTTCTGTACAGTATTACATTGTTTTTGGTTTAGGCATTTTTATATTAATCTGTACAAATTTATACAAACTTACTGTCAAAATAAAAGCTTGCAATCAGTTTCGATTGGGCCTTCTACTTTTAGACAAGAATATTTTTTAAAGTTTTTTCCCTATACGAGTCTATTTAAAACAAGTGAACCCCGAGGAGGGGCCATTTTAGATCACAGGGCTATAATTTGAACAATCTTGGTAGAGTTCCACTAGATGATGCTACATATCAAATATCAAATGCATGGGCCTTCTACTTTCAGACAAGAAGATTTTTGAAGTTTTGGTTAATTTCCCCTTGTTTGTTGCCGTGGCAACCAGAGTTTTCAATGGAATTTAAATCTTTGAACAATTTTGAAAGAGGGCCACCAAAGGAACATTCCTGTGAAGTTTGGTTGAAATTGGTCCTGTGGTTAATGAGGAGATAATGTTTAAAGCTTAAAGTTAACGACAGGCGACGGCTCTAGGTGATCTAAAAAGAGGTCTGTGAAGTTAAGTTTACGAGTGACGAATTGACGAGTGACGAACTGTGACATTTTTTTAGGTCCGTGAAGTTAGGTTGACAAGTGAAGAATTGACGAGTGACGAACTGTGACATTTTTTCTAAAAACTTTATTTCTTTCTTTAAGATAATGTATCTGGACGTATTGAATGCAAATTAGGCCCTATTTCATGTTTCATGGCGATCAGTCAATCAGAAGAGCTTCTTCAAGTTCCTCAATTCGTCAATTTTGTTGACGAAATTGACGAAAAAATTATTTTTAAAAACTCTTTATTTCTGTCTTCTGGATGTATTGAATGCAAATTAGGCCCTATTTCAAATTTCATGGCAATCAGTCATTCAGCAGAGTTTTGTCAAGTTCGTCAATTTAGTTGACGAAATTGACGAAAACAATATTTTTCTAAGAATTTATTTCTTTCTTTTAGATAATGTATCTGGACGTATTGAATGCAAATTAGGCCATATTTCATGTTTCATTGCGATCAGAAGACTTCGTCAAGTTTGCGAATTCGTCAACTTTGTTGACGAATTGACGAAAACATTGTTTAATCTAAAAACTTTATTTCTTTCCTTTAGATAATGTATCTGGACGTATTGAATGCAAATTAGGCCCTATTTCATGTGTCATGGCGATCAGTCAATCAGAAGAGCTTCTTCAAGTTCGTCAATTCGTCAACTATTCAATTTAGTTGTCGAAATTGACGAAAACAATATTTTTCTAAAACCTTTATTTCTTTCCTGTAGATAAGTATCTAGATGTATTGAATGCAAATTAGGCCCTATTTCATGTTTCATGGCGATCAGTCAATCAGAAGTGCTTCTTCAAGTTCGTTAACTCGTCAATTTAGTTAACGAAATTTACGTAAACAATATTTTTCTAAATTTTGTTGACGAATTGCAAATAAGACCCTATTTCAATAATCCTGGCCAACAGTCATTCAGAAGAGCTACATTAAATTCGTCAATTCGTCAACACGTCAATTTTGTTGACGAAATGACGAAAAAAATATCTTTCTAAAAACTTTATTTCAGTCTTTTACATACTGAATCTGAACGTATTGAATGCAAATTAGACCATATTTTAATTATCCTGGCCATCAGTCATTCAAAAGAGCTTCATCAAGTTCGTCAATTGGTTGTAATTTTGATTTTCACCATATGGATAATATACAATGTAATGTTCTCTTTCTATCTTTGGCTCGTTTTCGTATGTCTCTTAGTACTTCGCGATGCGTTGTAAAACTAATTAGTGATAAAGTTCAACAAGTATTTGTGAATAACACAATATTTAACATTTTCTTCTCACATATAATACGACACTGACACAACGAACATCTAACAACATCAATTGGTATAAGTGTTTCTGTATAAGTCATTTTAGTCGCGCATCCTTTAACCAAGATATTTAAGTAAATGTTCCATTAGCCCAAAGTGGCAGAAATCTTTTCGCGACATTAATACTGCAATTTATTGACGCCGCGTGGAAGCGCGGCGTCAGTATGGGATAGGTTTTAATTTTGTACCATGGGGTGACGTAATCGAAAAGGGAGCAACCAACAAATATTATTGTAAAGAAAAACTCTGTAATATGTTTGAAAAAACAGCCTTTATTTTTGAATAAATTGTATTAACTGATTTAAGAAACAACAAGATACAAAATATGTACATCTTTTACCGTTGTTACACAACTTTAGACACATTTAAATTGTTTTTAATAACTGTTCCCCAACTAAATAGGCTAAGATTTTTTATGAGTTGGTTTACGGAGTTCTCTAGGCTAAGCTTTTTTAATTGTTTGGTTTACTGCTCTGACGACTCGATTCATCAAAGCTCAGAAAAAAGATTCGGGTGATGTTTTTCCTATTTATTTCTGTTGTATTACTAAACTTAAAACGTTCCTCCCCATACAGTTGTCCATTCAGACCATTGTATTCTTGCTATATTTTGACTATACATGAGAACTTTTTCTTTTAATTTCATAAATGCTTAATTTTGATATTAAATATCTTTAAACTTGTTAGAATTATTTGTATTTTTTGTTTATATACTTTCGTTTTTTGTTACCTCATACTTCTGCTCAACTGGAAGGAGAATAGACTTCCCTCTCTTCTTCCAAAGCTTGTGTCACACTTAACTTATAACTAGAGGCATTAACACTTAAGTTAATATCTGTTAATATTTCAGTATAAATATGTTTTTTCTAATTGATCTAGTTAGAGCAGATTTAAAATTAAGAAACTTCAGCTTGTATGACACTTTATTGTTGCAGTGAATGTTAAGCAAACGGTAAACCAAATGGTTTGAAGACTTAACTTGTCATTTCACGACTAAACTTTACAGGCTGAATATCACATAGATCGTAGCATATAAAGTGTATAATCCCTACGTCAAAATGGACCCTTTTTCGGCGATAGTTGTCTTAACCTCAGTTTTGACCTAGATGTTAAACAAATGATCTAGATTGTAGACCAATCAAATGTTGTATTTAATGAATAATGTCGAAGAAATAAAGGAAACGAAACGTTTTGATTGGTTCATAGTTCAGTTGGCGATCCTACGAGAGGCACTAATACTGTGAAGTTTTAAAATGAAATGTTCTGCATACTAACCTTTAATTGTTTTCCTTAAGAAATAAATTTCAGTGAAAAAAAATCAATGAAAACGTATGAAATATAATATTTAAGAGCAAAATATTAATTATTTTTTAAACATGATAAGTTTTCAGTTATTTATCGTCAATTGAAGCTTATACACCTCTTGGGAGCCTCGCGTAATCTCCAGTCATCTGACGTATTCTCGGCAAGCTACACTCGATTACCGGTTCTATATCTTTTAAAGAACAATGTTCTAATCGAACAATGTTCCAACTGGTTCACGATTATAATGCATTACCAATTCAAGGAACTGTCGAAATTCTTAGATATACAACATTATTGCGCAAATTGTATAATTCATGGAAAGTTACTGATTGTTTTGATTATTAACAAAACCTTTCTGATATTCAAGTCAAATAATATGCGCATGTTCCATTTCTTAGTGTTTTCTCATATTGATCGCCGTTTATCTTTTTTAAAGATTTTTCTTGTTGCTCTTGATAACATTTTATTATATACTATGGTATCCAGGTGAGCAATAAAGGAACATCTTGGCCTTCTTGTTTAAGATAAAGGGACATTTGGCCTTCTTGTTCAAAATAGTTACATACTGTCCGTTTGCACAGGTTATTTAAATGTATTGAACTGTATCTGCTTCCCTTTAAGTCATGCTTTAAAATCATGCGCGGCGTTTCCTAGCTAAAGGCGGGTTCTCGGACGTCTTAAAAACTGCATCTTTTCAATATTCATGATTTTCCTTATTAACCAAGCTTTATTGGAGGGAAAGAGATTTCACATCTCCAAATATAAAACTCCGGCCAATATCAACATAACACCGTAGAGCTTACTTTTACAATTTACTCATTAACTCTACAGAGTTCTGTGCATTACATTACAACAAGTCAAAATATGTCAAAGCAAATTAGTTAAATCTATGTTCGGTTAAGTTGCAATATCAGGAGGTCAAATATCAACGTTAAAAGTATTCGCGAATATTATTGATAATGCCAAGAATATGCGTTTCATCCTCACCAAATTCCAAATAAATGTCTGTAAAATACTTCCTCCTATTTGAGACAATATCTTGAAAAACGAAAAATACTCTTCACATAATTTCGTACAATGTTTATGGATCATAAAGTACTTGTAAATGTATCGTTAATTCTTGAAGTATATATGTCCTTGACCTTGTAAGAAAAAAAAAAAGGATTTTTCAGCCCAGTTCTCATAATCTCTTGCTATTATGTTTCTATGTGAAATGAAGATTTTCATATGTTTAAATGTTTGTCAAAGATGACTTCCTTGGTTTTTTTTCAATGTTTTGTGAAAGAAGATTCATTATTATATCAATAATGTTTACACACCACACTTGTGTGCGCAATTTGTATTTCAAATTAATATTACATGTAATTTGAAAAAAAAAAAACGCAATTAGGTGGTTAAATCAGTAGGAATATAGATGTATATTAATTGGTGTGTTTATATTAGTTTTTCAAGTTTTGTATACCACTGAAGAAAACACTACATACGTTGAATGAGAACCATAATATGCAATTACAAGTATCATGAACATATTTCATATCAAACACTAACCATTATAAGGCGGTAAAGTCTATTGTTTTAGTATTACTCTCGATAGCGGTATTCATGTGCATCATCTCGATTATTCCTTTGAAAACATGTAAGTGTATAACTAATGATCTATTCATTTCAACGTATGTTTTGGTAGAAAAGGGACACATCTTGTATCATGCTGGTGGTTAATACGTTATCTTGCTACAACCATATTCGACAAATACACAAGCAAATGCACTTTTGGTAATTGTAATTGGGGACGTTCTAATTTTCCTTTTCCGTCAATGTTTCCTCAATAAACTTGTTTTTTGCTGGGACTATACATTCTTGTTATGCTAAGACCCAACGAAATATACTTTAAAAAACACCACAGCACATTCTTCTTCATTTAAATTGCTTCATACACAGGTTCTTGTTAATGACTTTCCCTATGATGAAGTGTGTATATTGGGACGCATGAATTTGTTTCAAATATGCATACATACTGGTGAACGAACCACCAATGAATATATTGTATTAAAATCGGCCCTAATGTTTGTCAACGTTTATATCACACAACAATATACGTTCACAAACATCACAGCACATTTTACTTCATTTGAATCTCTTCATACACAGGTTCTTGCTAATGCCTTCCTGCATTTGTAAGTGTATTCTGGGGCAAATCAATGCATGAATTTTACACAAATAAACATACATACTGGTGAACGGATCACAAATGATTATCTTGCTTGAAAATCGGTCCTGTGTGTTTGTTAACGTTTATAACGCACCAAAATAAACGTTGACAAACATCACAGCATATTCTACTTAAGTGTTATCTCTAATTACAGAGTTTTGGCTTTCTTCGTTGGGAAAGTGTATTCTAGGATTTGTTCACGCATGGAATTAACTCATATATTCACACGTAGTGGTGGACGGTACGGTACCCAAATGCCTAGCTTGCCGGAATGAAAATGAGCCCTGATGTGTGTCAACGCACCAAAATAAATGTTGACAAACATCACAGCACATTCTTGTTCAGTTGAATAGATAAATACCTAGGTTTTAGTTGATGGCTTTCTGTATGAGGTAAATGTATTCTGGGGCTAGTCCACGCGTGAAATTATCATATACATGTATACACTCATACTGCTGAACGGAAGATAAATGAATATATTATATAAAAATCGGTCCTGATTTTGGACTTCGACATATACAGGTTCTAGTTGATGACTTTTTGCATTGATAAAATTATTTTCAGGCGCATTTACGTATGAAGTTATCACATACACACGAACTGGTGAACAGACCCGTAAAGCAAACCATGCATGAAAATGAGCCCTGATGTTTTTCAAGAAATAAAACACAACGAAATATACGCTGACAAACATCAAAGCATATTCTTCTTTAGTTTAATCTCTTCATACACAGGTTTTTGCTAATAGCTTTCTGCATGGGGGAAGTGTATTATGTGGCGCGTCCACGCATGCAATTACCAAAAGTACACACGTACTGGTGGACGGTCCCCAAATGCATATTTTAGATGTAAATGAGCCTTGATGTTTGTCAACGTATGAAACGCACCAAAATAAACGTAGACAAACATCACAGCACATTGTTCTTCAGTTGAAGTTGATGGCTTTCTGTATTTAAAAATGTATTCGGATGCGCGTCCACGCATGGAATTATCACATATACACTCAAACTTGAGCGAAGCCCTGAAGTTTAACAACGTTTATAGCTATCATTAGTACAGTAAAAACTGACGTTTTCAAAGATATAAGTTCTGTTCAATTGAGAAATGAGCACATTCGGATATTAAGTGTCCCTGGATATTTGTATTAATCTTTTAGCATTACACACACTGACTGACAGTTTCCCTTAAGTGTTTGCTAATAACTAATAAGTGTATAGCACTTTATGCATGATGCATAGTTCTGCACGTTTTGGCAAATATTAAAAATACCGATGGAAGGCTGTTTTTGAGAACAGACACAAAACGGTCGAAGGTGGAGGTTCATTCTTTCTTGACAGAATTTTTTTTAGTTTTTAGTAAAAAAAAAA
The DNA here is from genome assembly GCA_031761405.1 of Serripes groenlandicus. NCBI lineage: Eukaryota > Metazoa > Mollusca > Bivalvia > Cardiida > Cardiidae > Serripes > Serripes groenlandicus. Next base: position 22,167,428 of record JASEVX010000003.1, read on the forward strand.
AATTCGTCAATTCGTCAACAAAATTGACGAGTTGACGAATTGACGAACTTGATGTAACTCTTTTGAAAGACTGATGGCCAGTATAATTGAAATAGGGTCTAATTTACATTCAATACGTCCAGATACATTATCTAAAGGAAAAAAATAAATTCTTAGAAAAATATTGTTTTCGTCAATTTCGTCAACTAAATTGACGAACTTTACAAAGCTCTGCTGAATGACTGATCGCCATGAAATTTGAAATAGGGCCTAATTTGCATTCAATACATCCAGAAGACAAAAATAAAGATTTTTAGAAAAATATTTTTTTCGTCAATTTCGTCAACTAAATTGAGGAATTGACGAACTTGAAGAAGCTCTTCTGATTGACTGATCGCCATGAAACATGAAATAGGGCCTAATTTGCATTCAATACGTCCAGATACATTATCTTAAAGAAAGAAATAAAGTTTTTAGAAAAAATAATGTTTTCGTCAATTCGTCAACAAAATTGACGAGTTGACGAATTGATGAACTTGATATAACTCTCTTGAATGACTGATGGCCAGTAGAATTGAAATAGGGTCTAATTTACATTCAATACGTCCAGATACGTTATCTGCTGAATGACTGATCGCCATGAAATTTGAAATAGCGCCTAATTTGCATTCGATGAAGACAGAAAATAATTTTTTGAACTTGAAGAAGCTCTTCGACTGATCGCCATGAAACATGAAATAGGGCCTAATTTGCATTCAATACGTCCAGATACATTATCTTAAAGAAAGAAATAAAGAAAAAATGTCACAGTTTGTCACTCGTCAATTCTTCACTTGTCAACCTAACTTCACGGACCTAAAAAAATGTCACAGTTCGTCACTCGTTAATTCGTCACTCGTCAACCTAACTTCACGGACCTAAAACAAAGATATATAGTAAATAATGGACGCATTAAGATGCTGATGTGTATGAAAGTGGTGATCAGAAGCAGTCGTCTAGGGTGGCTAAACAAAAAGGAAGACATTTGGAATGTAACTAATATTATGATTTCCATAATTTCCACATATAGTCATCAATTCGCAATGAATGATTGATGGATGGAATGATTGATTGCTTGCTTGATTGCTTGATCGATTTATTGGTCGATTAATTAATTGATTGATTGATTGATTGATATATGTATTCATCCGATCATTAATCAATTCGCAGCATCAACCCATATACATTCAACTTCTATGATGTGAAACTTTTCTACTAACAAACTGTATTTCTGCATATTTTGTATATGTCATTTCTGTTCTGTTTTCATCTTCTTCTTCTCCCTGTTTCTAAAACACATGCATCCTTAGTACTGAAGTAAAATGCGTATTTTTCATTTTTACAGTCACCTATTTTCAAAAACAATACACTAATCCATGATAATACCAATGTAGTATTTAAGAAATAAACTATCAAAAACCGTGGTTTATTCGCCAATAAACCACGGTTTTCGATAGTTCATTTCGATTCTAACATGACCGACACCTTAACAAAGGGAAATAAATGCACTATTTAGCAAACCAGTTTACCCACCAGTTTTACTTCCCTTAGAATGCGAGGACATGTGTGCTGTTCCATCAATTGTGACTACCCACTGCATTATACGCATAACTGCAGAAAAAACGACAAAGAGGGGTAGACTCAGCAATAAGACCATGTAATTTTAGTTAATTAATTATTTAGCTTTCATTGTACTACACAAGTTAACAATATGTATTGACATTGACAACAACATATCAACAACAACATGTCTGTGCTGACCTGTTCTAAAAATAGAACTTGAATACACATCAATTCCGTCAAAGACCTAATATGTTATTAGTCTTTGATTCCGTCAATGATTACACAGCGACATACCAGCTGGATGGTTATTTCAAAGGTAAATCGTGTGGCCATTTGCTTAGTAGGGCCCATTGATTCTAATACGCATTTTCTCAAAAGTTCTTCAGAGACATGTTTAATAATTCTCCATTGCCCATCTAACTGCCTGGCTGTACAAATATAGCCCCAATAGATGGTACGGTAGATTTATCGAGTCAGCCATTGCAGACGACGTAGTATATACTATACACGTATGCTTCTTTACATCACGTGACGCTGAATGACAGGCTTATACACGGGGGATAACTGGAATAGCCAATGTGAAAAGTAATTTAATCTTACTTAATAAGCTTGTTTGATTTATTCAAATTGGTAACAAGTTCAAATCAATATACTAAGCCAGTATTGTACTACAATTTGTTACTGTAAGACAGCCACTTAAGGCAAATGGGGCAGGCCCCTTCCCAAGTTGCTGTTTATCGTGAAAGTAACTGTCTATGCAACGCTCTGTCCGTAGCCCTCATAGGCAATGAGTCTGCAGCCACCGAATTCAGACTCAAAACATATTTTGATCGAGCCAATTCAATGATCACGGACGTCAGTCCCTCATTGTATGAGCCTACGCTATTGTGTGAACAGTCAGCCTGGCTGCTATTTGTTTAAGAATATAGAACATGACGTTAAAGCGTCCCGTGAAGAGGTCATCCTTATGTGGTCATGCGGGTATGGAACTGGTACATTTTGGAAGCCTTGTCAATTTGTGTCGTTACTGGAAATGACCACGATGTCCCCAATCGATTTGGATAACCTTGATTAATTCCTTGGTCCCGTCGCCTAATGGGACTGGTAATTCCATTGACATATAGCAGTCTAAACGTTTAACGATAAGACAGTGATACAATTAGAAAACTGCAATTGTATTAAGAATACACATTGCATTACTATGAAAATCGCCATTTTCAACAATATTTCAGTTATAGCTGTCTAAAAGGTTAACGCTAAGATATTGTGCCATTTAGGAAACTGTAAGTGTATTAAGTATACACATTGCGTTAAAATGAAAATCGCCATTAAAGCTGTCTAAATGTTTAACTCTAATGTAATGAGAATAATAATCTAGTAACGTCTGGCGCGGTCTAGCAGCTTGTAAGTTAAAATCAAAGCACTTAAAGTGCTGACAGCAAGGGGCTAACTGCAGATCACGGAATACGTACATTAGGACAAGGATTTACTTATCAAATAATTGTATCACATACACTTCACAAGAAGATCTTGTTATGTCCGTTAATTGAGTAATTTTTTATTTGAATGCACAATATTGTATACACAGAATGGGGGTCTATCGCAAAAACTGTTTTTTGACTGAGCAAACGGGGCCCGACTAGTTTTAATACTACAAAGATTAACATGGAATACATGGGTAGATGGATTGGGCAGCCTATTGGTGCATGCCAGGTGAAAGCGCCCTCAAATGACTTCGTGTTGCATTAGGTTCCTATCGTTAAATTGCGTCACCGGCTGCTATGCCCAACCGGATTTGAGATCTTCCGACAAAGACCCGATTTTGCACCGCCCTGTTCTGATTAGAAAGTTTAACTGGCAACCTGACATGTGTCATGTGGAAGTGCCCAACTCTGGCTCCGAATAGCACTAGGTGGCGTCCAGCCGGATTTATGGCAGCCGGCTGCAATGTCCATTAAAGTTGGCATTTTGGGCAAGTCTATAGCCAAACTCCGGGTGTATATAGCTCGAGTTACAGACTTTAGCCAGCTTTTATGGCAGGTGTCAGGGGAAAACATCAAACACTGGCTTCAAGTCGTGCTAGCTGGCGTCCAGCCGCATTTATGGCAGCCGACTGCAAAACCAACCGGAGTTGGGCCGACAGATTGGCGACAACCACCGTTTAGCGTATGCCTATTGTTCGAGATAGATGGATTGGGCGGCCCATTGATACATGCCAGGTGGAAGCATCGATTTGACGTGCCTATTGTTCGAGATGGATTGATTGGGCAGCCCATTGATGCATTCCAGGTAAAAGAGCCCCAAATTGACTTCGTGTTGCACGAGGTCACGTTTCGCTAAGTTGCGTCAGCCAGCTGCTATGCCCAGCCGGATTTAAAATTTCCCGACAAAGTCCAAATAGTGGACCTATCCTGTTTTAATTTGAGAGTTTGACTGGCAATCTGACATGTTTCAGGTGGAAGTGCATAACTCTGGATCCGGTTTGCAATAGGTGTTGTCCAGCCTGAAAGTAGAAGTATGCATTTTGGGCAAGTCTATAGCCGACCTCCGGCTGTATATTGCTGGAGTTACAGACTTTAACCAGCTGTCCAGCACGTTTCAGGGGAAGGCACCAAAAATGGCTTCGAGTCGCTCTTGGTGGCTTTCAGTCGGATTTATTGCAGCCGGAGTTGGGCCGACAGAGTGGTTCCCACCCAAGATTTTGCGTGCCTATTGTTCGAGATAGATTGACTGGGCAGCCCATTGATGCATGCCAGGTACAAGTGCCTCAAACTGACTTTCTGCTGCATTAGTTCCCGTTTCGCCAAATTGCGTCAGCCAACTTCTATGTCTAGCCGGAGTTTGAATTTCCCGACAAAGTCCCTATTTTGCACCTGTCCTGTTCGAATTAGGGAGTTTAACCGGCAATCTGACATGTCTTATGTGGAAGTGCTCAACTAATGCTCCAAGTCGCACTAGGTGGCGTCCACCCGGATTTATTGCAGCTGGATGCAATGTTAAGATGAAGTTTGCATTTTGGGCAAGTCTACAGCCCAACTCCGGCTGTATTTTGCCCGAGTTGTAGACATTAGCAAGCTGCCCAACCCGTGTCAGGGGAACGGCACCAAACGCTGGCTTGGAGTCGCACTAGGTGGCATCCAGCCAGATTTATGGCAGCCGGCTGCAAAACCAAGCCGGAGGTGGACCGACAGAGTGACTCCAACCCTCGAATTGGCGTGCCTATTGTTCGAGATAGATGGATTGAGAAGCCTATTGATGCATGCCAGGTGAAATCGCCCTAAACTGACTTGGTGTTGCATTAGGTCCCGTTTTGCCAAGTTGTGTCAGTCGGCTGCTATGCACGGCCGGAGTTGAGATTTTCTGACAAAGTCCAGAATTTGCACCCATCCTGTTCCGATTAGAGAATTTAACTGGCAACCTGACATGTGTTAGGTGGATGTGCCCGACTCGGCTCTGATTTGCATTAGGTGGCGTCCAGCCGGATTTATGACAGCCGGCTGCAATGTCCAGATGAAGTTGGCATTTTGGGCAAGTCTACAGCTCAACTCCAGCTGTATATTGCTCGAGTTACAGACTTTAACCAGCTTTCCGGCACTGTTCAGGTGAAGGCACGAAACAATCGCTTCGAGTCGCGATAGGTTGCGTCCCACCGGATTTTTGGCAGCCGGCTGCAAAACCAAGTCGGAGTTGGGCAGACAATGTGATTCCCATCCTCTTTTTGGCGTGCATATTGTTCGAGCTAGAACAACGGCCAATTGATGCATGTCAGGTACAATCGCCCACAACTGACTTTGTGTTGCATTAGGTCCCGTTTCTACAAGTGACGTAAGCCGGCTGTTATGTCCTGCCGGATCTGGGATTTACCGACAAAGTCACACATATGCACCCGTCCTGTTCGAATAAGAGAGAATAATTGGCATCCTGAAATGTTCCAGGTGTAAGTGCCAAACTCTGGCTCCTCGTCGCACTATGTGGCGTAATGCTGGATTTATGGCAGCTGGCTGCAATGTTCAGATGAAGTTGGGATTTTGGGCAAGTCTACAGCCCAACTCCGGCTGTATACTGCTAGAGTTACATACTTTAACCACCTGTCCGGCACTCTTCAGGAAAAGGCATCAATTAATGGCGTCGAGTCGCGTTACGTGACGTTCAGCCGCATTAATGGCAGCCGGCTGTAAAACCCAGCCGGAGTTAGGCCGACAGAGTGGCTCCCATCCTCGATTTGGCGTGCATATTGTTCAAGATTGATGAAAGCAGGTGAAAATGCCTCAAACTAACTTCATGTTGCATAAGGTCCTGTTTCTCCTAGTTGCGTAAGCCGGCTGATATACCCAGGAGGAGTCGAGATTTCCCAACAAAGACCCGACTTTGCACCTGTCCTATCCCGATTAGATAGTTTAACTGGCAACTTGACATGAGTCAGGTGGAAGTGGATTATTGGCAAGTTTACAGCCCAACTCCGGCTGTATATTGTTCAAGTTACATACTTTAGCCAGATGTCCATCACGTATGAGCGTAAGGCATCAAACACTTGCTTAGAATCGCACTAGAAGGCGTCCAGCATGTTTCAGGTGGAAGTGCCCGACTCTGGCTCCGATTTGCATTAGTTGGCGTCAAGCCGGATTTATGTCAGCCGGCTGCAATGTTCAGATGAAGTTGGGAATTGTGCAATTCTACAGCCCAACTCAATGTACCAACCACTGGATTCGAGTCTCACTAGTTGACGCCCAGCCGGATTGATTGCAGCCAGCTGCAAAACCCAGCCGAATTTAGGATGACAGATTGGCTCCTACCTTAGAATTTCCGTGCCTATTGTTCAAGATAGATGGATTGGATGGCCCCTTGATGCCTACCAGGTGCAAGCGCCCCAAACTGACTTTAATTTGCAGTATGTCCCCATTCGCCGACTTGCGTCAGCCCATTGCTATGTCCAGCTGAAATTGGGATTGCCTGACAAAATCCCGACTTTTTGTTTCGTCCTGTTCGAATTAGAGAGTTAAACTATGTCAGGTGGAAGTGTCTACCTCTTACTCAGAGATGCACCAGTTGGCGTCCGGCCGGATTAATGAAAGGTAATGTGTTTGCACATAATTAATTTGGTCCAAGCGTGTCCATATAGAAAGTTCAGGCTCGCCAGAATTAATGAAGCCGCAGTTGCCGGAACTCCGGTTAATTGAAACTCGTTAGGATTTCCAGGATTTGCACCTGTCATGTTTGAGTTAAAGAGTTTAGCCGACATTCTGACATAATTTGCGTCGACTGTCGGAGTTGAGATTTACCTACAGAGTCCCGACTTTGCACCTGTTCGAGTTACAGAGTTTAGCATGCCTTTATTTGCAACCGATGTCCCGATCTGGCTTCGAGTCGCACCAGGTGACGAATCCAGCAATGATTAAATTCCAAGACAAATTCATATGGTTATGCGTGTTCGTATAGACAGTTAAGGCTAGCCAGAATTGCAGAATCGATTGACTTTTCCGGCTAATAAATACAGCTTCAGTTTGCGGAACTGCGGCTGTTCAGGCTGGTTGATACTGGTTGTGATTTCACAAATTTGCACACGTCCTGTTAGAGTTAAAGAGTTCGACTTTGCATTCGTGCAAAACCTAAGGAATTCATTAGTCGCCGTTTTAGCATCTAAATCCAGACAATAACAAGACGAATTTTGATGCTAAGCATCAAAGACGCCGCGCATGATTTTAAAGCATGACTTAAAGGGAAGCAGATGCAGTTCAATACATTTGAATAACCTGTGCAAACGGACAGGATGTAAATATATTGAACAAGAATGCCAAATGTACTTTTATCTTAAACAAGAAGGCCACGATGTTCCTTTATTGCTCACCTGGATACCATAGTCTATAATAAAATGTTACCAAGAGCAAAAAGAGTCCATCTTGACGTAGGGATTATACACTTGATATGCTACGATCTATGTGATATTAAGCATGTAAAGTTAAGTCGTGAAAAAGTTAAGTCTTCAAATTTGGTTTACCGTTTGCTGAACATTGACTGCAACAATAAAGTGTCATACAAGCTGAAGTTTCTTAATTTTAAAGCTGCTCTAACAAGAACAATTAGATAAACAAAAAAACATAGATACTGAAATATTAACAGATATTAACTTTAGTGTTAATGCCTCTAATTATAAGATAAGTGTGACACAAGCTTTGGAAGGAGAGAGGGAAGTCTATTCTCCTTCCAGTTAAGCAGAAGTATGAAATTAAAAGAAAAAGTTATCATGTATAGTCAAAATATAGCAAGAATACAATGGTCTGAATGAACAACTGTATGGGGAGAAACGTTTTAAGTTTAGTAATACAACAGAAAAAAATAAGAAAAAACATCCCCCGATTTTTTTTTCTGAGCTCGTCAGGGCAGTAAACCAAACAATTAAAATAGCGTAGCCTAGTGAACTCCGTAAACCAACTCATAAAAAAAGCTTAGCCTAGTTAGTTGGGGAACAGTTATTAAAAGTTGTAACAACGGTAAAAGATGTACATATTTTGTATCTTGTTGTTTCTTAAATCAGTTAATACAATTTATTCAATCATAGAGGCTGTTTTATCAAACATATTACAGAGTTTTTCTTTACAATAATATTTGTTGGTTGCTCCCTTTTCGATTACGTCACCCCATGGTACAAAATTAAAACCTATCCCATACTGACGCCGCGCTTCCACGCGGCGTCAATAACATGCAAAGACAAAGTATTTGAACATGATGCAGGAAGTTTAAGCTTTAGGATGTCCAGAATAACCGGAATGATGACTTTTTCGGCTGGTTAGTACAGCCGTAGTTATCGGAACTTCAGCTGTTCCGGCTGATTGATACAGCCGGATAAGCCAAAACTCCGGCTGTTTCCGACCGGTTGATACACAGCCGGAGTAGCCGGAACTACGACTGTTTCGGATGGATAATACAGCCAAGGTAGCCGGAGTTACGGCTACTCCGGCTAACTTCACACGCACATCCCTTGCTTTAACTGAATTTGTGATAAAAAGAATAAGGAATTAAGTAGGTCAACGTACTGGTTGTAGTTTGGGCAAACTTATAACGAAAAACCCTTTCTTTAACTGAATTTGTGTTTAAAAGGATAACAAATAAATAGGTCAGTGCACTGGTAGTTTTGGCAAACTTATAACGAAAACATCTCTTGTTTAAACTTATAAAAACGGTAAAACAAAAAGAAATAGTGAAGTAAAAATTGCCAATGAACTGGTTGTTTGGGCAAACTTATAACGAAAATGCCTTCTTTAAAAAACTGAAAAAGTGTTAAAAATGGTAAGGAAAAAAAGAGATTGTAAAGTAATCAAAGTACTGAAGGTACTGGTAACGAATTATTTTGAAAATGTAGTTAATAATTGCATTTGATCATGTTTTTTGTTTGTTTTAAACTTGCTTTAAAACTTAGTAGTTTTTTTAGCTCGACTATTCGAAGAATATGAGAGCTATTACAGTCACTTGTGCGTCGGCATTGGCGTTGGCGTTGCAACTTTGTTAGATTTTGTATTTACGTTATGCATTGCATTGAAACTTTATACAACGCTTCCCAACCATCACACCTATGTATATTATTAAGTAAGATAACTCTATCCTGCATTTACTGCAAGTTATAGCCCTTTTATAACTTATTAATTCTGGTTAAAGTTTTGTGTGCAACGACATTAAAAGTCCATAGCCTAGTAATTACTTAAAGCATTGCATTGAAACTTTCTACAACCCTTCCCAACCATCACACCTATATAAACAATCAAGTTAGATAACTCTTTCCAGCATATAATGCAAATTCTGGCCCTTTTTTTACTTGAAATTCTGGTTAAAGTTTTTCGTGCAACAACATTAAGAGTCCATATATCCTAGTATCTACCTGATGCAAATGCATTGAAACTTTATACAACCCTTCCTTACCATCGCACCTTTATAAACAATCAAGTTTGATAACAAGGTACTTTCATATAGGTACTTTTATATATCGGTAACCACTAATGATATTGCCCTGAATATGATCATGCACATATCTCAGTAACCACTCAGAGATTGATTTAAAGCTTCAATATAGTCTTTAAAGGTATCAAACAATCAGATAAGGTAACTCCTGACTGAATTTATAATAAATTATGGCCTTTTGTGAAGTTACAATTTTGGGTTGAAGTTTTGCATGCTAGGCTTTTTCTCACAAACAGCAGATGCTATTCAAACAAGACTTATCCAACTTAATTTATGGTTCTATACTATCAAGCCACTATCTCAGTAACAACTGTTGTCTATAGTATCAAATGGCCAAATAGTCGAGCATGCTGTCTTACGGACAGCTCTTGTTAGACAATCTAGTCTTGTTCATGATTATAAATAATCTTTGTCCATATATATTTTAAAAGAGACATCTTCATCAATTGACAGGTTTTTGGGGCAGACTTTCTTAATGTGTGATTATTGCTAATAGTTTCATATTAATAGTCAAAATGTCTTAAGATTTTAATTACTGAGGAACTTGTTTGTTGATCAATACATTGTGGCAAATGGAGAAAAGCTCATTATGAGCTAGTTTTCCTTTGATAACATAATATTTTCATAAGTGGAAATGTTCAATATATACTGTTATATACTGGGTGTATACGGATAATTGTGAAAAATATATGGGTAAAACAGGATTTATTTTAAAAAATAAGCATGCATAATGTAGTAGCATAACGGGTAAAATATGCTAGCCGCACTGTTGCATACTATTTTGTTTTCATAACATTTCTTACTTTACCCTTTGAGTAAAAACTTAAAATTACAAAATCAAAATTTGGAAGCAATATATAGTAAAAATTGAGATCATCTAATTTTGCTTCATTTGTTAAAGCTTGTTTCATGGTTTGTTAATTAACCCTTTCCCACATACAACACATCTGCAGCAGACGACATATTCCATATGCAACGTCATTATATAATGAAATCAATTGTTTGTACAACTTCAAATTTGTCCAAAATGCTTGCTTTACTAAAGGTAATTTTTAATGTTTTTTAACCCATTGTATAAGAACTCTATTCTTACTTGAACACACCTAACAGACCCTTCCGATGGGTTAAAGTCAGGTCTCCAGAATGATTCATTGGTATGCGAATTAAATATTAAATAATATTGGTAAATCACTTAATCTTGATGAACTTTATTATTTGTGGGACACATTGTGTATTACTAGGGAAGAAAAGACCAAATACATAACTTCATCAGTCGAAATCAACCACGGGAACTCCCGTATCCAAAGATCGATTGTTTTGGGGGAAACTTTTTCATGATGTTTTCTTTTAATTGGCTGTTGACTTGTTTATTTACCACGTCATCGATTAAATGATTAAAAACGTATTCTGCTATTGCAGAACTTAGAAGTCTTTTCCATTTTGATATATTTTAATAACGAACCAGGTTTAATGTGTTGTGCAGACGGATCTTTTTCGTAAACATTATTTGTTTATCAATTCCGAAGCGTGAGAACTCGTTTTTCCGTAAGAACTGCACATACCGGTGAAGTGTCAAATTATGCCAAGGTGAATTACATACGGTGTTAGAGTAATTTATTCGACCGCGATCGGGATTTCTCTGGAAAATGCGTCACTTTCAATTTGTCTTACGATTGAAACGACGCACAGAAAATGTTTTATATTCGTTATTTCGGGTTTAAATGCGTGATACGACGAACAGCAAATATTTTCATTCGTTTTTCTGGCATTTCAATGCGTGATCATGTATTCACGCACCTTATCTGGAGCTCTGTAGATACATTGCTCTACAGGGTTGGGTCGAAGGTCAGGTTTGCTAGCGTTACATAATGGGCACCTGTTAACTACGTCACTCACTAGTCAATGGGCGTACCACTCAAAATGCATACATGCCTACAGACACATGAAATATATGCCTCTATTATTAATTTGATATTCTCTTGAGAATTGATTCTCTGTGTTGATTCGATAGTTTAAATATGACTTCACTTCATTGAAATAACACATCAAAGTGATGCAATATCGGAAAAAATACTAGGACTATTTTCAGCAAAGGTGTAGTTAAACAAAACGCGAAATTGTAAAGGTCAAATCTCATAGCGATCGCGTTAACTCATATATTTTTTGAGAAAAAATAATTCGTTAAAATGGTCAATGTACTAGTAGGGGCAAACTCATAACGAAAGTCCATTGATTTATCAGTATTAGTGATTTAAAGGATAACGAAAATAAGGGTCAATGTATTAGCGGTTGTCGCAAAATGATGTCTAAAACACCACGAAATTACCACAAAAGTACTGAAAGATTGTTATAAAACGGTACATAACGAAGGGGTGACATAACAGTCGATAACTTCCTTCATATGTTGGATCGCTCGCTATACTTTATTATTTGAAGTAAACGCTGAAACATGTAGAAAGGGGTTTAATTCTAACGGAATTGCTTTATAAAATGGAAATAGTATCGCTATTTCGAGTACAAAGTATTGCTATAGTACATATGGCCTTTAAGCATAAAAACTGTAGTATCTGTATAGCCTAGCTACACTATTCAATTCGACACATCAGTGAAAGGGTAACCGTAACGATATTAGAGCTAAATGAACATTGACATAATGAGATATAACTGAAATATTATCTAATATACTGTTAAGCGCGTTGGCATGTTACAGTTAGTCTCTGAACCCGAAGCCTGGATCCTTCAATACTTTACAGTCTTTCCATTTACAGTTTCAGCTCTATATAACCGAATAATCTTGAAAATTATTGATAAAGTAGAAGTTCGACTTCAAAAGAAGGGTTTTATTATCTCGATCACATGATGTATGTTCTACAAATTACACTCGGATCGACAGATAAACTTAAACGGTGGAAAAGTATGTTGACAATCACATCGGTCCATTTCAGGCAACATGTTTGTAACTAATTGTGGACAGCACATGTATCGGTGTGACTTAGATTGTTTGGTGTTTTACGCTGTCGTTTTCAACATTTCTTCAGTTCTATCAATGCGTTTGGAGTGTGCATTTTGGAATTTCATTTAAACAGTAACCCAAAACATGACGATATATAAGAGGTTGTTGCATTTTAAAGACAAGAGCTAGCCTATGTACATATCAGCTTCAATACTAATATTGTCTTCGTAGCGATGGGGAGAGTTGTACTAAATGCACATTTAAGGTCGAATCAGGTTTAAGTTGAACCATAGTACGCTGATTATCTTACTTAAGCAAACAGCTGGGAACTTGAATGATTGGTAAGGGTTGTTGCAATCAGGCACTAACCAGTTTCAAGGACAAATGGTCGACCATTTCATTTGCCTAGGTCGCGTGCACTAGTACCACGTACGTTCGAGCTTGCGTATACACTTTAAAGACACTTTCAGCTGAATACATATTTGACTAGTTGTATTATGTGTTAATGATCATACAATTAAATAGTTTAAAAGTGAATACGTGGCGCAATGTATTTGTAACTATAACAACAAAACCGCCTCGGTGGTGTAGCGGTTAAAGCGATCGTTTCGAGAACAGGAAATCGAGACAAGGGTTCGGGTCATATAAATACTGGCTTCCCTCCTTGACACTTATGGTTGCGAGATGTACAGGTGTCAGGAAAAGGTTACCAGCAGTGCTGGTTATATATCCAGGAATCGTGGTGACATGATGGAAGACAACTATTACAACACATTAAAACACATTTTTGTATGTCGCAATATTTATTGTTTTGTTCGCGGTTTCAAATATTAGTCCAGTCATCCTATGAAAAAATAGCACCTAACCTTCAAGTAATTGCAACATAATTTTTTTTAACCTGTTTCCATATGTTCAATGTATTATGGATAACATATAAAAAGTTTAACAAAATCTTTGAATGCAAAAAGTGTTTAATCGTCTTTTACTTTTTGTCACTTTCAGTCTCCATGGAATCTTATCACCATTCAAAACACTTGCAGAAACACGCTAGTTATACTGAAAACAATGTTATATTTCAGACAAAACTTAAACCACTTTAAATCCAACATATTTCATATAAATCTTGATTGAACTATGCATTTTGTTTACCTAATAAACCCTTAAAATGTATTTATTTTGGCGTAAATTTACCCCACCCACCTATTATATACAAGCAAAACATACACGTTGAAATGGTATTGTAGTACTAATCTGACCGAGAACTCTGAATACATCATTTGATCAACTGCACTCGAAAATTCGATAGACACATTACTTTCGTAAGCCGCTTTGAGAGATAGGGTTATATTATGTAATAATTAACATTCAGGCTGGTACCGAATTTACCTATTTTTCGACTAGAGTGGACCAAATGATGTCATCCAAAGTGCGTGAACTGTCAATTAAATTTCACAATAATAATGCCCTTTTTAAATTTCATGAATAACATATAACATTTAACCTTTCAATTTCATTAACCCTTTACATGAAATATTAACATTAACACGACTTATGAAACATTGAAAAACATAGATAGGCAGATTTTCTTTTTTTTTCTGCTATCCTTGACAAAATAACTTCCATCTTTTTCATAAATGCAAGATATTTTAACTCGGATGTTTTAAAATGAAAAATCTTGTTAAATATCAAAACAGGTCAACGGTTAAAGGATGAAGTATTAAAATCAAAGCACCAATATAACTGAGCAGTACAGAGGTTACAAATATCTCTTTCGGGTTTTATAAATGCCATTATGGCATAAATATAACGGTTAACATTAAAAATGCATTAACCCTATCACTGAACTAGACGACACGCAGCGTTTGTAGTAGAAAACTTTTAAAAACATTTTGGAAAAAAAGAAATTGTATACAGTATACATGTTCTTCTTTTTCTACAATGTGTTCAATTTTTTATCAAAATTAAAATATCCTCTTTTTTCTTCTTCAAAATGTGTCATTTCTCAATTCATACATAACTAACATCAACAAATTTTTAATCTAAAAGTTCTTCCAAGTCTTGGTCCACCACAACCTGTACATTTGAACAACTTATTTCGCAACATTCCCCACATCCGGACGAACATTCTAAACCATACCGCTTACAAGTACACCGCTTTGTGTCACAATTCGTTTTGCAGGAACATCTGATAATTTTCAACAAATCCTCTGGTGCTGGTAACATTTTGGTTTGTTCTGGCATGAATAATCCACTTTCAGACCTCCAACCCCACTCAAGTGGATTAAATAGAGATTCATTTCCAATCCATTTCTGTATTTGAAGGTAAACAAGTAAGCTGTGAAAATATGTGTTCGTAGCATTGCGTGAACTGGCACATAATTGATGCTGGTCATGACTTTGCTGAGAAATGTTCTGTATCTGAGAGCATCAAGTCCTTCCTTCAGACCACCAGAAGCTGACAATAACCTTTTCACCAGCTGTGGTTATTTCCTCTTTAGTTGCTTTACTCTCCAAGAGAACAGATGCTTGTTGCTGCATGCTTACAGATGTTTTTAGTTTTTTCAATGCAGCCGCTTTGCCAATTCCAAAAAATCTAGATGTGGTGTCACAACCTGTGACTGCATGGATAAAGGGAAGCATTCTGCACATAGAATCAAGTACTTCTTTTGTTCGAATGATATTCCACTCCTTGAATGTTTTAGCATTCCTCAGATTTCCACCTGATATGAAATAAAGTTTGTTTGCAGAAATGTTGGCATGATAAAGCAAAACCAGAAGGTCTGTATCTTTCCCCACAACAACTGTTTTGTGGTTTTCCGCACTAGCTATCCCGGTCATCACTCCATGCATGCTCCAACCGACACCCATTCTCCTGTATATATTGACTAAGCACATTTATGAAGCACTGTTTGTTTCACTGTTAGCTTAGGAGTGGTCTGTCTTGGATCTGAATGGTGTTCACTTGTTGAATTGTACATTTGTACTAGCAAATCCTCGTGAACGTTTCTGATGTGCGCAGTCTTTCGTAGAAGAACCATTTAAGTAACCATCAAACACGACTGAGGCCGAACAATATTTTCTTTTGACATGTTCAACGTAATTCTTACAAATACCACCAAATGTTTCACCAAATGTCCAAGGCAAGCGCTGAAGCAGTGAACCCCCATCGATAACATATTTCACTGAATCGCTAATTTTTTCCTGTATACTGCAATTGCCAAGTGACCAAATTGCATTAGCCAAAGCAGTTTTGTCAGCTGGACGAAACATTCCAGAAGATTAAAATAATGATGATGGAAAACTACACAATTTATATATTTAAACACATCTGCTTGGTTGTCATACAGCCTATCAGCTGCAGCAGCTAGATGCTGAAAAGCAACTGTGGATCAATGTGAATAGTTTCCTCATTCTCTTTCATGATGGATTTAGAACTAAGGGTTACTGCGTGATTTAAACGTTTGAAACTATATTCTAACATATTTGCATTAAGCATAGTGTCAAGTACCTTTTGACCTACCATCTTCGCACTATCTTCATTCAATTGATTAGCGGCAGTTACTGTTAAACCAGATTCAATGTTTCGAAGGGAATGGGTTTCCTCAAAAGGATTCAAGGATTTTTGTTTTGTCTTTTTCATCTCTTTCTCTTCTCGAGTGACTGCTCTCAACATGTTGTTTATTGGTATGGTAAGAGACACCGGCAAATTCTTGCATTGCACTGTTGTATTTTGTACATGCTGGCATCCAAAGCAACCATTGGTTTCTTTGTGCTTCAGACAAACCACGACCACATGTCAGACCATTTGTAATCCAGTTGTTATACAAGCAAATTATGCCATTACCATGAAATGTTTTGTGACCATCTAATGTTCGCAAGTTATGGTCAACATTGTCTACTACAAATTGGCAAAACTGGCCATCCTTCAGATAAGGCAAATACATTGTGCAACTGCAGCGCGTGTTTCACATTTGTGAATTTCGGAATACGACGAACTAAAGCCTAACTTGTTAAGCATATCAATCAAAAACTTTAAGGAAAAGTGGTGATGCAACTGAACTCCTAATCCTATTTGGAGTGGAGGCATCTGAACCTTTGGTCTTGCTGCTTGTATAATCGCCTGCCCGATTGAAGCTATCTTGACATCAGCATCAAAAGTCTAAAAAGGTCTAAGTCTGCTAAATAGCAAAAAAATGACATCAAAAGTTAAAATATTGTTACACCAGTTGTACACACCAAATCCAAACTTGGAAATATATCGAAATACATGTACATTTATATTTTCCGGTTCATCAGTTTGGAATTCCCTTCCTTCATATATTCAAAACTCAACGTCTATTCAACATTTCAAATCCCAATATTTACATGATAAACCAATCTTAATTTAATGATAATTGTAGTCTAATTGTATTTTATGAAACTATGCACAATATTTAGATATGTGGCTGTTCTACGATACAGTAATAGACATATCAATTATAAGCGCATGTATAATTGTAACATTGAGTAGTTCATATGTAACACACGTTTGTTCATGTTTCGTTCCATTTTGTTTATGTGTGAGGCCCTCATGGAAGATTGACTTGCATACAAGTACTATGACAAATGAGTGTCCTCTATAAATAAAGCCTTTATTATTATTATTATTATTATTATTATTAAAATCCCCTTAGGTTTTGAAG
Source organism: Serripes groenlandicus (assembly GCA_031761405.1). NCBI lineage: Eukaryota > Metazoa > Mollusca > Bivalvia > Cardiida > Cardiidae > Serripes > Serripes groenlandicus. The sequence goes on from JASEVX010000003.1 coordinate 22,184,594, forward strand.
TTCCATGCAGTCCTCCGACCAGTACACTGATAAACCTTCTACGGTGGACTGCATGGAACTTCAAAATCTGAGGGTATTTACTAACTTTTGATGTCATTTTTTTGCTATTTAGCAGACTAAGACTTTTTTAGACTTTTGATATATTGTAAAGTAGATATTAATCTTCAATAATATCGCAAAAAAAATTCTGTTGCAATTATGTGAAGGTAAACTTACAGATTGACTGGACTATATAGGCTATCAGCGCGTCTGCAATAATTCGGTTATCTCGAAAAGAGTGGTGTCTCCACTTTATAAATCGCGTGATTCATACTGTGTTAAACTGGTACCCTGTTTGCCATCATAGTGTGTTCTTTGTTGAAAAAGGGGGCCGGATATCAGTATGATACGGTGAAGGTCACATTGTACAATCAAGGACTTGTTATTGCTTGTAGCTATAGTGACCTGCAATAAACGGTAATCCACGCGCGTGTTCTAATCAGGCGAGTCGCTTTTGAACGCAGGTTAAGTTAAGAAATTGTTAGATGTAAAACAGAGACGTGTCAAGCCTTCGTGTCTATTCAGTATTGAGGAAAGGAATCCTTTCTTAAAGTAAGTCTTTCCTAAGAATTGTCTAGCTTTTTGGAGGATTTTAGATTCGCAGCACAATATTCAAACTACACATATGTCAACCACGAATTAGTTGGATACGCCTCCTTTTCTCTCAACATTGTTGAAATAAAGAATGTCTATGACATGTAACGGGGATAGTGCTAACACTAGCATAATAGTATCATATGCTAAAAATTGCTATTTTCTTTTGTTTAGTCCGACACTCCACATCACCACCATCATCATCATGATACTATGTTATTAATATTTCGTATTTACATGTCAACTATATCATGAATTTCCTTTTTTTTTATTTTGACCATATTGTTCAATAATTAAGCATGTATTAAAATACAGCCGGCGAGTATGCACTACTTTAGGAGATGGTCTTTATAAGCTTTAGTTCTAATCCATTTATATATGATTTATGGAATGCTTATAGATCGCTAGTTTACAACTTTTATTGAATAAAAAAGTTAAAACTAACATTTAAAAAGAAATCCATATATGTTTGTGATAAATTTACACCTTGTGAGTTATATCAAAGTACACGATATATGTAATGGTTTATGCTTTTTTATGGTTTTTACACCACTGACTACAACGTAGAGTTAAGCCGTTAAAATAGGATATACCTTATGTGTGTATGACACTGTGGTTTTAAGATCCGATATGCCTTTGATCGAACATTGGAACTCGAGCTCCAAAGCCAAGGGCTCTGCCATGTCGGCATTTTCTAGCATAAGCATTTCACCTTCATATTGCAGCTATGGGCTTCCTTTGTTTAATTTATCAATCTTATGGTTATCATCTTTTTTTCTACTGAACTATTAACAAGGACCTTAAGAGGTGGATGCTTTGTGGAGATGATTTGTATGTAAGCGTGGTGTTTTACACCGCTTTAAACAATATATAAGTTATATCACGGCGCTCTGTGGGTAAGGTAACTTTACTATTAGTACATATATCCTGATACCAGCGATACATTACCACCATTGGTAAAGTAGTGTGTATGAGCCGGCTAGGGATCAAACCTGCGAACTCCCGCAATCAAGGCAGACGGTCTACCATTAAAGCAACGAGGCAGTGATTTATGGAAAGAGAGTTATGCCGTAAATTAGGCTATCCTTCAATGTTTACCTCATAAGTGTACGATATGGAAGTTAAAACTCCGTCAATTAGACTATCCTTCAATGTTTATCTCGTTAATGTACGATATGGAAGTTAAAACTCCGTCAATTAGACTATATTTCAATGTTTACCTCATTACTGTACGGTATGGAAATTAAAACTCCGTCAATTAGACTATCTTTCAATGTTTATCTCGTTAATGTAAGATATGGAAGTTAAAACTCCGTCAATTAGACTATCTTTCAATGTTTACCTCATTACTGTACGGTATGGAAATTAAAACTCCGTCAATTAGACTATCTTTCAATGTTTATCTCGTTAATGTAAGATATGGAAGTTAAAACTCCGTCAATTAGACTTTCTTTCAATGTTTACTTCGTTAATGTACGATATAGAAATTAAAACTCCGTCAGTCAGGCTATCACTCAATGTTTCTCTCATTAATATACGATATGGAAGTTAAAACTCCGCCAATTATGCTATCGTTCAATGTCTATCTCATTAATGTACGATATGGGAGTTAAATCTCCGCTTATATTTCTGCTGAAGTATGCCGTCAATTAGGCTATCCTTCAATGTTTATCTCATTAATGTACGATATGGAAATTAAAACTCCGTCAATTAGACTATCTTTCAATGTTTATCTCGTTAGTGTACGATATGGAAGTTAAAACTCCGTCGATTAGACTATCCTTCAATGTTTACTTCGTTAATGTACGATATAGAAATTAAAACTCCGTCAGTTAGGCTATCACTCAATGTTTATGTCATTAATATACGATCTGGAAGTTAAAACTCCGTCAATTAGGCTATCGTTCAATGTTCACCTCATGAATATACGATATGGAAGTTAAAACTCCGCTTATATTTTTGCTGATGGAATTTGTGTCTTCTGTTGCCAAGATATCCCAGACCATTTCCAAATTAACATACATGTACTCGCTTTATAAATATTGGAAATACCAATGTCAATGGTTAACTTTCAGTCATGCGACATTCGAAAGTGCAATCACTCAAATGCATTCCTTTTTCGCGTAGCTATATAACAAGTATGCATTCATTAAATCTGACTTCATAAACGTTTGGTGTAATCGTCCCTAAATTACCTGTTAAAGAAGCGAAGCATTATGGAAACCATTGACATATCAGTCATACCAATCAGTGTTCGGTTTATTCCCCCCCACCCCCACCCCCCTTCGATTTATTAATAATCATATCCAAGTCAGTGTTAGTTTTAGCTTCCTATTCGAGTCATTGGAAAACACATACCAGGCAGTGTCACGTTAGCCTCTTTAATATTCATTGAAAAGCATATACCAGTCAGTGTTAGGTCTTGCCTCCCTTTCGATTTATTGAAAATCACACACCAGTCAGTGTTAGGTCTTGCCTCCATTTCGATTCATTGAAAATCACACACAAGTCAGTGTTAGGTTAGCCTCTCTAATATTCATTGAAAATAACATACTAGTTCTGGTAATATCTAGCCTCCCTAGATTCTTTGAAAATCACATACCAGTCAGGGTTAGATCTAGCCTCCCTTTAGATTGATTGTAAATCACGTACCAGTCAGAGTCGGGTCTAGCCTCCCTTTAGATTAATTGTAAATAACAACCCAGTCAGGGTTAGGTCTAGCCTACCTTTAGATTGATTGAAAATCACAACCCAGTCAGTGTTACGATAGCCTCTTTAATATTCATTGAACAGCATATACCAGTCAGTGTTAGGTATTGCCTTCCCATTTATTTAAATCACACATTAGTCAGTGTTAGATCTAGCCTACCTAGATTCTTTAATCAAAGCGCTGGAAGCAATATTGGTTTAGGGGCATATGTAAGATGAAAATATATGGCATAGTTTATATGGACAAACATTGTTGAAACAATGTATCATCGACTTGTAAACAAACTAAACCAAAAATGTTTGAAACAACACTGACTGCCTGCTAATAACCAATACCTTTTTCACAAAGTTTGATGTTTTATTTGTTTATCTTGTATAAAACAAGAGAAAGTTGATGCAACGCATCAATGTCGCCGGAAATCTATACTGCAGTTATGCACAACACTTACATTATAGAAGTTGAAAAAACAGTTATCAACTAAGTGGCATATTGGAACATCAGAGGTGGAGTTAAGTGAAAATATATCATAACTTGGATGTTTTTTTTTTTTGTCAATGAAGTGAATGTCTTTCATTGAAATATAATTGAAGCCTTTCATTGTTTATGACCAATCTCCATTCTAAGGTAGGTTGACCATACAAACCAGCCAACCAATTATTGATCAGTAATAAAAAGAGTAATCGTGCCAATCATAAGTCTTAATATGTATACAGGTATAGTGCTTTCGTTAAGGACTAATTTTATGATTTGTGAATTCCACATACACTTTTCAGGATGTTTTTGTCAGATAATGTTTTCTTTTATTTCTCAATAAAACCACAAAACAGACAATTTGGGATCATGTTTTAATTATATTGATTCAATTTAAACATTATCTTAGACGTGGCGTAACATGATTTTATAAGTCATGTTTTGATTTTGATTGATTCAATGTACCCATGAACTTAGACGTGGCATGCTTAACATGTAAGAGTCTATGTAATTATGTTGACAACTTTAAGCCGGAGTTAGTCTGCGGACCTGCTTCACATCCCATACTAGACTTTTGATGGTCACTGTGAAAAGCAATTGACCTCGAACATCTGAATTCATCATTTAGTCCATTGTATTCTTAAATATGCAGACACGGTACCGACGGTAATGCTTGTATTATCTAATTCACGGAGTTATGTTTTTCAACTTTTTGCGAGTGCATTGGACTGAACGATGTATTCACCCTTTACTATTCCGCATTTTGATGAAACGGCACAGTGTGCTCCATGTACAATTCGACAGACAGGCACCTAATGCCAAAGGAAGCCAATTTAGCGCGCTTACGGACATACATTGCATAATATAATATATATTTTCCGGCTGCTGAGGTTACATTTAGGCTATTCAGACATAACATTGACTTCTAGCTACGCCGGCTGACACAAACAGATAAGTTCCGGGTATACCGGGTGGTCCACAAGGTCATCTGAAGTTCCTGTTTGTCAATCCGCGATCGGGATTATGATTTCAAATATTTCAAAAGATCTGCATTAGCAAAAATCCGGAAATGTAGAATATTCGGCCATTCTGAGTTGCCTTTAAATGTTGGCTATCCTGACATTCTTACTGACTTACAAAATCAAGATATCACTTTTCTGGTTAGACTATACAATGCAAAATATCCATCCACTCTGACTGGCCAATACTATGTAGGATATCATCTAGTCGGACTATAGCCCATACAATACAGGATATCCTGCCATATATGACAGACCTTTTAAAAATAAGGATATCTAGCCAGTCTGATTGGCCTATAAAAGGGAGGATATCCTACCATTCCAAATGGCTAATACAATACAAGATTTGCTGTCATTCTGACTATATAGTAGTCTAAACAATGTAGGAAATCAAGCCATATTTGTTGACCTATACAATGTAGGATGCCAAATTTTACATTTAAAAAATATCATTGGTTTGTGAGATCGGCCGCACATCAATGATAATTTTGAAATGAAATGTTTAGCCAGCACACCAATGATATTTTTAAAAGGGTAAGATCGGCCGGCACACCAACGATATTTTTGAAATGTAAAGATCAGCCCTCACAACAATGATATTTTCAAAATGTTAAGATCGGCCCGCACACAAATAATTTTCATAAAATGTAAAGATCGGCCCTGACACCAAAGATATTTTTGAAATGTTAAGATCGGTTCGCACACCAATGATATTTTTGAAATGTAAAGATCGGCCCGCACCAATGATATTTTTGAAATGTTAAGATCGGCCCTCACACCAAAGATATTTTTGAACTGTTAAGATCGACCCGCACACCAATGATATTCTTAAAATGTAAAGACTTGGCCCTGACACCAAAGATATTTTTGAAATGTTAAGATCAGTCCGCACACCAATGATTTTTTATTAAATTATAAGATCAGCCCTCGTACCAATGATATGTTTGAAATGTTAAGATCAGCCCGCACACCAATGATATTCTTAAAATGTAAAGACTTGGCCCTGACACCAAAGATATTTTTGAAATGTTAAGATCAGTCCGCACACCAATGATTTTTTATTAAATTATAAGATCAGCCCTCGTACAAATGATATGTGTGAAATGTTAAGATCAGCCCGCACACCAATGATATTTTCAATATGTTAAGATCGGCTCGAACACCACTATTTTTTAAATGTAAACATCGGCCTGCACACCGATGCTATTTCCAAAATGTTTGCAGGCCTTTCTTTAACCGTCTGTTTCAAATATATCGTTCATGTGCAGGCTGATTTTTACATTTCAAAATATCATTCATGTGCATATAATATTTACTTTTCAAAATATTATTAGTGTGCGGGCCGATCTTTATATTTCAAAAATAGTATAAATACGCAGGCCTGTGTTAAACTGTATATCCAAAACTATCACTCAAAATATCGTTCGTGTGTTGGCCGTTCTTAAAGTTTACATTTAAAAAACATCATTGATTTTATTCTTATGCAGACCTATCTTAAACTGAACATTTAAAAAATATCACACATACGCACGCTCATTTTTACATTTCAAAAATGTCATTGGTGTGAGGGCCAATCTTTACATTTCAAAAATATTATTATTTTCAGAGCTAGTCTTTATCTTTCAATTTTCAAAATACCATTGATTTGCGGGCCGATCTTCATATTTACTATTTTAATATACCTTTAATGTGCGGGCTGATCGTTATATTTACATTTTCAAACTACCATTAAATACCAAGTTAACAAGAATACATACTGTATCAACCTTGTATGTAATACATGAACGTAAACTGTTTGTTTGAAACAAGTTACCTACACGTACTGTGACCGACTTTAAGTTACGCATATTCCAAAGGATCTAACTTAATGCATTTCATTCGACAGGATGATGTAGAATTGTATTTTATTTGTTAATATATCTATAGGTACTACCTATTTACGAAAAAAACGCAAGATAATTATAAACAAAAATTAAAGAGCATACTTTGGCCATAAAAAAGGATTTATAAGTAATTGACTAGACAATAATAATGTTAATGTCATGTTTCTTGCATTATCAAAACATATTTGGAATTCGTATTGCTGTTGTCTATTATTACGAACAGAAAATAATAAAGTAAAGGCTTTCAGAAAATCAAGGAATACATTTATAATGAACGAGGTTAAAACATGAGGGCCAAGATGATCCTTAATCGATCACCTGCATTATGGTAAAGAAGCAAATAGATCAGCCCTTTTCTGATGCCACCTGTGGACTGCCTTTTTCAACCAGTCAATATGACTGGAACAAATTATGTAAGGGGTCACATTTCTGCTAAACCCTTTCCCTATTAGAGACGGTTTCTGAGGCCTTTGCAACAGACGATTTAGGAAAAGATTGTCGCCAAAAGAACAATTGCTCCTTATGAGAAAGTTATCCTTTTGCCACGATGTTTGATAAATAATTAGACTTTGAATGAGTGAGTCAATAGCTCATGTATAGGAATTTGGGGTCTTTCATGTTGATACCACTTTTTTAGCGGGAAACGACGTCGCTCCATTAACGTTACGCCAAGATGAAGTGTTACGGAAATGACGTCAAGTCATTCTTTGGCTACGATAAAGTCAAAATTTAGGTTCGGGCGTAGAAGTCTAATGCTGTCGTTCTTTTGACGAACGGGAAAACATATTTCTTACAGAGTTTCATTTATTTTTAACTTTTCGTACAAATGTTAATTCCCACATAACACAGCACTTTAATGATCTTAAATATCGATTTAAAAAGAAATGATTAAAAAGACGACCCGTGTTTTTCGTCTCATTTTATACATACCCAAAATATCGATTTAAAAAAATGATTAAAAAGACGACAATAATTTTCAATCCGTGTTTTTCGTCTCAGTTTATACATACACAAAATGGCGGCCCCCATGGATTTGGCCAGTTTCATTTCAGAAAGCTTCATAGGTTATTAAAAAAAAAAAATCTCACCTGTTACCAATGAACGAAAAAAACGGGTTTTTTTCCGTATAAATCATCAAATACTTTTACTTGAGAATAAAAAGTGATAAATAAAGAATTATTCGTGATTCACAGAAGTTGACGTTTTGAAACTATATACAGTCAATTTACCTTTAACGGATCAGTAACGAAACAACGTAGGGCATAACAGAAACGGTCAATATTTCGTAACGTTTTTGTTTATAGTCCACAAGTAAAATCATTTTCCTTTAAATTGACAAAAACGTTTTACGTTTTAGTCAGGGATGTAGATAAGAGGGATATGCAACCCCACCCCGACACCTGTTATCTGGTTAAAATATCACACATAGAAATACAATTGTCCAAATTTTCACATTTTGTAGCAAATAAAACTTTAAAGTATAAACAAAAAATACATATTCTGAAAGCTTAACATTTCAACTAAAGTTAGAGATACAATGAATAACTTGAATTTCTTTGTATTTTGAACAATGACTGTTTTAAAAGACACCAATATTGGGATTTCTGAATTATATTATTTTTTTCCAAAAATTAATAGACTGACATTTTTCATACGGATAACATATTATCAAAACCTGTACTATATTAAAATATTTTTATCTTCTGCAATAGAAGAATGTTTAAACTTCCAGATTTTTTTTTTTATTTTCATATCTTGAATAGTTTTTGAGTTTTACTTGCTACAAATGTCGGCACAGATGATATTTTAGTATATAATTTAGTTACTTATCCCTCTTATCTACATCCCTGGTTTTAGTGCAGAAACAGCTGTACAGCCCGTTGTTTACCAGTACGAGTTATTGATGCATTACCGGATCAATTGTATCAATAGGGGATCACGTGACCTTCTGATATTGGCGGGGTCATCTCAAGCAACAATTTAGCTGTCAAAACTTCTGCTGTTATTTGTACAAGCTAAATTTTAACTAAAGCATAATTGTATTACCGATATAATCACTAGCATCTTCGGGAATGGCTAAATTGTACGAACATAATTTTGAGAAAACCCCATGGACTCAGTCAATGGAAACAAAATGGCGATCCGCTAATGGTAACTTACCTAGCTATTCTATGATTGCTTCAGTGTAAATATGCAAAGACAAATGATGTATATGCTGCATAATTGTACATTTATTTTTTTAAGAATTGAAATGGACCTTATGTTTGAATGTATGGCATTCCGTATTATGTACTCCAAAATAGTAAAGGTTCTTTCTGAATAGTTCTCTAGATAAGGTTTGGACATAAAAAGTCATTATTTAAAACCGAGCGTTAATGGTTAAAATTGGGTGACTGTGAAGAAAACATATCGGTTATATATCCAGGTGTATTTGTCCATTCATAACTTTGTATATCAATATTGATTTGTTATATGCTAGTCTTTCATAAATGTCCAACCATTCCCATTCCTCGAATTATGATTTGGATGGGGATTCATAGGGTGTATTTAAGTTTATGTAGATTCGCCGTTCCTTAGTATTTTGTGTGCATTAGCCCAAATTGTTAAACAATAATCAATGACAGGCAGAATGTATGTTTTCAAAAAATGTTCAGTCATATCACGGCGGCCAGTTCACATACACATGTGTTTTCAGGCTTTCTCACACCAGTACTGCACACATCATCATACTTTCCAAGCAACTCACTGCTTTTTCACATAGACTGTTATCCCATTGGTGGTAGACGAATGACGCTGGTCACAGTGACTTTTGTCAAACGTCGGAAAGAATGTTGGCCCAGCTGGCGTTCTAAGAAGAAAAGTGTTTTGATCGAATGGAGTGATATAGTCTGAACTACTTGTTCAGCAGACTTTTGAAGTTTGAGGATTCTATTTAGCTGTATATTATGGAACGCCGAATCTACATAAACTCAAATATTTGAAGAGCTTTTCTAATATTTAGAGAGCTATTCAAATAATTGGAGACCTCTCCAATTGAATTGATGATGATGTCATCAATTGATTTGGAGAGCTCTCTTATCAATTAAGTTGATTTGTAGATATCTTCAATTGAATTGGAGACCTCTCCAAATGATTTGGAGAGAGCAATAATTTAATTGGTGATATCATTAATTCAATTGGAGATATCTTCAATTGTATTGGAGAGCTCTCTAAATATTTGAAGAGCTCTTCAAATATTTAAGTTTATGTAGATTCGCCGTTCCTTAGTATTTTGTGTGCATTAGCCCAAATTGTTAAACAATAATCAATGACAGGCAGAATGTATGTTTTCAAAAAATGTTCAGTCATATCACGGCGGCCAGTTCACATACACATGTGTTTTCAGGCTTTCTCACACCAGTACTGCACACATCATCATACTTTCCAAGCAACTCACTGCTTTTTCACATAGACTGTTATCCCATTGGTGGTAGACGAATGACGCTGGTCACAGTGACTTTTGTCAAACGTCGGAAAGAATGTTGGCCCAGCTGGCGTTCTAAGAAGAAAAGTGTTTTGATCGAATGGAGTGATATAGTCTGTCTAGGCCTATATGTTTGACATAGGAAATGCTGTTATCTATATCTTTCTTTTATCACTTCAAAAATATGAGGGGCCGATTTTTCTCCTCTCACTTCAAAAATACTACCATTGATGTGTATAGCGATCTTCATATTTACATTTGAAATATACCACTAATGTGCATGCCAATCTGTAGTTTTACACTTCAAGAATATCATCGATGTCTTGGCAGATCTCAATCTGTTTACTTCAACACTATTATTGATGTGCATACATATCTTCATATTTATATTAAAAAGAAAGATGAGCAGATGATGTGCGGACCGATCTACATATTTACATTTTAAAAATTACCATTGATGTGCATGCTGATCTTCATATTTACATTTTGTAAATACCATTGATGTGCATGTTTATCTACATATTTACATTTTAAAATTACCTTTTGTGTTCGGACTGATTGATTGATTGATTGGGGTTTAACGCCGTTTTTAACAATTTCTCAGTCATATCACGGCGTCAGACTGATCTACATATTTAAATTTTAAAATTACCCTTGATGTGTGGACCGATCTACATATTTACATTTTAATAACTACTGATATGCGGACCAATTTTCATATATATACATTTTGAAAATATCATAGATGTGTGGGCCATATGAATATTTAAATTAAAAATTACCATTGATGTGCATGCTTATCTTCATATTTACATTTTGAAAATACCATTGATGTGCATGCCAATCTGAATATTTACATTTTAATAATTCCATTGATGTGCATGTCGATCTTCATATTTGCATTTTAAAAAAACCATTGATGTGCATGACGAACTTCATATTTACATTTTAAAAAACACATTGATGTGCATACTGATCTTCATATTTACATCTTTGAAGTATTTTTGAGTTGTGTTTTCTTATATAAATATAATTTAAGATTATTCTTCATCTTTGTGTTTCATTATTTCATTAACGAAAAAAGCTATGTTTTTTATTTTAAGCTTTGCATAAGATTTACAAAATTCTGGAAATCCTGTCTTCCATTATACCATGCATATAGGATCTGACATGAGTCACACCCGTTATCCGAAGTTGAATTCGGTCACCTGCGAAGCCATCAGCCCGAACGAATTCGTTGCACACCATGTCAACATTATGTTTTAACACAAGAGCAACTGAATGAGCATGTCTATAAAGCACAAAACTGCGATGTGTGAAGTTTGCTGGACAACTTTCAAGAGGAACAGCGGTCTTAATTTACATCGCAAGACGCAAGAAGAACAGTGTCCTGGAAAGTTTACATGCCCATTCAATCGCTGTCAATGGAATTTCTACAAACAGACTATACATCAAGACAACCTGAATACTTATGCTGGACTTCAACCGTGCAACAAATGTAAATATAAATTTAGGAATCTCTACGAGACGACAATGTAGTTGACAGATTAATATTGAATGTCAGGAATGTGGTACTACTTTTTCTCACAGGTCATCTCTTCACAACCATGTTGAAGCCAAACACTGGCATAAAGTTTTCACTTGCGGCTGTGGATCCACTTGTGCATACCGGAGCGGCCTTCGTCGGCACTAGGCATCGATGCATCGATAATTGAAGACAGCGCATTGACAGATAACCTTGAAAGATAACATTACCATCCTTATACTTTGCAAATCACTAGTCGGTCTGCTCCATGACTGTAATACGGACGAGCCATTTGTAATTGACATTTGTATAACATTTTATTTTTGATTAATTGTCTGTTATATGTACGTTATGATGCAGGCATGACTATGTAATTTTATTATTAGATAATTTATTTAATAACACAAATTCAGGTAGAATTTGTTAATGTCTTGTAAAGAATAACTTCAGCTAAATTGTTCTTTCTTTATTCACAATGTATGTCATTTACATGCATTATCTCTGTGGAGTGTAACCGCCCTAATTAAAAAATGCATTTTGCCTCAAATGTCATATGTTGAAGACTTTAATGACGAAGTGTCAAGCATTGTTAAACAATAACAAACTGCACGTTACAAGCAATTTCTTTATTTCTACACTGCTTTCCATTGTTGTTAACGTTCAGATGCGTTAAAGTGTGTTACTCACAAGAACAGGAGTATCCTCTATATGGCAAGGTATCTCTATTGGTTTGACTCCACCAAATATTATTCTAAATATGTTTTATCAATCTAACATTAGTTTACTCAAATATTTGATATCTACAAGTCCGGCAAGTCCATTAACCATCTACGATGATTGGCCAGAATTGTTGAGTCGTCCATATCATGAAACTGTCTTAAAAGATAATCAGGTAGACTTAATCGTGACATTCTGTGCTTGTGTTTTTTAGTGTCTTTCTCTGGTAGGTCAAACCAATGATTTCTGAATGAGATTACAAGGTGTTTTTTTTTGCATCATTATAAGTTTTAATGACATCAATGTTTTTTCCACGATATTTACGCACACTGCCAGAATTAAACATATGTCGTAACGCTATCGCAGATACCAAAATAGCAAAATCCAAGTTCTTGTTGGAAGCGTAAACGTCTAAAACCTAAGTGTAAATCGATTGATATGTCTTAAACATACATGTATTTCATCTCTTGTAATAAAGAACCGTTTAAAAACATTCGAATGAACTGATTGTCACATCTGATTGTTATCTGTGTGTCTTAACATAAATGGTTTAATACAGGAGTATTAAGATTCGTCTTCTTGGACCTTTTATCTTAATATAAACTTGGGACCCCCGGACATCAATGCTATTACCAATCTTTTCAATTTCTTGATTATTTCGTGTATTTTTGTTTGGTATTCAAGCATACAAGCTTGGTCGTCAAGCGCCAATTATCTGCATGCTGATCTTCGTATTTACATTTCTAAAAAAAAAACATTGATGTGAATGCTGATCTTCTTATTTACATTTAAAAAATACCATTGACGTGCATGCTGATCTTCATATTTATATTTAAACAAGAGGCCCAAGAGGGCCAGTATCGCTCTACGGCCATTAGGCAAAAATTAAATTTCCAAACAGCCCCGCCCCCTGCTGGCCATGTTTTTTGACCAATCAACATGGTTTGAAGGAATCTGATAGAGGGGTCACCCCAGGAACATTTCTACACAATTATTTGAAAATCAGCCCGACACTTTCGGAGAAGAAATGTTTTCACTATAGCCTTATAAGGCAAAAAAGCCCCACCCCCTGGCGGCCATAGTGTTTGACCAATCAACATGGCTTGAAGGAATCTGATAGAAGGTCACCCTAGGAACATTTCTACAAATTTATTTGAAAATCGACCTGTAACTTTCGGGGGAAAAGATTTTTTAGTTTTCACTATAGCCATATAAAGCAAAATAGCCCCGCCCAAGGAACATTTCTACACAATTTTTGGAAATCGGCCAGACACTTAAGTTTACACTATTATTTTTCTTTCAGAACTTTGCATGGATCCAAAAATAATGAGAGAATTGAGGAGAGGACATTGAGAAGATGCTTCCTATGAAGTTTCATCCTAATTGTAAAAGTGGTTAGGGAAATACGTTTGAAATAAAAAGTTAACGCACGCACGCACACACGCACGACTGACAATTCACCATGACATAAGCTCGACTGGCTTTCAGCCAGTAGAGCTAAAAATACCATGCATGCTGATCTTCGTATTGACATTAAAAAAATACTATTGATGTGCATGCTGATCTTCGTATTTACATTTAGAAAGAATACTGTTGATGTGAAATTGATCTTCGTATTTACATTTATAAAATACCTTTGACCTGCATGCTGATCTTCGTATTTACATTTTGGAAGAGTCCCGGTAGCTCAGTCGGTAACGACGCGGCCTTTCAAACTAGGGGTTGTGAGTTTGAATCCCGGCTCAGCAAACTTTCTTTCCGATGTTCGACAAAAGTCAATGCGACATGTGTCATTGTTAAAAACGGCGTTAAACCCCAATCAATCAATCAATCAATCAATCGTATTTACATTTAAAAAATACACTTGACGTGCATGCTGGTCTTCGTATTGACATTAAAAAGTACCCTTCATGTGCATGCTGATCTTCGTATTTACATTTAGAAAGAATACTGTTGATGTGCATGTCGATCTGCATATTTACATTTTAAAAATACCATAGATGTGCGGGCTGATCTTCGTATTTACCTTTTAAATATCAAATACATATGTTCGAGCTGATCTTCGTTTTTATATTTAAAAAATACCATTCATTTTGATCTTCGTATTTAAATTTATAAATTACCACTGATGTGCATGCTGATCTTCGTACTTACATTTTAAAAATACCATAGATGTGCGGGCTGTTCTTCGTATTTACATTTTAAATATAAAATACATATGTGCGAGCTGATCTTCGTATTTATATTTAAAAAATACCATTCATTCTGATCTTTGTATTTAAATTTATAAATTACCACTGATGTGCATGCTAATCTTCGTACTTACATTTCACAAATACCATTGATGTGCAGGCTGATCTTCGTATTTACATTTTAAATAAAAACAAAAAAAACATTGATGTGCGGCTGATCTTCGTATTTACATTTAAAAAATACCATCGAAATGCGTGTCGATCTTTATATGTACATTTAAAAATACCATTGATGTGCTGGCTGATCTTCATATTGACCTTTAAAAAATACCATCAAAGTGCATGTCGACCTTCATATTAACATTTTAAAAATACCACTGATGTGCATGTCGATCTGACTATTTACATTTTAAAAATACCATTGATGTGTGGGCCGGTCTTCATATATACATTTTAAAATATCATTCACCTGCAGGCCGATCTTCATATTTATATTTTAAAAAATCATTGACGTGCGGGATGATCTTAATTTTTAAATTCTAAAAAATAACATAGAGATGTGCAGGCTGATCTTCATATAGACATTTAAAAAATACCATTGATGTGCATGCTGATCTTCGTATTTATATTTAAAAAATACCGTTCATTCTGATATTTGTATTTATATTTATAAATAACCACTGATGTGCATGCTGATCTTCGTATTTACATTTAACAAATACCATCGATGTGCAGGCTGATCTTCGTATTTACATTTTAAATATAAAATACATATGTGCGAGCTGATCTTCGTATTTACATTCTAAAAAACCATTGATGTGTATGCCGATCTGCATATTTACATTCTGAAAAAATATTGATTTGCGAACCGAACTGCATATTTACATTTTAAAAATACCATTGATGTGCATTCCGATCTTGTTATTAACATTTTAAAAAAACCATTGATATGCAGGCCGATTTTCATATTTAAGAAATACCATTGATGTGTATGCAAATCTTCGTATGTGCAAGCGAATCTTAATCTTTTACATTTTAAAAATGCCATAGACGTGCAGGCCGATCTTTAGCTTGACACTTCAAATAATACCATTGATGTCCGAGCCTATCTTCATATTTCCATTTTAACTATACCACTAATGTTCATTCCAATCTTTATATTAACATTTTGATAATACCATTGACAACCGGGCCGACCTTTATGTTTACACTTTAAAATATCATGGACGATCGATATCTGTACACTACAGAAATACATTAGTTGTGCATGTCAATCTTAATCTTCACACTTATAAAATACCAACGATATGCATGCCAATCTTTATCTTCACAAACATTGATGTGCATGCCGATGTTTGTCTTTGTATTTCAAAAACACAGAATTGATGTGCATGCTGATCTATTAGATTTCTACTAAAATACTAAAAATAATGTCATTGATATATGCATGGCGATTTTAATGTTTAGACTTAAAAAATACCATTGATGTGCAGGCAGATCTTTATATTTACACTTTAAAAATACCACGGATGTGCAGTCCGAGGTTTATCTTTACATTTCAAAAAGACCACTGATGTGCGTGCCTATCTTTATCTTCACACTTTAATAATACCACTGATGTGATTTCCGATCTTTATCTTCACACTTTAAAAGTAACATTGATATGAGGACCAATATTAATCTTTACACCTTTAAACAAACTATTCTAGTGAAAGCCGATCTTAGCTTTACACTTCCAAAAAAACATTGATGGGCGGACTTATATTAAATTTTACAGTTCTCCGAGTAGAGCACCGACCACATTCTAATATGTGTGTAAAGTCAGCTTAAAGTATCCTCATCTCTTGATCTGGGTTCGTGTTGCCTTTATGTAGAGTCAACACAGATGAGCATGCATTAGCCGCATATATGTAAAATATGGCTAGATGTAGTTTCTGACAAAATTCTGTTAGTGTAGCCCTATAAATATCACCTTCGTTCGCCAATATATAGTGACACGAACACTGCTCATTCATTGAAACGTCATTATTTACGTCAGCAAATACTGATTACGTAATTTTTCAACTGGTATCTGAGCGTTCTCTACACATTGTGTTACTCTGTCACCCAATACACAGGCCTGTGTGAATGTGTTTAGATGGTTAGAATCGCAGGACTACTCGGCGAATAGAATTTCAGATAGTATTTCGTATTCTACTTATTATAGTTTCTATTGTCAGTAATTGTTATGGTAGATCTACATATAGATGATCTGAATTGTGACACAGACATATCTAGTCTATATAATACGTGTTATTTGTAAAGAGATTATCTCTAACTAAAACAGACAATGGCCTGTTCCCAAATTGATATTAAATGAAAGAGTTTTAAGTTAGGGTTCATTCAATTTCAGTTATTAGTCTTATGGATCATTTTATATTTCAGATTGTGCCTCGTTTGGTATATACAGAACAGAATCGGGTATGTGCACATTTGTTTTGTTATTCTTTGTCGTTTATTTTAAATATCTGTTGATGAACGCGTTTTATAATCACCATTATGTCTCATAATTATGTTAATCCAGGGACTACTAATTATAATATGTATTAGAATCTAGTAGTCCCTTGTTAATATAATGGGTAGGAATGATTAATGGATAAGACGACCACAATTTTTAAAGTTCGATTTATTTACTCCTACAAACAATCATGAATGGACGTAGATAAGACCTCAGAACCATTCCCGTATAAACTAACAATCATTAGTCAATATTAATATAGAGAGGAGTTTTCACTTCAACAATCCGTGCTCAGTGCTGTACATCATATACACAGGCTCATGTGATATACCATATATAAAGACTTTATATATGTATGGTATATACTATATGGGGTGTATAACACATCATGAACCTGTGATCATTTACTATTACTAGAACGTTTACGAAAGCTTATAATAAGAAAGTTAAACCCATTCCAACATTCAAACGCCTTCTGACGCAACTTCAGTAGACGATTTTTAAAAACATACATTATGACCAATTTCTCCTCTTGCTTTAACAACAATGTGTTTAACTCCATTCACTTACTATACCTTCATTTGTCTGCTGCAAATGTACTGTTTGCTGGAAAGGGGTTGTTAAAATAATAACATTTTAGTTTTCTCATTATTTTCAGGTAGCCATCAGTGAAGTGACATTGTGACTGTTTGGACGCTGTGTTTGGTGTTTAAGTGATATCGACATTCAAAGAAAACTATAACGTAAGACTGATTTCATACTTTTCCCATAGAATTTCAGTAATGAGCATGGGTGCTATAACTGACATAGACGGTATAGGCTAGCTATCCTTTCACGTCGTTTTCAAACCGTATTCATACATGTACATGTTGAACAAGTTATACTATATCCTAATAATGATACATACATGTACATGTCGAACAAGTTATACTATATCCTAATAATGATGTGCCTATATACAAGCTGATTTGAATATACACAGTGCATAATCTTAAATAGTCAAGGCTCTTCTTTCCTATGTCAGGTCAATATTGCTTATACAGCGTCACCGACTTAAAGACTCATAGTTCAATCAAGCGACATTATCCCTCTATAAGAATAGGCCATGTTTCAGCCTATCGTGAGTATACTATAGTGACTGTCTGACTTGGTGTCGCTCAATGAAGCAAATTGTCTATTTCGCCTGATTAATGTTTACTGAATCTTATTCTTAGTCACAGTCTAAACCAATATACTAAAAGGGTTATAGTATTGTATCACTTCTCATAGAGTCTGAGTGCTAGTCTAAAGCTGAATCACCCTAAGCATCAAGTGCTGTGACAATCTGAACACGCCAAAGGTTTCCCTTGGTCATTACAACGTGATTGTCCATCCCGAAAGGTCCCGTCACCATTCTCATAAAACTCACAGAAATGTACGGTACGGTATACAGCCGTAATACAAAATAATTAATTCATAACTTTTACAGGACCTTGTGAAAATGGATCAGACAGTAAGAAAGGGAGAAAAAAACCAGACGGAATTGGCCTTTGACGAAATCAGGGAGGAACTCATACAAGTTGAAGAGGGAAATGGAAATCTCAATGATGCCATTTGTGATGTTTGTTTTATTAGAACTTTACGTAGTGTAGATGTAAATATCGCATTATATTTGTGTTATATATGTTACCAATATTTATGTCAGGATTGTTTTAAAGGACACGAAAAATCGCATCGATTCATTAAGAAGAGTGAGAAAGATGGACAGATCGAGAGATTTCTGGAAGCAATGATGAATGAAAGTGAGAGTGAGAGAAAGGTAATGTTTGATAGAGAGGATGTTTCTGTGGTCGATATAGTTAATGTTAAACATGAATTGGATGCAAGTGAGAATTGTTGGATAACTGGAGTATGTGGACTGGATGACACAAGGTGGGTTGTTTGTGATTATTATAATGATTGTATTAAAATATTCAGTATTGGTTCGCACATATTACAACGCTATATACGGTTTGGGTCTAAACTTTGGGGTGTTACAGAAATAAAGGTTAAACAAGAACCCACTGAGCAGGTCGAAATGGCCGCCAGTGTGTCGTACGGTATTAAAGTAAAACAAGCTAAACTGTTAAACCGCTTTCGTGCTGCCATTGAAACCTTTTTTTCTGTAAAACGAGAACCCACTGAGCAGGACTTAATTCCCACCACTGATATGTCCGGAACGAACCCAGCAGAGCTTGATAAACAATGTCTGCTAGCTGTTACGTTACCAAGGGAACGTAGAATACTGTTTATTAATTTATCACAAAATCCTGCCGTAATCACTAAATCTATAAAAACGAAGAAACACTGTTATTCTATAGACTTTAGTGGAGATCAGTTGTTTGCCCTCTGTATTGATAATAAGTACCCTGGTCATGGTCGTCCCTGGTTTGTAACCGTGATGTCCACAGACGGAGTCACGATAAAAACCATAAAAACTCCTTTACACTCGTCTTGGCCTGATCTCGCTGTTTGTCCCGGAAGAGTCTATTTAACTGACTGGTTTAACGACAAAGTACTTTGTATGAACGATAAGGGAAAAGTAGTCTCTCACAAAACAATTGAAGGGTCAGTGCCACGAGGGATCAGTGTAGACCCAGACACTAATAACATTTATATTTGTTCCGGGGGTCACGACAAACTTTACCGACTCGATTCTCGTTTAGAGAGTTTCGAGTCTCTCTTAGATTTAAAGTCGGTAAATTCGTGGTGGCCCGGAGCTCTTTGTGTATACAGAAATAGACTCTATGTCGGTCATGGCCCGGGGTCTACTCATGTAACTGTAGTCGGAGTTTTATAATATCCCATCCTTGGTTAATGTATACACTGTTACATAGTATCTCACATGAACGTGTTCCATTAATGTTCTAGTGTTACCATGGTTACCTAGTCACGAGATTACCTTCTCTCATTAATATGTATTGCTTTGTTTACATGATTAGTCTGCCGTGTTGTTTCGTACACTCAGTCGATTTTGGTTTTTAGTTTTCATCATTTTTTTTTAAATTATTTAATTAATTTATTTATTTTTAATATTTATTTATTTATTCAGGAGGGAGGGAGAGAGAGAGAGAGTTTAATATCTATGTATTATTCATATTATTAAGTAATGTTTGATCAATACAATTATTAAATGTTTGATATTATCTTTTTAAATTTTGACTTAGTGTTTTTAGTCATACACATTTATGGACTAAATATATATATCTCCAGCTTTGGCATCACATGAAGATGAACTGACGTAAATCATAGTTTGAAAACATTGTTCGAAAAGTAGCCCAACTTATCACCATCATTGAGTTATTGTTATAAAAATATCTCGTCCTTTTGAAAACATTGATAAACATTTATAAGATAAATCGATAAATATCGATGATATCACGGCGACAGTCCAGTTATTATTGACTGCTTCGTGTCAGTACTAGTCTATAAAAAGGCAATGTGTCTGCACTCAACCAAACTCGCCGGGCGGGAATCGAACCCAGAGCCTGATCTTCAATCCCACATACTACCAAACGGTATTCCTATTCCAGGAATAAAACATAAGAGCTATTATCACAGAGTGACAATTATAGACGAAATTCTGTCAAAAATGGAAACTGTTAATTTCGGATGTTTCTAGAAAGCTTCTATGATGTATAATTAGCGAAAAGTGCAGAGACGGAGTTTGGTCTAGATCTACACGGGTCGCAAGTGCCCAAAGATTGGTAGACTAGTCCCTTGGTGCCATTCAATCAATTTGCAATAGATGACGTTGGAAACATCTTAAGAAAAATATGGAGTCTTTAGAAGTGAAAATATATATATCGAATTATAAAGTCCAAAACATTGTGGCAAATCGAGACATAGCTAGCTCATTATGAACAGTGCTTACGTTTTTCAGTGTTTTCAAAATATATATTTGGACACAGGCGACGGTTATCCTTGAGAACAACACAAGTTGTAATAACCAGCTTTTTAAAAATATTTAGTATGACCTAACAGGGAACGAACGTTGATCTCCCGTTACAAGGAGACGATTAAAAACATATAAAGGATTTCAATATAGACCATGATTTCTTGAACTTACAGCGTCATAGTTATCATGTCTTCATCAGTATTAGACATTGGCCCGGTGTAGTCAATAATAACCCTTTTTTTCAAAGATCAGACTATAGTTTATAAATGCCGATCATTGTCTACAATGTATACACATTGTGTTTTAATGTTAAATATCACAATGTAGCGGTTAATGCGTTAAAATCAATGTTTTAAAAGACGTATATTGCATTATGCAAGCCTTGAAGGAGCAGTCTGCACTAGTACTATAAATAACCCAAGGTTACCCTTAAGACACATTAGTTTGAACCTACAAGTGTGTACAATAAACAACTAAATTTAGGCTTGATACGTATGAACTGGTAAACCTTTAACTCTGGTATACCGGTTACTCGATAGATAAAGAAAACGGCTTGCCATAAAGGCCGTACAAAGGGCCGTATTCATAAAAGAATATCAGTCAATGTTTCCTTGATTCAAAATGATCCCGCTATTGACCTCAACAATCCCCGAATTTACAATGGCAATAAAATATTGGTCAAAGGGAAGTTATTCATTTTTCATCAAAATTGTCCGCCCCGCAAGCCGATCCGAATTACTTCCCTTTGACCATTGACTGAGTTTAACTCTGTTAGTCCGCTAAACAAACTAGCTGCGAGTGGGGTTTGTACATGCGCCAAATGGCAAAAGTGCCGAGTACGAGGGAAACAACGCCAACGAGGGGTTTGTACATACCGACTGCTGGCGCAATAAATACAACAAGTTCACGTGATCGAGAGGTGGAACCTTTCACTTCTTAATACCAGTACCAGATATTACGACGGCAAACTGAAGTTTGAATATGCCCAACGTGACTGTTACACTTGTCCGTGAATATCTATGGTAAATGTAGGAGACGGGTTTGGAACCTGTTCGTGTAACTGTAAAGAGTACGATTTAAAAATGTTACGCACACCGGTTTCAAACCTGTTTCCTACATATCCATAGCAATGGACATTATCTCGGGACATCAAAACTCGACTCTAGTTTCATTGTTAAATTGTTAACCACATTTGCAGGAAGAAGGAGACATAAATGAAATACAGTTTCCATAGTTTTGTCTAAATGTTTTCAAAATTTTTGCATGTGAAAACATGTTAAACCATTGAAAATTTACGACGAAAGTACTCATATGTATCGCTGGTTAATAACAATATAATATAATGTAAATAAGAAGATATATCGTTATCTTTGCAAATATATTTGTTGCCATGATACCTGAAATTAAGAATGTTTCCAATAAAGGGTTTATATATTTGATGTACCTAACGCCATTAAACACATTTAGAAATTAAACATTGTAACATAAGGATGAATTTTCAATTGCTCTTTTTCTACAATAATCTCTATCGAATTCCAGTCAGGATCAAAATAGGTGACTTGGGGTCAGAAACTAGGCCACTAGGTCAAACTTTAGAAAAACGTAGCGAACACATTAGAAGCAATCTTTTTGACAACTAATTAGAACATTCATCTCTATCAAATCACAGTAGGGTTCGAAACAGGTTAATGTTTGGTCATAAACTAGGTCAATATGCCACATTTAAAGAAAACAAGCTTGTGAACTCACCATAGGCTAATTTTTCCATCATTCCTTTTTGAAAAATCATTCACGTCCGTCGGATCTCAGTCAGGTTTGAAGGAGGGTCATGTGGGGTCAAAAACTAATTACTTTCGGCTTTTTGTAGCTTGTGTAAACAGGCGCTTTTACACTTGTTTTTTTCTTCAATAATTCAGTCATAAATGAAATCAATTTAAAAAATTTAACTTCGACAGATTCAGTCATGTTCGCCAAATGTGGTAGAGTAGCCAGCTAGATGCAGCTAGATGCATACAATAATTAATTTCACTTATTATACCTCACGTGAATTGGTAATGTTAAATTCTCATATACTCATCATGGGCAATTTTTAATTATTACCTGATTCGCTATATACATGTAAATACATATCTGTTATTTTTAGCTGTTTTACATTAAAGCTATCAATGTGTCTAGGATTGAACTATTCCCCGGTCAACAGTATATAAATAACACATTGCTTTGTCTGTTGTCCCTTGGTGTCAGGGATGTCATTCTGAACTGTTGTCTTCGGCTTATCGGCCTCGGGGAACAGTTCAGATATCATCCCCTCTACCCCGGCACAACAGTTTTGACTGTTACCAAAATTTCCATGAAATAACTGTATACTGTTTCGTGCTAATAGTACGTTTTTGACCGGTTAGCAGTATACTGTTACATGGCACGCGCGTTAAAAATGTTGGTTAAACACGTGCTTGACGTCATTTCAAACAAAACGTCACCTGACGCGCGTGACATGTCACAGTATACTGATAACCGGTATTATATAAATATCATATGGCAGCATGTGTGACATTGATATTGTCAACCCGAGAGCAGAATGTCACCCGAGGCGTAAGCCGAGGGTGACATTCTGTTTCGAGGGTTGACAATATCAATGTCACACATGCTGCCATATGATATTTATTTTATTATACCGAACAAAATTAAGTGACGTCACTGCTGTATGTGTATAAGGGAGGCAATCACGTCATGATTTAGCTAAAATATTGAAGCAGTTATTTGCCCTTATATGACATTCAAAATATCACTGCGGTCACATGACCTGACAGTCAATTTTCGCTTGGTCACGTGTCAAAAAGGTTGAAAATGTTTCTGATAGTCAAAATATCTCTTTTTCGGGTAATGGGATTTTACCATTGTAGACAAAAGTGAGGTATAATAAATTCATATATCTGTGTTAGATTGTAGTAGATCAAGCCATGTTCACCTTCCTTACAAAGATACATAATAAATTGAATAAACGTGTAATTGTGTTCGGTATAATAAAATAAATATTGCTTGGCTTCCAGTGTGACAGTATATAAATATCATATGGCAGCATGTGTGACATTGATATTGTCAACCCGAGAGCAGAATGTCACCCGAGGCGTAAGCCGAGGGTGACATTCTGTTTCGAGGGTTGACAATATCAATGTCACACATGCTGCCATATGATATTTATTTTATTATACCGAACAAAATTAAGTACATAAAATAGTTTTAAAATGTTTTTAATTCCATGTTTACTTGATGACAGTTCCTGTCGTCTGAGGTTTTTATGTACACATTGAATAATGACGTCACTGCTGTATGTGTATAAGGGAGGCAATCACGTCATGATTTAGCTAAAATATTGAAGCAGTTATTTGGTCTTATATGACATTCAAAATATCACTGCGGTCACATGACCTGACAGTCAATTTTCGCTTGGTCACGTGTCAAAACGGTTGAAAATGTTTCTGATAGTCAAAATATCTCTTTTTCGGGTAATGGGATTTTACCATTGTAGACAAAAGTGAGGTATAATAATATATAAATATCATATGGCAGCATATGTGACATTGATATTGTCAACCCGAGAGCAGAATGTCACCCGAGGCGTAAGCCGAGGGTGACATTCTGTTCGAGGGTTGACAATATTAATGTCACACATGCTGCCATATGATATTTATTTTATTATACCGAACAAAATTAAGTGACGTCACTGCTGTATGTGTATAAGGGAGGCAATCACGTCATGATTTAGCTAAAATATTGAAGCAGTTATTTGCCCTTATATGACATTCAAAATATCACTGCGGTCACATGACCTGACAGTCAATTTTCGCTTGGTCACGTGTCAAAAAGGATGAAAATGTTTCTGATAGTCAAAATATCTCTTTTTCGGGTAATGGGATTTTACCATTGTAGACAGAAGTGAGGTATAATAATACATATTGTCAACGACCCTGTTATGCTATGTACATGTTATGTGAGTTTGAGAAATGTGTATATACCGCTTAAGTACTGTAATCCCATTTCGTATAACAGGTACATTTCACTTATGTCGTCTAAAAACGAGTCGGTCATCAAATATCTTGCAACATATATATATTAAGCTTTTGAACGAAGGAAAAGTGTTTGGTATGATTTTCTATCACATGTTTAAGTTTAATATATAGTCAATATAGTTTAAATCAATATAAAAATACTATTTTTAGATGTTAAACGAGACTGGCACCTGTGGCTGTAGAGGCGTCAGAAAACGTCAATAGAAATTGCTTCGGAAAATTGTTAAAACTTTATGGATTTATTAATTGACTGTTTGGTTGAGTAATAGTGGGTCGGTAAGTCAAAGTATGCCGCTTGACCACCCCACCCCACACACTTCAATCAAAGCTCTGAAAGCGCTAATGGTAGTTGAAAATATATGGCATAGATAATATGGACAAACATTGTTGAAATAATGAACAATGACCTTTAAAACAAACTAAACCAAAAATGTGTGAAGCAACACATACTGCCTGCCAATAACACATACCTTATTTATCAAAGTTTGACCCTTTTCTTGTATAAAGAAAATAAATCAGAAAGGACAAAAGATTGACAAAAAACCGAGCAGCGACCCTTAATTAAAATATTTCCAGTTCAGAAATCACTAAAGATCCACAATGTATGTTGTAATCATGCTGATAAATGAAAGACAATCGAAAGCATGCTAGAGTTATGTTTCTTTTTGCACTGCACATCTGTAGCTCTGAGTTTCCTATACACCAAGTCTTAAATTGATACATTGGACATCTATTGAGACAATAACCGAAGAAATGAAAAAATGCGGTTACACCTAAAAAAACAGATCAGATTTGTGTTCAAAATATTGTATCGATCTCCTAATCCCAATGTATACGTGTGACGACTTTGAAATGTATACGCGAAACAGAAACAAAGTTTTGAACCATTAATGCAAACCGTAGCGGACAGACGGACGGATGGATGAACACAAAGACGGACAGACAGTCAGTCGCTCCGGACAAAGTACACAGCTTGGGGAAGCACTCATTAACGAACAGGGGCAGTTCACGGAACGCATGTGTTGCATGCGAAAGTCATATAATAAGTGAGAACATGGAAAGACAAAAATATACACACTCCAAACGCAGCATGCTAAAGTTATGGTAATGGTGCACTGCAAATCTGTAGGTCATAAGTTACCTACAAACCAAGAAATGGATACAATGGAAATTAATTGAGACAATCGCTGAACTAAATAAGGAAAAATGGAGATAACTAAACTAAACAGACCAGAGTTATGTACCTAGTACTTTGCCGTTCTCCTGATCACACGGTATAAGTGTGACCACTTTGAAATAAATCTGCCATACAGTAACAACGTGTTGAGCAATACATGTAATCCATGACGGACGGACGAATGCACATTCAGGCAGACAGCCGGCCGGACGCCGGATTATACGGACGTTGAGTCTTCAATTAACGCATTAATACATTATAAATTTTGTCCCAAAGTCGCTAGAAGCGCCTCAATTATAAAATAAATAATGACCTTGCGGTTATAACTCGTGTGTATGTTGATATTTTCGGCCAAATTTCTTTCCGACGTTTGACAAAAGTCAATGCGACATGCATCATTCGTCTTTCATCAATGGGCTAAGTCTATGTGGAAAAGCAGCCAGTTGTTTGGGGGAGATTGTTGTGTGGAGTACTTGCGTGAGAAAACCAGGAAATACATTTGTAGGTGAACTGGCCGCCGTGGTATTACTGAGGAAATGTTAAAAAAAGGCGTTAACCCCAATCAATCAATGTTGAAATTAACTTATCTCTAATTTGTAAGGTGAACTGGCCGCCGTGGTATTACTGAGGAAATGTTAAAAAAGGCGTTAACCCCAATCAATCAATGTCGAAATTAACTTATCTCTAATTTGTAGATTTAATTTCTATTTCCTATTTTGAACAGTGATGAAAACATTGTGGAAAAAGACAAACTTGCTGATTATCATTCATCTGTTAAGGTGAGTCAACTGTGTCTAAAAGGGGCAACGGTTAAAATAATAACTGTAGACAAATGTTTTCGCTATTTAGGTTATAGAAAAAAAAGATTGATTCATATATCAAAGCATTGTTTGGAAAGGAGGAATTCCCCATTGTCAGCAATTGCTCCGTTTGCAAATACACTTTCAACATTCGTATGTAACTAAGTAGCTATAACGGAAACGGTTCAACCCTTCCCCGCTTACAGTCGCTTGTTGACGCATGTGCAGCAGATGGCTGCACAATTGTTTATCGTGACTCATTTCCTCTTTTTTTACAAAGGTTTCAACTATATATTTTTCCCCTTGATGTAAGGCAACATTGCTCGTTATCATTCATCTCTAGCATGTTATTCAAAACGTGCCGAGTAAAAGAATGTACATAGTAAAACGTTCAAATATGAAGGAATTAATTTGAAACGTGTTTGAAAGCATTGTGTGAAGGAGGAATTGCTCATTGTCAGCAATAGCTCCATTTTCAACAATAGTTTCAATATTTGAACTGTTATAGTATCACGGAAAGGGTTCCGCTTCCACGGTAAGGATGTAACCATTTCCCGCTTACAGATGTGCAGCAGACGACAATCGAAAACATTGTGACAAAAGGAGAAATGTCTTATCGTAGGCAATTTCTCCTTTTGCCACCATGTTTTTAACTCAAATAAATAGCTCATCATGAGTAATTGAACCTTAGGCCACAATGTTTTCAAAAGTAGTCTGCTGCATATTTGTCTGCAGGTGGGAAAAGGTTAATCTTGTCGAGTAATGCACAAAATTCCACAACTTATTTCATATATCCTTAACAAATAATAGTTCTTAATTCAGCAAAAAAAAAAGGCAATTATGTTGGCTGCAAATAACCAGTCTTTATGACATAGAGTGATTCCTGTGTCAGCTTGAACAGGCGACACATTAATAAAACTTCTTCAATGGAGCAAAATACAGAGCAATTATTCTTTTTGCTCAAATGTTTCAATAAATATACCTTCATCTATCGATATTTCCAACTGTTTTGTACGGAATCCTGTTTGACTCATGTCGTCCGTCGTCCGTCGTGCCTTAGGTCGACGCGCGACAAAGCGACACGACGCACGACAAAGCGACACGACGCACGATAAAGCGACACGACGCACGACAAAGCGACACGACGCACGACAAAGCGACACGACGGAAGGGACATTATGTCGTCCGTCGAGCGTCGCCCTTGTACTGTCGTGGGTCGTGTCGGTTTGTCGTGTCGCATTGTCGTGCGTCGTGTCGCTTTGTCGCACGTCGACTTGGAAGAGTAGAAGGTCGACGGACGACGCACGACATTACGATGCGTCCGTCGTGTCGCTTTGTCGTCCGTCGTGTCGCTTTGTCGTGTCGCAATGTCGTCCGTCGTGTCGCATTGTCGTGCGTCGACCTAAATATTTTAAAACACGATAATGCGACACGACGGACGACAAAGCGACACGACGCTCGACAAAGCGACACGACGAACGACAAAGCGACACGACGCACGACAAAGCGACACGACGGACGACAAAGCGACACGACGGACGCATCGTAATGTCGTGCGTCGTTCGTGGAATGTCGCGATGTGGTGTCGCTTTGTCGTCCGTCGTGTCGCTTTGTCGTGCGTCGTCCGTCGACCGGTGTAGTATTATGTTTTTATCTATACACGGTGAACATGTGACTGCCATCTTTTCTTAAAATGGAGAACAACTTGGATGATTTATTAAGAACTTATTATAATTCAGGCTACTCATATATTGAAATTCAAGTGATTTTGTCATTAGAGAAGGAAACAAACATAAGTTTTGTTCGCGCTTACAAAACGATGTACGGTGTATTACTACACTTCCAAATACACCGTCACGGTGTCTATGATAAAAAGCTACTTCTACACCGGTCGACAGACGACGGACGACAAAGCGACACGACATAACGACATTCCGTCGTGTCGCTTTGTCGTCCGTCGTGTCGCTTTGTCGTGCGTCGTGTCGCTTTGTCGCGCATCGACCTTAGGCACGACGGACGACGCACGACATGAGCCAAACAGGATTCCGTAGTTTTGCCTTGTTATTTTCAAAGTTGTCTGCTGCAAATATGCTGTTTGTGGGAAGGGGTTAATATGACCACATTAGAGATGTTGAATTGCTTAATCATACTCAGAATATACAAACTAGTATAAGTAAACATAGAATTATTTTTAACCCCCTTTTTCCACATACAGACATATTTCAAGGCCTCTGCAGCAGACAGCATTTGAAAACATTGTAGCCACTATATTTTCAACTCTATTCAATCATCAAACTTTGTTTATAGACATATTCCATATTTATGTATATGTTTTAAAAGACATATACTTCAAATGTGTTGCAAGTAATACTTTCTTTGCATGTTTGCCAGTGTTTTCAAAGTTGTCTGCTACTGATGTGTTGTAGTTAAGTAAAGGGTTAAACAATTACTCTCTTGTAATCCACTGACAGCTCTCAATATCCAAAAAACATAAAAGTTATTTTTGATAATCATAACGGGGGCAATTAATCCTTTTCCACGTACAGACGTCTCCACAGTAATTTTTGCTACTGGTTTTCAGTCGGCTGATACAGATTTGTTGTATTTGGGAAAGGGTTAAACACAGTGAGGGTAAGGCAATTTACACATCTACAAATATTTATCTTCAATATATGTAATATAAACAATCCCATTAACTGGACATGGACAACAATAACTACTGTTAACCCTTTCCCACATATAAACTCTTTCTGACGCCTCTGCAGCAGATGACTTTAGAAAACATTGCCACAAAAGGAGAAATCGCTCATGATGAGCAATTTCTCATTTTGCCACAATGTTTTCAACTCTATCTAATAATAAATATAACTCTCATTTATAAAGTCTTCTGCTGCAGATTTGTTGTATGTGGGAAAGTGTTGACAATAATTTCACCTGTACAATGTCTTTAAATCTCTCAGGGGTTTCATCAAACAAATCCTGCATGTACACTTGCAACAACAACAACATTCAATGTCCAAAACTGACCTCCGGCATAAGTCATGCAGGGTTCCCACTCAAATTTCAAGATGGAATTCAAGAACTTTTGAAGGATATTTAACAGGGTATTTATTTTTTATTATTAAGGATAAAAATGAAATCTATCATTTAACCTCTATCCTGCTTTATACAACTCAAAAAAATCCTTTGAACAATACAGACAGATAATCCTGCACTTAACATCCAATCTTGGTCCATATGGTTGACTTCTCTTAAATTCACATTAAGCACAATCATCTTAAGCATTAGTATATTTCCAAGTTATATGCATGTTCTTTCAAGGCTTTGAAATGATTTCTGAAGTTCAAGCACTTTTTCAAGCGTTCATGGCCGAGAGGGAGCCTGGCTATATGACACAGCAATGGTTAAGATGAGCATGTGTATCCACAGACTTGCACAGATCATCAACATCTGTGCAAATAAGTACGTCCAATCTTAATGCAAAACTCGGAACAATCACTTGTGTATTCATCCACTATGATGGATGAACATTTGATGATTCAAAGGCTTTTATAAGCAGTCTCTTATATATTACAGTTTATTTCTCATAAAACAGTGGTGTGGCATCACCTGCAGGAGACTGTTCTGGGTGTCTGGGTGAAGGTCGTGGTGAGGGTCGCGGTGAGGGTCGTGGTGAAGGTCGGGGTGAAGGTCGTACAGCAGGGCTCTGACCATCTCGAGGGGTACCAGGGGCAGGTCTTCTTTGTTTTGCCCACAATTATGCAGCTTTAGCCCAGTCTGTACCTGCACTACTAGTTCCAGCTTTTGCAGCTGCTGTAAAAAAAAAAAAAAACAACAAAACAATTAGTAGAAAATATTTCAAATCAGTAAAAGTATTCTTTCAATATTGGAAACAGATGTTTATGGGAAACACCATTTCCCATAGGCGGCATTAAAAATAAAGGTCTAATTATACAACTTGATGATACCCTTAAAAGGTTAGTCAACAGATATGCTAAATGTAGACTTTTTATTTTGTCATTAGGCTAGCCCCACACAAATAAATTTGGCCTATTCAAACTCTTCTTGATTGATTGGGTTTTAACGCCGTTTTCAACAATTTTTCAGTCATATCACGGCGACCAGTTCACCTACTCATTTGTTTCCTGGTTTTCTCACACCAGTACTCCACACAATACAATACTCTCCAAGCAACTGGCTGCTTTTCCACATAGACTGTTAGCCCATTGGTGAAAGACGAATGACGCTTGTCACAGTGACTTTTGTCAAATGTCGGAAAGAATATTGGCCAAGCTTGGGTTCGAACTCACAGCCCCTGGATTGAAAACCCGCGTCACTACCGACTAAGATCAGTCGACCAACACAATGATTAAAGCCCGCTTCAAACTTCACAGAATATAACAAGTCATACACTAGGGTATAACCAACCATAGGGTAATTGTTAACCCTTTCCCACTTACAACAAATCTGCAGCAGATGACTTTGAAAACAATCATGCAAAAACATGGGAATTCTCTATAAATGAAAGTATATCTACTGAATAAAGTTGAAAACATTGTGTCAAAAGGTGAAATTGCTTGTTTTGAGCAAATTTTCCTTTTGTTACAATGTTTTTAAAAGTCGTCTGCTGCATATGCATTTATACGTGGGAAAATGTTACTAGGGGTATACAAAAGATAAGTACATGTAGGTGCATCCATGGTATTTAACAACAATATAAAATATCAGAAGCTTCTAGAAAGAGTCTGTAGCAAATTTTTGAACAGCACAAATCTAACCTGAACTTCTTTGATGTGGAGGTTTACCTGAATCTACACATGTTACAAATGCACTGTGCTAAACCTTACCCATATACAGACTCATTTTGACGCTTTTGAAGAAGACTTTTAAAAACATTATGGTACACATTTCTAGTTTTGTTACAATGTTTTTTACGTTGCCCATCTCAAATTTATTCGGCAAATGTTTGACTTTATCCTATTTAACCTGCAAATGAACTTTGACATATATGCAGCAGACAACATTTGAAAAACTTGTGAAAAAAGAATGAATAACTCATAATGAGCAATTTCTCCTATTGTCACAAAGTTTTCAACTTTATTCACTTATTATATGTATATACATTTTTTTTTTTTTTTTTTTTTTTTTTTTTTTTTTATTTCCATAATACATTTTAAGTACATACAATTTTGCTACAAACATATATATATTTACAGAATTCAGTGCAAATAGTATTTCGTATATGAGCGCATAGTTAATAAATGTATTCTGGGAAATAAATTTTGGAAGAAATTAGGACAGAAAAGATATGAAAAAGAGAAGAAGAAGATAGAAGTAAACAAGAAAAAAGAGAAGAGTTTACTGAACACTGTCTTTCAAACTTATTAAAGTTGAAGTTGAAGCTGGTTCCATTTCCTATCATGCTCTTGGAGTTTGTCTTTAGCAAGTGCAATCAGTCTTTCTATGGATTCGTGATATTTTAAATATTTTTTGAAGTTATAAAAGCTTGGACAATTTTTTTCATATTTGTTTTTAAAGATAAAATATTTTGCAACTATCAATATGCAATTTATTAATGTCGAGTAGCTACTCTGGTCAATATATCCAAATGAGACTATTTCATAATTTAATTTAATATCTATTTGTTTAACATTTAAAAATACTTGTAATTCTGTCCAGAAGCTCCTGGACCATTGACATTCCCAAAAAAGATGTTTGTTTGATTCATTAAACATATTACAGAAATCACATAATCTTGTACTGGTAATGTTACATTTAAATAAAAAGTTATTATTTGGAACTATCCTCATTATGTATTTATATTGAAATGCTCTTAATTTAGTGTTGATAAGAGATCTGAATGGTATTGTATGTACAATATTCCAGTTAATGTTATTTGTTTCTTGTTCCCATTTGATATGGGGTTTAATAACTAGACTATTTGTTATCCTATTTAACTGTATATTATATAAGTATTTGTTTGGGCTCTTTTGAGTACTTATTTGTGTCAAAAGAGTTTGTTGTGTATTATTATTTAAATTGTTTTCAATTTTAAGTTTTGCTTTCCATTGTTTTGGAATACTTTGAATGAGTGTATGATATTTTAAAAAATCTGAGGCGTTTAAGGCGTAAACTGTTTTTATATGTTGGAAAGTGTAAAACAGTCTTAACCTATTATCAAAAACTTGATCAATATATGTTATTTTGTTGTCATATAAAGTTTTGTAAAAAATAGTTTTGTTATTGTTTATTATATAAGAGTTATTCCATAAAACTTCATTCTTAATATTTTGAACATTATTATTATAATTTATTTTTGACCATGACTGTATTATATCTAGTAAAAAGTTTGATTTTATTTTCAAAGTGTTATTTAAGTCTTTTGTATTAATATTACATTCAAATATAAAACTCCCCCCTACTCTTTCAAGCAAACTTAAATAAATATGTTTCCAATCTCCTGTGTTGTTGTTATTGGTTATTCTTTTAACCCAGCTTGCTTTTATTGAATTGATGAAAAGATCAATATCTATCATTTTCAAACCTCCCTTGTCATAGTTTTGTATAATTGTTTTTCTACTTATTTTGTCTGGTTTGTTATCCCATAAAAAATCAAACAGATTTTTTTTAATAGTATTTATAATATTCAGTGGTGGATTTTCTAAAACAGTAAGTGGATATATAAGTTTAGGTAAGGCAAATGTTTTGATAACTGTGATTTTGCCAATTAAAGATAATTGGTATTTTTTCCATTTATTGAGGCATTTACAAAACTCTTTCATTTTGGGAATAAGATTATATTCATTATACATTTTTTTGTTATTTGAGAATGTAATACCTAGAGTAGATGCATTTTCTGATGTCCAGGTGAATTTGTTTCCCGTATTAAAAGTCTCATTTGAGTTTTTTAAAGAACCAGAGCGCATAATTATAGTTTTATTTGAATTAAGTTTAAGTCCTGATATTTTACCAAAAGTATCTATTTTATTTATTAAGTTTTTAAAAGTACTCATTGACCCATCCATCATAAAAGTGGCATCATCTGCAAAAGCAGTATGTTTTATCTCTCTATTGTATATATTTATACCTTTTATATTTGTATCTTTTTTAACTGATTTGTATAATATTTCAATAGTTAAAATAAACAAGTATGGAGAAAGAGGACATCCTTGTCTTACTCCTCTATTAACTTTAAAAAAAATCCGACATGTGACCATTATTTATAACACAACTTTGTGCATCATTATAAAATAGCTTTATCCAGTTTATAAAAGAAGTTCCAAAGTTAAAGTAAGTAAGTACTTTAAAAATAAAATCATGGTCAATACTATCGAAGGCTTTTTGGAAATCTGCAAAAAATATCAGGCCAGGGTTATTGTTATCATTTAGATTTTCAATTACTTCAAAAATAGTACGAATGTTTTCGCCAATGTAGCGTCCCTTCAAAAAAACAGTTTGACTTTCATTTATAATTTTATTTAAGACTTTTTTCATTCTGTTCGCAATAGCTTTAGTTGTTATTTTATAGTCGATGTTCAATAAACTTATCGGACGCCAATTATTTAAAGAAGTCAAATCTTTGTCTTTTTTAGGTATTAGAGTAATTACACCTTGTTTTTGCATGTCTGTTAAAATCCCAGTCGCATAAGAATAATTTATAGAATTAATGTAAAAAGATTTAATTGTGTTCCAAAATATTTTAAAAAATTCAGTTGTTAATCCATCAGACCCTGGTGATTTTCCATTTTTCATTTGTTTTAAGGCAAAAGCGCATTCATCTATATTCATGATACCTTCACATGACTGTTTTTGATCTACATCAAGTATATTTTCTTTATCATCAGGAAAAAAGTCTATATTATCTTTATTTTCGGTATCTACCTT
Source organism: Serripes groenlandicus (assembly GCA_031761405.1). Taxonomy (NCBI): domain Eukaryota; kingdom Metazoa; phylum Mollusca; class Bivalvia; order Cardiida; family Cardiidae; genus Serripes; species Serripes groenlandicus. Next base: position 22,219,551 of record JASEVX010000003.1, read on the forward strand.
ACTGTATAAAGTTTTGTAAAATTGTTTTGTTTCTTTTAAAATTTCATCAGACTTTGTAATTTCAGTATTATTATTATTTAAAATTCTATTGATGGTTTTGTTTTCAGCTCTTTTTTTCTCAAGATTACTAAAGTATTTCGTATTTTTTTCGGCCCCTTCAACCCATTCTGCTTTCGCTCTTAAAATAATTCCATTAGTTTGTGTTTTAATTATTTGATTTAATTCATCCTTTTTATTTTTAATATTATCTTTTAAAGTTTGATCATCTTACGGAAGCCCTGGAGGGACATTTGTTACTTATTATTTGTTTGTTATAAATTATTAGTTATAATTTATAACTTATAAATTATAACTTATTATTTATTAGTTAAAAATGGTAATTTCATGTCATTCCTGTGTTTTTAGCGGGAGTAGAGGCAGCAATGAGTGAAGATAATAGAAAGCCAGACGAGGTTTGCATGCATATTTTCTATAGTTAACGCTTTTAAGGGCATCACACGATATGTCTACATGGTACATGTTGCCTGTAACGTTCTGGACTATTAAAATATCTAGTGTTTAATTAATTGTATTTGACCTCTGCTGATCTTTAGTCATAAAGTGATCGCAACATTTCTCTTTCGCTTATCGTACACGGTCACGTTAAAATATCTGGTTTGACGCATTTCCTGGCCAAATTTCGATAACCTTTTCAAATGAAAATATCATGAATACTATGATGCGAGGTTGTATCAATTTCTCCTTTTGTCACGATGCTATCAAATGTTAAGCCATTTGCTGTTAAAGTCTAATTATGTCTGAAAATGGGTCCATGTCAAATGAATCTAAGTAAACTTTCTATAAATAAGTTATCTAAGACTTGTCTCTGGGCGCCCGAACAAGCAACACCATACAAAAATGACCTTCATGACTCTGTGTCCAGCCGGTGTTCATATAAGCCTGTCCAGTCTGATCAGGTTGTTCCGTGTTTGCTATCGTTGGTAGTCACACTAATATCTATGAATTCACATGGGAAGCACACTGTCTTTAAAGAATTGACTGTAGAAGTGTGACAGTTGATAGTAACTGTGACAGTCATTGATTTTAATGTTGGTTTTTGTTAGACGCGACTCAATGTATAGCCGTGGAAAAAATACGTCATTTATCAAAACAAGCTCACGTGGTTGTTTCACAGCAATGTGGAACATGTAAAATGGATTTACCAAGCTTTTATGTTTGGATCAGTCCAAATTAATTGGTGTCTGTATAATCTGCTAAATATTATTTGTGTCCGACTGTTTAGAAAGGGACATATATATGACTCTGAATTTCACCTTTTCCCACAACGTTTAAAACGTTAAACTTACAAGAAAGCAGAAATTGTTTTCCTCAAAATACTCTCAATACTAAATTGAGTTGTTGCATCCATTCTCATCTTGTCACAATTCTATCAAAAGCTGTTGTGTCGAAATGTGTCTTTAAATAGGGTCACATACCTTTCTGTAGATTCAGGTCAAATAATTGCATCATTTATTATTTTAGATGAGAAAGTTTACAGCTTTAACGTTTGGATCCGTCCAAATTGATGGACTAAAGTTGGAAACTTCAAAACCAGAAGTAGATAAGAGTGTCCTAATGATTCTGCGATGGTGGGTTTTATTTAGACGAGCCATTTTGTTGTGATGATGATGATTGGTAAAAGTCATGGCCACCAGGGGGCGGGCTTCATTTTTGGCTAATGGCAGTGGAGCAATACTGGCCCTCTTGGGCCTCTTGATTAATCTTCTAGCCTCACTAAGTTTGTTTGATGATCGATGCAGCTATCTAGTTGTGGACATTAACTTAAGGATACTATCTGTTTTTGCAGGAACATGTAGAGAGGAAAAAAAACATTCAAGCATTAGTAAGAAGCATAGAGGCTAGTAAAAAACCAGAGAGGCGAGCCATGTTTAAGGTATTTTTCATCCTTTTTTAATGTTACTGAGTTTTTTCCATTTTTAGATCACCTGAGCCGTAGGCCCTCAAGGTGATTTATTCTGGTCACTCTGTCTGTCTTTTAGCTTTAAACGACATCAAATATTAAACCACTGCAGGACCAATTTCAACCAAACAAAGCTCCGGTAGCGCAGTCGGTAGCGACGCGGGCTGTCAATCCAGGGGTTGTGAGTTTGATTCCCAGCTCGGCCAACATTATTTCTAACGTTTGACAAAAGTCACTGTGACGGGTCATTCGTCTTTGACTAATGGGCTTATTACAGTCTATGTGGAAAAGCAGCCAGTTACTTGGAATGTATACCAGTGGTGAGTACTGGTATACATGAGAAAGCCAGTTAAACCACAATCAATCAATCAAACTTCTCAGGAATGTTCCTTTTATGATCCTCTTTCAAAGTTGTTCATAGATTTTAAATTATATGGTGAACTTTGGTTGCTGCGGCATCATAAAAGTGGAAAATGCCAAATTGTTGGCTCCACTGGCTGAAAGCCAGTCCAGCTTATGTCATTGTGAATTGTCCGTTGCGAGTGCATGCATTAACTTATCGATTCAAACGACTTCTCCTCTGTAACCACTGGGCCAATTTGGATGAAACTTCATAGTTAGCATCCTCTCAATGTCCTCCGTTAAATCCCTTCAAATGTGTTGGATCCATGGCAACCGAAAGAAAAACTTTAAAATTCTTCTCTGCCTACAATGGTTAGTAGAAATGTTCATATTGTATCAAGGTAGGGTTATTTCTCCTTATGGCAATGGAGCGTCACATGTTTTGCATTATTGTCAAATGAAATTGAAAGTTATAAATAGTTATTAATAAATATTAAGTAATAAATATTAAGTAATAAGTAATAAATATTAAGTAATAAGTTATAAATTTTAAGTAATAAGTAATAACTATTAAGTAATAACTATTAAGTAATAACTATTAAGTAATAACTATTAAGTAATAACTATTAAGTAATAACTATTAAGTAATAAATCAACTATTAAGTAATAACTATTAAGTAATAACTATTAAGTAATAACTATTAAGTAATAACTATTAAGTAATAACTATTAAGTAATAAATCATAAGTAATAACTATTAAGTAATAACTATTAAGTAATAACTATTAAGTAATAACTATTAAGTAATAACTATTAAGTAATAACTATTAAGTAATAACTATTAAGTAATAAATCATAAGTAATAAATCATAAGTAATAAATATTAAGTAATAAGTAATAACTTACAATGCCATAACAAGCAAGAAACATTATGTATATAGTCTGGTCCAAATTCCATCATAAATTTTAGATTGCTGAGGATATATCACTTAATATTATTTAATGGATTTCTGCGTTTGTTGTATCGAGCCATTTCATTCGACAAATAAACGGAGCACGTGCTAATGAGTATTTAAGTGTTTAAAGTCAATTGGACAGCGTATTTTGGTCCGATTTAAATTAGATTAATATATCCCAAAAGTCTTGTGACACATGTTGCTGCTAAACTTAATTAACTGACCTAGTGTCATTTAACTTTTAAATCTTTACAACGCTTTACTATTTCGTTTTTTTATTTACAGGGCAACACTGCACCTTATAATACCAGAAGTGGCCGCGGCAGAGGAAGACGGTCAGAATACAAAGTGTATGTTGGGTGGCAACACTACAGTAGAAATTCATTTCGCGTAGTTACTAGTGCCAAAGGTGGTGGTACACGAACCATAACATGTAAAGCTAGTGAGGATATAACAGTTGAGGATATAATTAAACAGGCAAAGAAATTTTTCTTTAAAGATGGCAACAGTTATTTCGGAAAGTTGGAGACAATGTCAGCTTGCCTCGTTAATCCATCGGGTGAAACGATTGTTGAATTCACAGATACTAATGGCGACCTTTGCTCTTACAGTGATTACTTAAAAGCATATGGAATGTATCCCTCCCAGTGCCACCTGTATCTGCGAACTCAAACTGAAAGTTTAAATGAATCGTCACTTAACAGTACAGAGTCTACATATATCATGTGAATGACAGTGCAGCTGATTCCGATACAGTTGGAGTGTCGCAGATAAAAACATTCAAAAAGAAATTGTTCTTGGTTAATGGTCAACAAGTTGGAACACTTGATATTGTATATGGCAAAGTAAAACCATCATTGTATTCAAGTACAGCCAGTGCCTTATACTGCAAATCATACGAAACCTGCATTTCCTTGGCCAGCAACAATGAATTATATGATAGTTACGATGTTTTTGAAGATGGGTTTACAGTGAGAGGAGTGTCAAAAAATAATAAACAGTACTTAGTAGAAAATGAAAGTAATTACATTTTTACTGAAACAATTAACAGTTCGAAAAATGACTTAGTTATTGTACATGGACCAGATGAAATACATGGCACGGAGGCAGATGACAGTGAGCATCTTCTGTTGGGAGCACTAACTCTGTACCACAACCAGTCATTTATGTACAGGTGGTATAGAGGTGATGACCTTGTTGACAGTGGACTCGATCACTGTCTTCTGCGAATTCAAGAACCTGGGGTTTATACTGCCGAAATAGTTTGTAGTGACAGCCTAATTGTTAGGTCTTTGGGAGTGTCTGTCAGTGTTTCTGACCAACAGGACAGGATTACAGAGCACTCCCAACTATTAATTTTTCCCTCAGACGCGCAACATGAAAGTCTTGAAGTAGAGTCCCAGCTAGTGAGTGTTCTGACACAACAACAACTGGAAAATAATGTATCACAGTCTCATCACGTCAGTGTTCCGTCACAGTCACCACAATATCATGAAAGTAGTGGTGTATAACAGTCCCATCTAGTCAGTATTCGACAGTCCCAGCTACTCAGTGTTCCCTCACAGTTGCCACAGGAGATTGCTGTAGAACAGTCCCATATAGTCGGTGTTCCATCACAGTTGCCACAGGAAAGTATTATAGAACAGCCCCGTCGTATACGTGTTCTATCACAGTCGCCACAGGAAAAGACTGTACAACAGACCCATATAGTCAGTGTTCCTTCGCAAACGCAACAGCTGCGTGCTGTAGAACAGTCCCATCTTGTCAGTATTCGACAATCCCAGCTACTCGGTGTTCCGTCACAGTTGCCACAGGAGAGTGCTGAACAACAGCCTAATCTATTCGGTGTTCCGTCACAGTCGCTACAGGAGAGTACTGTAGAACAGTCCCATCTAGTCAGTGTTCCGTCACCTTTGCCACAGAAAAAATCTGTAGTCAAGTCATGTTTAGTCAGTGTTCGGTCACAAACACCTCAGCAGAGTACTGTAGAACAGCCCCGTCTTCTCAGTGTTCCGTCACAGTCGCCACAGAAAAGTACTGTATCACAATCCCAGTTATTCTGTGTTCCGTCACAGTTGCAACAAGAACGTACTGTATCGCAGTCCCAGTTAGTAAGTGTTCCGTCACAACCGCCACAGGAAACTCAGCCTTTTGTGTCAGACCTATCCTTTTCATCAGTATCTGTGCCCAAAATAAATATTTTAGACATAAAGATTGGAGAAGAGATTGGTAGAGGTGCATTTGGTATAGTGTATAAAGCAGACTGGTTAGGAACATCAGTTGCGGTGAAAGAGATTGTTGTTAGACGCATGAAAATTTCAAAGCCAGTTATTGAAAGAGAGCTTGAATTACACAGTAGAGTAAGGCATCCCAATATTGTTTTATTAATGGCATATGCCACAAAGCTGGACAGATTGTACTTGGTTTCGGAACTTATTGTTGGTGATACGTTGGATGACATGCTTTTCGGTGATGAACGTGAAAGTTTAAGTAGGCTTTCCAAATTGGATATTTCAAAGAAAGTATCGCAATCAGTCGCTTATCTACATTGCCAACGTCCAGTTATCATTCATAGGGACATTAAACCTGACAATATAATGGTGTCTAATGATTTTCGTGTTGTTAAACTTTGTGATATGGGACTCAGTAAGTTAAAGACTATGAATACCATAATGACTACATTGGCAGGAGGTTCAGCACAGCCGGGAACCCCAGCATATCAAGCTCCAGAGGTTTTGTTACAACAGAACAGTGGAAATCCGAAGACTGATGTATGGGCCCTTTGTTGCACTTTGGTGGAAGTGTTTTGTGAAACACCTATTTGGGATTATCCCATTCACCAAGATGCAGACACTGTGCAGTACACGATAGAGAGAATGAGACTTGAAGCCCAGCCAGATGGTTTACAAGGACTTGCTAGTAAAGTGAATGCAGCGATTTACAGTGTCTTAGTTACCGACCTGTTGAAAGACCAGATGCATTGAAGATAGTTAAAGTGTTTGAACAATAGCCATAAGACTGAATTTTGATAGACATTGTCAGTATTTTTAAGCGGTACCAGTATTAAAATCGGATACTGCTGGGTCCTACCAGTTCCATGTGTACTCAAAACTGATACAAAGTTGCCTCATACAAATAGCTTGTATATCAGAAAGTTGAAATACAACAAAGGATTTAATGAACAATGACAGTTAGGGTTTTACTCAAAGTGCCTTGATACTGTGGCAGTGTAATTTTCCAACTTATGTAGAATACCTAACATTCAGAAGATACAATTTGTTATTTGCTGTTGTGTAACAAGACATCTTTCATTGTGACCTTGAATGTCGAGGTTAACCCTTTCTCACATACAGACGGTTTCTGACGCCTCTGACTTTTTATAAACATTGTGGCAGAAGGAGAAATTGCTCTTTATGTGCAATTTCTCCTTTTGCCACAATGAATTCTATTTAACAGTTATACATTCAGTTTTTGCAGACTTTTTATCTAGATGTTTTTAAAGTCGTCTGCTGCAGATTTGTTGTATGTGGGAAAGGGTTAAGCAATGAAGTAATTGGCCTCCATTTGAAGTCATACCTGTTTTGCAAACATATCTTATTTTTTCTCATCTGTGTAGGAACCACGAAAGCTTGCACAGACAATATTGAAGTTATCCTACTATTTAATATTTGCTGTGTATTTGCATGTATATTGTTCAGTTATGTGCAAGAAGACATAAATATTCATGATACAGGACAATAGCTTAGAAACTTGATCTATATGATTTGTGTTTACTTTGACGTTTAAGTTCTTTTTAGCTCACTTGAGCACGAAGTGCAGGATGAGCTACTGTGATCACACACTGTTTGACCGTCTGTTTGTCCATCTGTTCACATTTTACTTTAAAGAACTTCTCCTAAACCAATTGACAATTTTTAAAATAGTGTCACATTAATGCTCCTTATTTCGTTATTTTTCGAAATTGTTCAAAAAGTTTAATTCAATGCAAAAATCGTCTTGTCCAAGCAACAGCAATAGAAAGGAAAACATTGAAACATCTTTTGGAAATGCATTTTTCACAGATGCTCCTTGGTTGACCTTCTACCAATATTGTTAAAAATAATCCGATCTGTTAAAAAGCAGGGCTCAGTTTGAAACTATTTTACACCAATGTTCTTTGGGTGATCCCCTACCAATATTGTTCAGATTATTCTGATCCATTGACAAACATAAATGTTCATCTGTACAAACTTTTGTCATGCCATTAACTCGCATCATTTTACTGCATCAGGCAAATATGAGACTTGCCAGGTACAGTACTGCATACTGTTTCTATATAAAGGTGTGTGACTTCTACTGAAGTTCTGTTAAAATTAGGTGAACAATATAGAACCATCATGGTGCTTTTGTTCTTCTGTCATGAATAATCAAAGCTAGTGCTATGTAAATAACAATACCCTGTTAGTGTTTTGAGCTCACCTGGGCACCAAGTGTGAGGGACGCTATTGTGATCACTCACCTTCCAACATCGTTGTCTGTCTGTTCACATTATCCTTCAAACAACTTAAAAATATTTCTACTTCTAAACCAATTGTACAATTTTAAAATAATTCCACAGGAATGATCCTTAGGTAGTCTTCTTTCAGAATTGTTTAAATAATTAGAATTTTATGTAAAACTTTGATTGCCATGGCAACAGAAAGGAACACCTTGAAACATATTTTTGTCCTATCGTACTGGCCTGATTTAAAAAGTAAGCACGAATGTTCCTTGGATGACCATATTCCAAGATTGTTAAAATTATTCCAAGTTGTTAAAAATGGCCACCAGGGGACGGGGGCTCGGTTTTCTGATTATGTATACAGTTGAAACTTTAAAAGTGTTCTTGTCCAAAAGTACTAGCCATATTTTAAAATAATTTGCAACAAAGGTTTCTTGGGTGACACTCTACCAAGATTAACGAAATTCTTCTAATCCGTAGAAGAACATGGCGGCCCTAGGCTTGTTTTCCTTATATGTATATATGTTGAAAACTTGAAAATCATTTAAGTTCTTTTAAATAAGGTAAGCGATATGAGACCAGCATGGTCCTCTTGTTACCTTTTGTAAGCAGTTCAATTATTTGTTAAAATAAATGCTTGATAATTTAGTTTCCTTTGAGTTTAAACATTTTATTTTTAGCTTACCTGTGCACGAAGTGCAAGGTGAGCTAGTGTGATCATAATCCGTAGAAGAACATGGCGGCCCTAGGCTTGTTTTCCTTATATGTATATATGTTGAAAACTTGAAAACCATTTAAGTTCTTTTAAATAAGGTAAGCGATATGAGACCAGCATGGTCCTCTTGTTACCTTTTGTAAGCAGTTCAATTATTTGTTAAAATAAATGCTTGATAATTTAGTTTCCTTTGAGTCTAAACATTTTATTTTTAGCTTACCTGTGCACGAAGTGCAAGGTGAGCTAGTGTGATCATATTTTTTCCGGCGTCTGTCCGTCGTGGGTCGTCAACAATTGCCCTTGTTAACACTCTCCAGGCTACATTTTGCATCCGAACTTCATGAAATTTTGTCAGGATGTGTGTCTGAATTATATCTAGGTCAAGTTCAAATATGGGTCATATTGGACAATATTTCTCAATCTCCGGAGGCCGCATTTTTACAATGAGCAAGTTGAAACTTTGTCAGAATGTTTGTCTTGATGATATCTAGTCAATGTCGTAAGATGGGTCATATCAGGTAAAAAACAATATAGATCACTATGGCATATTTGGTCACAATGGCACTATCAGAAAAACAAATGTGGACACTTTAAATGCCACTCTTTTTTTATCTGATCTTCATGAAAGTTGAACAGAATGTTTGTCTCTATTCAATCTAGTACCAAATTTGAAACTGGTTCATGTGGTGTTAAAACTAGGCACTAGAGCAAATCTAGTCTTAAGTTGTTAGTGTTTATCCAACTTGGTACTTAAATATTAATGAAAGTTCGGTTCCTTTCGAAAACGTACCAATGCATGACTGGATTTTCGTCCTTCAAAATTGGAAAAATCCTTCAATTAAGTCTGTGAACCAATCTCATTAAAACCAGACCTAAACTTCGCTCGCTGGTATATATAGATCTGGGTTACAGTTAAGAACATCATGAAATTGACAAACTGAGCGGAATGTGATTGGAACGAAATTGGAACGCTTTATGAGCGGAACGGAATTTTGCGCTCTGAACGAAACAATCATAATGAATGAAAAAATCATATCACATGAATGCTTCGCTCAATCTGAGCGGAACGGAAAAAAGCAATCACAATGTTATGAATGAGTGAACGCTTTATGAGCGGAATGGAACGGGAGCGGAATGGAACGGGAGCGGAGCGGAGCGTGAACGGTACATTTGTCAATTTCAAGACGTCTTACACTTAAGAACATCATGAAATTGACAAATTGACAATCTGAGCGGAACGTGATTGGAACAAAGTTGGAACGCTTTATGAGCGGAACGGAATTTTTGCGCTCTGAACGAAACAATCATAATGAACGTAAAAATCCAATCACATGAATGCTTCGCTCAATCTGAGCGGAACGGAAAAAAGGCAATCACAATGTTATGAATGAGTGAACGCTTTATGAGTGGAATGGAACGTGAGCGCAGCGGAACGGAACGGAACAGAGCGGAGCGTGAAAGGCAAATTTGTCAATTGTTCTTAACTGTAGCGTCGGCGATTTGAAACCGGGTGTCCCGGGTTCGATCCCCAGTCGCGGAACGATGGTCATGGTGGAGTGCCCTTGGGCAAGGCACATTTTCTAGCCTAGTACTGGTTTGTTTACCCAGGGATCATGAATAAGTGAACTGTCGCCGTGATATAACTGCAATAATGTTGGAAGCGGCGTAAAACACCAATAAAACAAAATGCCTGCCTCAAACAGATCGTCTCAGATTGACACTTGCGTCGCTCAGTCAAATTGAAGCCTACAACCTAGTTAGGTATAACCAGGAATGATAATGTATATAAATAAACGAGAGAGATAGAGAAGCGGTAATTGTCGAGTGTATAGAACCGAGATTTGGTTGTATCGTGTGATTTCATTGAACAAAAAATAGCACATGCTCCTGAATATTTAAGTTATTTATATTCTATGTTTAACTAACTTATATTGTGAAATATATTTGACCGCGGAATCCTGACGTAATCATTCGGACCACTGCACCCGATAATAGGTAGACACAATACTGGACTGGATTAAACGAACATTCACGAAAGTACCACGACTACCTATTTTTGAGTGCAATGGACCGATTTATGTATGCGCTTGTATGCGGTAAATTAATTTTCACAATACAGTAGTTAGATATCAATAAGTGCTTGGTTCCTTTACCATGCATGACTGGAGTGTGACCACTGGATTGTGACCTTTGAAACTGCCAAAATTGGTAACGTTCACTGCCTATCTGATATTTATATGCACAATATAGTCAGTAGATTACTTTCGGGTCTCATGTTTCTAATTATGTCTTTGCAATGTTTTGTGGAGGGGATATAGCATTGATGCCACGCGTCTGTGTGGTTGTGTCTGTCTGTATACAACATATTTTAAGCACGATTAAGAGAGCATCTTATTACTGAGGATAATTAAAGTAGGCATACGTGTTCCAGGGTCAAGGGTCAAGGTCACTAGAGGAAATTCTCAAAATGTCTTGCTCACTTTAGAGAACCCACTGATTATCAAACTTTGTCATTCTTGTTCCCAACTTTAAAAATATGTAGTCTATTGATTTTTCAGGGTCAGAGTTCAAAGGTCAATGCCACTCGAGGCACAGGTCAAAATAACGTTGTGATTGGGATGTCCCGCTTTGCGATACAATTGTATGTAGTGGTCATTAAGAAAACTAATTCGAATGGAGAAGTGCTTGCTTGAGATACATGCAACTGAATATTTAGGAAATATAACAGTACTTGCACCGAGACATTGCATATCCTTGAAATAAAAACAGCCCTTGGGCAAGGCACATTTTCTAGCCTAGTACTGGTTTGTTTACCCAGGGATCATGAATAATTAAATTTAATTGCTTGCTAAATGACCTTAGCTGTCGATGCGCCATAAAACAATATACATTCATTGAAATAAAAACAATCGGGGGTCAATGCACAAATGAGGCGGAGAAAAAACGAACAATGAGATGCCTTGGAATTGAATTATCAATTTATATGGCTTAAATACACGTAAATAGCATTTCCGGACAGTTTAATGTCTTAGTCACATTTTTAGGTATCTAATAAAGCTTGTTCATAAAGCGATATCAATTCTTCGTATAACTTGAAACCATCGTCTGCGTTACATGGAACCTGGAGGTCTGGTTTAAGGCAGTAAGCCAGTTCAAAGAACTCTGCACACCATTTTTGTTTTGGAGCAGTATACATTTCTTGGCAAAGTTTTAAATCACCAACATCAACTGTTTTCCCCATTTCATATCCACCATGCAGTTCAGGAACGTAATACAAAATATCTGGTTTACCACATGGAAGCTCGGTGTTATCCTTTTGCGTGCGTATATTGTGCAAATTCCAATGTTGTGCTATCCGGTCCAATTCTGCTTGTAAAACATCCATGAGACAAAATCGTACACATTCTATGTGAACAGGATCAATTGCGTTGAATCGACCACGATCTCGTAAATCTTTAAGTTTAATTATCCACCAGTGGATACCTTGACGTCTTAGGTGGCCCCACCAGGCTTCAATCCTTTGATTCGCAGTGCTTTTCCCGTACATGAAACTTTTGAGTCCCGCCATTGAGTCTTGGTGACCACGACGAAGCAATGGTTGTAAGAAACTGAGATACGAATTTTCAGTACCACAATCAGTTCGGAGAATTCTTGGAGCACACTTTATACTATTGACTGTTTCCAGATAATAATATGCGATACATTTCGGATTGTTGTTACTTGCTCCAACATCTAACCACATTATTCGTCGGCTATATCCGTCAATCGATCCATGAATGCATAGACCAAATGGTTTCAGTTTGTCATATCCGTCTACATGCCAAACGTAATTAGGACCACGTACACAGTACCGTCTTCTCTTCAGCTTATGAGCTTTGCGTAAAGAAACACCTTCTGGATCAACTTCTCTTATCAACCTCATAACGTCATTTCTTTTAACTTGTATGTTATAATCGTGTATTAAACGTCGCCACATACTTCTATAGCCAATACATTGTCCACTGAGTTTAATTTCTTTCCTGATAAGGTCTTCCACGTCTTTTAGCGGTGTTTTCACATCGTTTCGACGACGCAAGTTGTTCGTCTTCAATATGCGCTTCAAATGTCGAATACTTATGTTGATGTTGTGTCGACTACATAAAAGAAGGACAATTTCAAAGTACTTAAATCCAGCATAAAAGTACTCGGTGATCAGCTGAAGTCTCGATAGTGCACTTTGTCTTTCTAATGGCAAATAAGAGGGTACTACAGCTCCAGAAGACTTTATTTCCAACAGCAAAACAACCAACGTAGACCAAATAAAAGCCCTCAAACACATTGTTAAATTGGCAGCCTGCAAATAAAGAAGAACTACTTTTACAGAGAATTGGTATTGTACATTAACACAGACAACTAGTGTTCTTCTAATTTTAACATACCCAGCTTTATAGGGTTATAACATCCGCCCCTTCATTTTAAATCCCGATTCTAGCAAAAATCAGTCCCGATCCATTTACATACGAAAACCGTAATATACACGCATCCTGAGTCACGAAAAATCCACTTTTAATGCATTTAAAAGGGTGTTGAATATCGGGTGAATTGAAAAATTGTTCAATGTAACAATAACAACGAACTATTCAATTCTGTATATGGAAAAGACTAATTGAAGGTTCATACATTATTTTTCAAGTGTGTGCATGACAGTACACATTAGCTGCTGATTACACCAATTACATTAACGACTACACTTTTTAAATACAATTAGAAAACTTAATGCGTATTTCGTGTAGAATATGGTTCTTGAAAATGAGAATATTACCCTCATTTAATCATGATAGATTTGTTATTTCAATTAATTAATCGCATACACAGTCAATTAAATAGTTCTTACCTTTTTACAAATGCACCCGATGAACAACACGATTTCCCGCCGTAAATAGTACGTGAGCATAAGTTATAAATTATAAGTTATAACAAATAAGTTATAAATTACAAGTAATAAGTAATAGTTTATAACAAACAAATAATAAGTAACAAATGTCCCTCCAGGGCTTCCGTAACAATCCGATCTAATATACCCATTGCGTATATCTTTATATGTAACGTGTGTAATATAACACTACCGAATCACTATTTTTGTATTCATCCGCGAATGTTTACAAAATGGCTGAGAACGTGTATCCTGTAAACACAAACGTGTGAGCATAAGTTATTAGTCGCCGGGCAGAAGCCCGCGACTTCTATTTTTAATAGGTTTTCGGAAATGACATGGGAGGGGAGATTATTATTAGAAAGAAACACATTTAGATGTATTGAACATATTACAATTGTGTTTGTTTAAAAACACTAAGTAATGACACATCTAAAATGAAATAAATATTCCGATGTTTTAGGTATTTTCAGTTTCTTTATTTTGACTCGCATTTATGTTTTTTTGTTTTATTTACGAAGACAAAACAGTCCCTATTTGCTAGAATGAAACACTATATTCTACATGTAATCAAAAGGCTATAACTACAAACCTTTACGTCGCACAGTCTAATGTTGTTTACATACGCGCACCTGCTGATGAAAATGACGTCGAATATTCTCCTTCTAATGGCAATTTTAACTTACTGAATGTTATTTTCATGTTCAAAGAGATGTCTTGATTTGTGAAGAAGGCATTTTATAATGTTTATCCATGTATATCTAAAATATGAACTGTTTCTAAGCTAAAACTGTTGATCGCGTGACTCGCGAATACCAACTGCGTAGATCAATCTCCTTTGCAGAGAGCCGCTCTTTACACTCACTTACAAATAGTAAATCATATGCGATTTAAAACGTGTATTTGGTTCGAAACAAATGAAGAAAAGAACAAACCGAGATAAAACTGGTTTTAATAAAAATATTACTTTGAACGAACACTCTCTGCCTATAAAGAGAGTTTCAAGAACGACACCTCTGCGAATAAGAAAGAATCGGGTCTTTCGTACAAAATTATTTCGTCTTTGACAATTTTAAATGTGTCATTTAATTCCCTAAAGGCATATTGCTTCCGATCTGCATATTGTTATGCATCATTGACACAAGGGCGCTCATCATAATATAATTTTAAAACATGAGTAGTTTGTTATGTTCATTATGAAAAAGGAAGGAAAGAATTAAAATAAATTAACATGTTGTAGGGCTCAGTTTATGTTCGAAATTAAGTTTAAATTATACAACAATTTCAATGAGATTTAACTGTTTAGTTGATATTATATTTCGAAGGTGGTCTAATTTATAAATATTGAACTACATTTCAACATTTGTTAAAGTATGATATAATTAGGATGCCAAGCTAATATCATCTTGAGAAAAAGAGAAAACTCATGTCTTCAGCGATTTAACCCTTATCTCATTGTTTTAAAGTAGATTGCTGCAAAGGTGTCCACTGTTGACTTTAATAGAGGAAAGGTAAAATGACGTGCTATTGCATGCACATCCTAAACTGTCTGTTTTGTGGTTTTATTGAAAAATAATAAAATTCAAATATTCTGACAAACATCTTGAAAAGTGTATGTGGAATTCACAAATCTTATAATTATTCCTTAATGAAAGCACTGTATACATACTAAGACTAATGATTGGCAAGATTACTCATTTCCATTACTGTTTATGATAAATAATTAGTTGGTTGTGTGTATGGTCAACCTACTTTGGAATGGAGATTGATCATAAACAATGAAAGGCTTCAATTATCATTCACTTTGTTGACAAAACAATTAATGCAAGTTATGATACATTTTCACTTGACCCCACCCCTGATGTTCCAATATGCCCCTCAGTTGATAACTGTTTATTCAACTATTATAATGTTAGTGTTATGCATAACTGCAGTATGGATTTCCGGCGACATTGATGCGTTGCATCAACTTTCTCTTGTAAATCATAAGTTATAACAAATAAATTAAAAGTAATAAGTAATAGTTTATAACAAACAAATAATAAGTTACAAATGTCCCTCCAGGGCTTCCGTAGTAACATAATTATTCCTTACGCGGATCTTCCCTCTCATGGCATTGTAATTTTTAACTTATTACTTATGATTTATAACTGTTTACTTATAATTTATAACTTATAATTTATAACTTATAACTTATAACTTATACTTTATAATTTATAACTTATTATTTATAATTAATATCTTAATATTTATTACTTATGATTTAATGACGCAATAACCGTTTTCAGGGATATCGACCTGGCTCCATATTCAAATAGAGATTCATATCGGTATTTGCCCTTCTAAAGGCGGAATCTACGTTTTCCCGAATATCGACCTGGCTAGATATTCTTATCGATATTCGCGTAGCTACATAATCACCATAATCCCGAATATCGACCTGGCTTGATGTTCAAGTCGATATTCGCAGTCGGTAGCGACGCGAGCTGTCAATCCAGGGGTTGTGAGTTCGAATCCCGGCTCGGCCAACTTTCTTTCCGACGATTGACAAAAGTCAATGCGACATGCGTCATTCGTCTTCCACCAATGGGCTAAGTCTATGTGGAAAAGCAGCCAGTTACTTGGGAAGATTGTTGTGTGGAGTACTGGTGTGAGAAAACCAGGAAATGCATGAGTAGGTGAACTGGCCGCCGTAATATAACTGAGAAATTGTTAAAAAACGGCGTTAAACCCCAATCCATCAAATCGATATTCAAATCGGTTTCTATATGATGAAAAATAAGTTATAAATTACAAGTAATAAATAATAAGTAATAGATCATAACATACAAATAATAAGTTACAAATGTCCCTCCAGGGCTTCCGTATCATCTGGATTATCAATAAATTGTTTTTCTAAAATATCTATATCATAAATCAATTTCTTTTTTTAATGTTTTTTTTTTTTTTAATGAAGTATATTTAATAGACTCATTTCTTATCGTGCCTTTAATTATTTGCCATAATGTATTTGGATTACAATCTTTATTTATGTCAGCTATTTCTTGTATAGATTGTTTAATTTTATTTTGATAATCTTGTTCAAGTATGACGCTATTATTAAGTTTAAAAAACCCGGGCCCTCTAGGTTGATTATCATTCATTAGATTAAAACGAACAAGAGAGTGATCTGAACGAAAGCCTGTAGTTATTTTACATTTTGTTATCATATTTACCAAATTACTTGAAACCAAGAAGTAATCAAGTCTACAAAAAATGGTAGGCCTGGTATTCGAATGCCAGGTGTAATGTCTAATATTTGGATTTAAAATTCTCCATATATCATTTATATCATTATTTTGTAATATATTATTAATTTTGTCCCTGTTTCTTTTATTACTATTCATATTACCGTTCTTCTTGTCAATGTCTACATTTATGACTGTGTTAAAATCTCCACCCACTACAATGGTTTCACTATCATTTGCTATTATGAAGTCTTCAATTTTTGTTAAAAAATTATAATTGTCTGTTGCATTATTTGGTGCATAAATATTAAGAAATAGTATTTCTTTGTCATTTATAAGTATTTTAAGAGATTGCATTCTACCCTCTATTATATTATTTCGTTCTAGAATCGTGTATGTAAAACCAGAGTTGACAAGGATGCCCACCCCGGTGCTGTTACTACTATTTCCACTTAGAAAAATATCACCACCCCATTCTTTTTCCCAAATATTGTAAGTTTGTTCTTGGCAATGTATTTCTTGTAGAAGGCAAATAGAATACTTATTTAATTTTAACCAATGAAATAGTTGTTTTCTTTTAGATGAATCACTGAGTATATACATTTATACTACAGAGATTGTCCATATTTTTGCCTAAATTATTTCAGAGTTGTCTGCTGCAGATTTTATGTAATCTTTCTACAAAGATTTTTTTTCTTCTGATTACTTGGGTAACTGGAGTTTTGTGGGAGACACTTGCCTAGTTTAGTACGCTTCACGATCAATGTTTAAAATAAAAGTAGTTATATACATCATTTTGTAACAATTCTAATTTCTTTGGCAACTGATTGAAGTCTCCCTTTATATAAAGTATTAAAGTGTCTAAAAGACAAACATAAAGTGTGTAGAAAAATAATTTTTCGTCAATTCGTCAACAAAAATTGACGTGTTGACGAATTGACGAACTTGACGTAGCCCTTCTGAATGAAAGATGGCCATGGAAGTTGAAAAATGGAATAATTTGCATTCAATACGTCCAGATACATTATCTTAAAGATAGAAACAAAGTTTTTAGACAAATATTTTTTTCGTAAAACCTAATTTGCATTCAATACGTCCAGATACATTATCTAATAGACAGAAATAAAGTTTTTAGAAAAATTGACGAATTGACGAACTTGACAAAGCTCTGCTGGTTGACAGATCGCCATAAAGTTTTAAATAGGGCCTACTTTGCATTCAATACGTCCAGAAATCTTATCTAAAAGACACAAATAAAGTTTTTAGAAAAATATTTTATTCGTCAATTCGTCAACAAAATTGACGGGTTGACGAATTGACGAACTTGACGAAGTTCCTTATGATTGACTGATCGCCATGAAACATGAAATAAGGCCTAACTTGCATTTAATACGTCCAGATACATTATCTTAAAGAAATAAATAAAGTTTTTAGAAAAAATGTCACAGTTTGTCACTCGTCAATTCGTCACCCGTCAACCTAACTTCACGAACCTAAAAAAATGTCACAGTTCGTCACTCGTCAACCTTACTTCACGGACCTGAAAACATTGAGGTTAATCTGGAAAAAAAAAGAAACTATGTCAAATACTCAATTTCGGCAAAAATTCAAATGTTCTACCGCAAAAGTATTCAACCATGACTCGTTATCTACAACATATGATATGATGAAGCGTATTCGATGTAACTATGATCCAAGTTTAAAATGAAGTGATTGTGTGTTATGTTGCCTTTGCGAACAGCGATGACCAAACTCAAAGTCTCACCAGGGTCTTCACCGTCCGCCTTCATTTATAATAGGTAAAGTGAATCATTTTAAGTTATACATTCTGACAAAAAACTAAACTTGAAGTACCCTTTACGTGATCCTGTTTCGGAGATGCAGACGAGGCCGGTTATATTTGTTTTACTTACGGGGCGATAGGAATGCCAGAAACTGACACGATGGCCAGCAGCGTAACAACACCAGAAACCAACCTCATTGTGAATCGTGTCTTCTTTCTGGTAGACCTTTACATGAAACTGCGTAGATCCGGCTATGGGTACATTCTTTCAAAATCGCATATGTCCAGCACTTTTTGCAAATTGACTTCAGAGGTTTTCAAAATATTATGAAAAACTTGCACAGTTTAGTCAGATAGTAAAGTTTTGGGGTGCAAGCCAATCTGTCTTCGACTCTTCGCAAGTAACCATAGATTAGATTCCCGATAGAAAGGATCGTTTATCAAAAAGCAATATCAACGTTCACTTACCTTTCCTATTATTCTATTATTATTTATATAATAACGTATAGCGCAGCGAAATACCCAACTTCTCGTCCAAAGTAAACTTCTCAGAACAGCCTGGACATTTTAGCTGAAAGGATTCGACGGTTAAATATATACTCGTTTTAAAGAGGAAGTCGAGAACTCTTCATACTTGTAGTTTTCCTCTACAACTGTGATTGGGAAAACGTCTGACTTCGTCACTTACCTGTTTAGTAAGTGTTTAACCCTTTTTCACATGCAGACTCTAGGGGCGTAGCTTGGCAATAACCAATGTGTAGGCCGTCTCGTGAGAAAATCAACATTGTGGACTCTGCGTTAAGTATCGAACCGGATCAGCCTAAGCATGCCACACAGGCGTACCCGGATATACACTTTTCGCCTACTGTGGATTTTCTGTTTCAGGAATCACTACTCTATCTCCCCTTAGACGGAATGTGTCGGCCGGATCAGTCTGCGCAGGCTGATCTGGTCGATACATTACGCAGCTGTATATCGCCGCAGCGGCATTTTTAGAAAAAATGTGTAGGCACGTGCCTACAAGGGAGCTACGCCCCTGGACTCATATTTAGGTATGTACAGCAAACACACTTGAAGACATCGTGACAAAAGGAGAACTTGCTTATAATTATCATATTCTTCTTTTGCCACAATTGGTCCATCTCTATTCAAGAATGATATCTTCATTTCATGAGATTTTCAATTTTTGCCCGAATATTTTCGAATATCGTCAGACTTGTTAGATGAGGTACATGTAACTCTTGACGAAAATAATGAAATTTATATTTTCTATTTGGATTTTAAAGCAGCCTTTGGCAAGGCACAAGGTCGTATGAAGAATTGTTGTATGTGGGAAATGGTTAACGGCTTTCCAATAATATCAAGACATATCCTAGATGATTTTCCTCAGCATATATCCTGTTTATTTTCCCTGGCAGCTGCCCTTCGGTCTTTCCAGCAACTGGAAGGGACAATCAGCACCGGTAATCGAAACCATGTGCATTCTTAAGCCCCTATTTCACATACACGATTTAAGAAAAGTTGAAAAATCGTGTTGATTCATGCTCGACCTTGTGGTTTATGCAAGTTTCTTAACCAAACACGACCCTCACAAGATATTCATACGATACAACACGATTTAACCTCATTTAACACGACCTCAATACGACCAAACACGACTGGCATACGACTTAACACGAATCAACACGACCGCCATACAATTAAACACGAATCATAACGATATCCATACATCTACAAAAATAAACACGATCTCCATACGACTGAGCAAGACCTTCATACGACGTATTTTTGTTTATTTTGGTCACATGGGTTATGTAGTATATAAGCTGCATTGCAACAGCATTTCTGTGTCAGTTTTCACCATGTTCAACAACGAACAAGACCCGCAAGAAGCAGCTTTGGAGGGGAATGAATACTTCTGGTAGCTATGGCTTTGATGGTGAGGGGTAGCAGGCAGCGTAGGCGTCGCAGAGTGAGGAACAGGAAGAGATTCTGGGTTCGACTATGGTTGTTGAGGAGACATCTGTATGGGCAATATGAAACACCTAATGCAAGAACTGTATCGTGAAGTAGTGAATACATTTACCTACTGCTTGCGTGTCACTCCGGAGATGTTCATGGAACTAGTAGAACGCGTTGGTCCTCGTATTGAAAAAAAAAAGGACACCTTCTGGAGAAAAGCCCTAGAGCCTGGGCTTTGCCTAGCTATAACACTGCGTTATATGGCCACTGGAGACTCCTACCGATCACTTCAATATGGTTTTAGAGTGGCTGCTACAGTTAAGAACATCATGAAATTGACAAATTTACCGTTCGCGCTCCGCTCTGTTACGTTCAGTTCCTTAAATCATTCAGTCGTTCAAATTATTGTGATTGCTTTTTTCTGTTCCGTTCAAATTGATCGCTTTGTTTGCGCTCACTGGGAACGCTTTTTTTTTCGATCAAAAATAATTTCGTAAAATAATCATTGAGAAAATTGTTGCAACCGCTCAATGAGCGTGATTCATGTGATTGGATTTTTTTGTTCATTATGATTTTTTTGTTCATTATGATTGTTTCGTTCAGAGCACAAAATTCCGTTCCGCTCTTAAAGCTTTCCAACTTCGTTCCAATCAAGCTGACGATCCAATCACGTTCTGCTGTCAAGTTCGTGATGAGCTGTTTACAGTTAAGAACATCATGAAATTGGAAAATTTACCGTTCGAGCTTCGCTCCGTTCCGTTCAGTACCGTTCTGCTCCCGCTCCAATCAGCTCTTAAAGCGTTCAGTCATTCAAATGATTGCGATTGCTTTTTTTTCGTTCCGTTCAAATTGATCGCTTTTTTGCGCTCACTGGGAGCGCTTTTTTCGATCAAAAGTAGTTTCGTAAAATAATTATTGAGTAAATTGTTGCAACCGTTCAATGAGCGAAGCATTCATGTGATTGGATTTTTTCATTCATTATGAGCGTTTCTTTCAGAGCGCAACATTCCGTTTCGCTCTTAAAGTGTTCCAATCACGCTCACGATTCAATCACGTTCCGCTCAGATTGTCAATTTCATGATGTTCTTAACTATAATACCATCTCTACGATTGTCTACGAAACATGTGAGGCTATTGCACTAGAGTACACATAAGAGGTCATGCCGACACGAAAAACCCCAGAGGCTTGGAAGGAGGTGGCTGATAAGTTTTCAACGAGATGGAACTTTTATAACTCTCTTGGTGCAATAGATGGAAAACATGTAGCTATAAAATGTCCACGAAATTCAGGCTCTTTCTATTATAACTATAAGGGTTACTACTCTATCATACTCCTCGCAATAGTTGATCTGGCCCGGTTAGCACAGTGGTAGTTTCAGTGGTAGATTGATGTGAAATGTCTTCAGATTGAGATGAAGGTGGAGGTAATGGAATGTTAAATGGGCTTCCTGCTCAGATGGTTGCTGAGATGGCTAGATGTCAGTTTCAGTTGTTGTTGTTGTTGTTGGCGATTTTGGTGGTGGTTCAGAGGTTTCAGCTGGCTCATCTTGTCCCTGGGTACCGGGTGGATGTTCATCCATGGTTGGTGGTGAAGGATGTTTCCCTTTCGAAGGTTTTGCTTAGAGGAGCTTCCGTTTCGGCCGCCTGAGGTTTGGCATGGCTGTAGAATGAGCTTTCACTTTCAGGGGGTTTCCCACGTTCTCACTCAGTCACGTGATGGGCTCTTCTGGTCGTATGACAAACATAAGGATTTCGTGTTCAGGCGTATGGTAGTCGTATTAGAGTCGTGTTGAATCATGTTAAAACGTATGAAGGTCGCATGAGTTTCTTCCCACGCTCCAAAACACGACTGACACTTGCATTGCATTGCAAAAATTCATAACACGATTTAATCAGAACTGCGATGTCCATACGACCGGGCGCGACCGACCACGACTTAACACGAATGAGTGCGCGACCTTCATACGTTCCAACACGATTTAAGGAAAAAAGTTAAATCGTGTTCATTCGTGATCAGATTCGTGAATGTGAGATAGGGGCTTTAGTCGGTCGCTTATTAATCGCCTTTAAGACGCAGCAGTTGTAAGTTGTTTCTATAGCAGACAAACAAAGTCTCAACAGTACTCACATTGTTCGGATCTTAATGCATCTGCGTACAGTGAAGACTTACGGCCCTTTATAATGTATTATTTTGTTATGGAGACTCCCCGAATCACCAGACGCGAAACACATGTAATTATTCAATATAGATTAATAAAACGCTAATTGTTAAACGGTATTCGAGAAGGAGGCGCAACTTTGTGTATTCAATTTATGAGCAAATATTCCGAGATAATTTAAAACAAACACTCATTGAAATGATTGTGATGGGACTTACCGTCTAGTTTAAAACAAACTTAAATATTTGCATTTCACAAAAGCTCACCTCGGATGGATTTGAAGAATATTCAGTAATATTTAACCTTCTCCCACATAAAACACATCTGCAACATACGACGTTGATTTTCACACATGTAGGTAAAGTTTCCACAAATGAAAGTTCAATTCTTGAATCGAGTTGAAAACAGAGGGCAAACTGAGGAGAAAGTGCTCATGATGATCAATTTCTCCTTTTGCCAAAATGTTTAAAAGTCGTCTTCTGCAGAGACGTCAGAAAGCGACTGTATTCCATTGAACTGGTTCCCTGATACAAACTAGATTTGACGCCCTAGCAACAGTCGACATATACTATGGGTATTTTTGGGTGGAAGCGGGAGGGCCCCGAGAAAAAAGAGCAATTTCTACATTCCCAACAATGTCTTAAATTTTGGTTAACGATTACTTATCAAATATTTTCGAAAATATAGACGGTTAAATAACACTATATATGTGTTAACTCCCAGATGTGCACACTCCCTTTATCTCGAATAGGAGGCATGCAAAATCGCGGGTTCGAACAATGCCGTCGGCAAAAATCCGGCTACGTTTTATTTAGATGATTTAAAAGCTATCTAGCTGTATTTTACAGATGTGTTGTACAAGCATGTAGAAAACAACATAAACTTTGAAAGGACAAACCATGTCATATACTTATAGTCTGACATCAATTTATAGAAGAACTGTGGACACATACACTATTCAAATAATCTGCCCTGAAGTTGTCATACAATGGACGTAAGAACTCGTCTTCCAACGTGTAAATATTTTGTTTTAAACAAAACGGACAGAAACTGAACTCTCTATCAATATTCATATGTTTTCCCTTCTCAATTAACAGGTCATGGCTTGAGCAACGAAAATTTACAAACGCTTTTTCAAGTCGACTCGGCGTCGCATCTTGGTTATGTTTTTTGTACCACCTAATTTTTTTTCAAAACCATTATTGCCTTGAAACTTAAATACTTGTTCACCATCATAACCTCCATTCGACTAATAAAATACATTGAAACTAGCTATAGGTTAAATCCAATTATTGAATTAACGCTTTAGGATATTGCTGTGAAACTTGGAACATGTTTACAATCATATGACCCTCATCTGAAGACAAGAGAAGGTAATTCTGTCATTTTGTTTTTTAAATTAAGTATTTTTTGTGACTTTCGTACCACCCTACTTTTTTTAAAAACCATTACAGATATTGTATTGAAACTTAGCATACTTATTTACCATCATTACTTCCATCAACAGACAAGAAAATATACATGTAACTCTTAGTAAACTCCAAGTATTGACCCCAAGCTGTAAGCAAGAGAAGGTGACTCTGTCAAGGATGATTTTTAAATCTTGACTAAATATCTAATTGCCTTGGTTTACACTTTGACAAAAACAGAGATTTTTATTTTTCCTTTTACTCCATTTTTTTGTTGGTTTTATTGGCAAGAACTAAACAATAGGGCCATGATGGCCCTGGATCGCTCACCTGATTATTTTTTTCACTTTAGCTATATAAGCCCCGCCCCCTGGCGGCCATAGTTTTGGCGACCAATCAACTTGGCTTGAAGGAATCTGATAGAGGGTCACCCTAGGAACATTTCTACAAATTTATTTGAAAATCGGCCTGACACTTTTGGAAGAGAAGATATTTTAAGTTTTCACTATAGCCATATAATGCAAAGTAGCCCTGCCCACTAGCGGCCATGTTTTTCGACCAATCAACATGGCTTGAAGGAATCTGAAAGTGGGTCACTTAAGGAACATTTCTACAAAATTATTTGAAAATCGGCCTGACACTTTCGGAGAAGATTTTTTAAGTTTCCACTATAGTCATATAAGGCAAAATAGCCCCGCCCCCCTGGCGGCCATGTTTTTCGACCAATCAACATGGCTTGAAGGAATCTGATAGAGGGTCATCCAAGGAACATTTACACACAATTATTTGAAAATTGGCCTGACACTTTCGGAGGAGAAGATTTTTAAGTCAACACTATAGCCATATACGGCAAAATAGCCCCGCCCCGCTGACGTCCATGTTTTTCGACCAATCAACATGGCTTGAAGGAATCTGATATAGGGTCATCCAAGGAACATTTCTACAAAATTATTTGAAAATCTGCCAACCAGTTTGGGAGGAGAAGAATTTTGAAGTTTTTTTCATTTCGTTGCCATGGAAACCAGAATTCTGCATGGATTTCAAAAATTTGGTGAGGTCATCGAGAGGATGCTTTCTGTGAAGTTTCATCCCAATTGACCCACTGGTTACTGAGGAGAAGAAGTTGACGCACGCCGGACGCCGGACAAAAGGCGATCACAATAACTCACCTTGAGCAAAGCTCAGGTGAGCTAAAAAAGACAAGTGTGCTGTCTTACAGACAGCTCTTGTTTCTAAAATATTCTTGAAAGCTTTCTCCACTAATTGCTCACTATTTAAGACTCCGATGTGTAAATTGATCTATCTTAAATAAAACAAAAGAGGGCCATGATGGCCCTGGATCGCTCACCTGATTATATATTTTTTTTCACTTTAGCCATATAAGCCCCACCCCCTGTCGGCCATAGTTTCCGACCAATCAATTTGGCTTGAATCAATCTGATAGAGGGTCACTTAAGGAACATTTCTACAAAATTATTTGAAAATCGGCCTGACACTTTCGGAGGAGAAGATTTTTAAAGTTTTCACTTTTAGCCATATAAGGCAAAATAGCCCCGCCCAGCCTGGCGGCCATGTTTTTCGACCAATCAACATGGCTTGAATGAATCTGATAGAAGGTCATCCAAGGAACATTTCTACAAAATTATTTGAAAATCAGCCTTACACTTTTGGAGGAGAAGATTTTTTAAGTTTTCAATATAGCCATATAAGGCAAAATAGCCCTGCCCACTGGCGGCCATGTTTTTCGACCAATCAACATGGCTTGAAGGAATCTGATAGTGGGTCACTTAGGAACATTTCTACAAAATTATTTGAAAATCAGTCTTGACACTTTCGGAGGAGAAGATTTTTTAAGTTTTCACTTTAGCCATATAAGGCAAAAAAGCACCGCCCCCCTGGCGGCCATGTTTTTCAACCAATCAACATGGCTTGAAGGAATCTGATAGAGGGTCATCCGCGGAACATTTCTACAAAAAATATTTGAAAATCTGTAAACCAGTTTGGGAGAAGAAGAATTTTGAAGTTTTTTTCATTTCGTTGCCATGGATACCAGAATTCTGCATGGATCCCAAAAATTTGAAGGAAATCTGGTGAGGTCATTGAGAGGAAATGTGAAATTATATCCCAATTGACCCACTGGTTACTGAGGAAAAGAAGTTGACGCGCGACGGACAAAAGGCGATCACAATAACTCACCTTGAGCAAAGCTCAGGTGAGCTAAAAATACTTTCTTATGTTTGCCCAGATGTTTCAAAGTTGTCTGATATAGAATGTCTATGGGAAAGGGTTAATTATCAATGAAGTGAAGAACTTGTCACAGTGACATTTGTGACATTTGGATGCCTAAAAGAGAAAAATAGACTTATATACAAAAATTTTTTTTGGTTATTTATTCTGTGATATAAATAAAGTAAATGCCAATGAATTCTTATTCAGTCTATTTATTTAACTAATACCTGCAGCAGACCATTTTTAAAGCATTGTAACAAAGGAACTTATTCAACTCCATTTAATAGTTATAATTTCATCTATAGAAGTTGTCTACATTGTTTTCAAAAATTGTTTGCTGTAAACGGACAAAATGCCTTTGCATCATGCAAGAAAGGGGCGAGAGTTCACAACAATTGTCAAGACAGGTTGTTACTTGTTATATTGTAATAAGCTGTGGTTAGCTTGCGGAGTTTGATACTTGTTGTCCCAGATTGATCCCTGCTTGCCACGTTCATGGTGGAGTGCCCTTTAGTAGGCACATCCTCCAGCCTAGTACTGGTTTGTTTACTAAGTGAACTGTCGCACACAAATTTCCCTTATTTGCTTGCAAGAGGTTGGACATTGCAGGTATGCGAGAAAATAACTGGACAAAAAATAATGTTACAAATGAGGATTACTCCAAATTCAAGCTTACTAGTGCACTGACGATCTGCAGGTTTCGAGCCATGTTTCCTCATACCAAGTTTGAAGTTTACACAAATGTACCTTGGAAACTAAGTATGAAAATGACCAAACAAGTGCTTGCTAAACTATGTTCCTTGTGCCTGAAGGTCACATGCTATCTATAAACCAAGTTTTGATTCGTAAAAATAAGACAAAAATGGCAGAACACGAAAATTTGAAGAAAAAAAAAGTACCAGGCAGGTTAGGCAGGGGTTATACTTGAATTTTGTTTTTGTGAATGTTAGGTTAAAATGGAACTTTTGCCAAATGTAAATTTCTTAAAGTCACCGAGTCATTGGCTCAGATGGTAAAGACAGGGAGAGCCCTGCTAGGGTATGTTCCTTGTAGTGTCTAAATCTCCTGATCACTAGGTATCTGTGTTACAAGTTTGTAGTGTATCCCCTGAACAGATACATTTGTCCATCATCTGTCACAATTTTGCATTAAGTGCCTTCCAGACAGGCAACACAAAAATGGAGAAGGAAAATGACAGCTACATATGTCTCATATAATAGTCTATGGCTGTGGAAAATGCAGCAAACCCTGCTGCACCAAACATGGCAGCTTTCAAACCAGCTGAAATGGAAAACAAAAAGACTTATAAGACTTAAAAGCTTTATTAACCCATTCACATATACAGCAAATCAGAAGCAGACAACTTTACATACATCTGAATAAAAATATGGAAAACATCTATAAATATAAGCATATTTCATTGTGGCAAAATAAAAAATTGCGCAATATGGGCAATTTTTTCTTTGGGCACAAAGTTTTAAAAAGTCATCTACAGCAAAGGCATCAGAAAGTGTCTACATGTAGGAAAGGGTTAAAACACTCAGCATATATATAAATAATGAGATTTCATACATTACATTTTCATCATAAGATAAATCAAACTACATGTTTACACACTAAAGTACACGTTTAACCCTTTCCCGTAAACAACAATTCTACAGCAGACGACTTCGAACATATTTTGTCAAAAAATAGAAAATCTTTATAATTGAAGGGATAACCTATCCATAAAAGTGGAAAACAGTGTGGCCACAGGAGCAATTGGTTGTTTTGAGCAATTTCTTCTTTTGTCACTATGTTTTCAAAAAGCT
The DNA here is from genome assembly GCA_031761405.1 of Serripes groenlandicus. Taxonomy (NCBI): domain Eukaryota; kingdom Metazoa; phylum Mollusca; class Bivalvia; order Cardiida; family Cardiidae; genus Serripes; species Serripes groenlandicus. The sequence continues at coordinate 22,247,496 of JASEVX010000003.1, forward strand.
GTCTGCTGCAAAGGCATCAGAAAGCATCAATATGAAGGAAAAGGTTTACACCCATCCATAGTCTCAAAGGAGGAGTGATCGAAGAAAGGCATTGCAAAAAGATATGAGAGATACATACATTTATGGCTGGTCATGTGAAACACAAACTTTGAAACAATCAAGGCAAAATCATAAAAAAAATCTCTATAAAAGAATGTATAATTATTTAATCAAGTGGTAAATGCGGAAAATGTAGAAATCGTCATTTTCAGCAATTTATTCTTTTGCCACATTTCAAATGCTGGAAATGCCTCTCCATTTCCCACTTAACCCTTTCCCTCATAAAACAATTCTGCAGCAGACGACTTTGAACGTATTTTGTTAAAACATAGAAAATCTCCATAGTTGAATGGATAACCTATGACAAAAAGTGGAAAACCTTGTGGCAAAGAGAGAAATTGCACATTTTGTGCAATTTCTTCTTTTGTCACTATGTTATCAAAAAGCTGTCTGCTGCAGAGGCGTCCAAAAGCGTTTATATGAGGGAAAGGGTTAAGACACATCTGCAGCATGAGACTTTTGAAAACAATGGGACAATCAGAAAAAATTCACATAATGATCAATTTCTTCTACTGTCACAATGATTTTAAGTCTTCAGTAATCATACTTTTGTTTATAGAAATTGTCAAAGTTGTCGGCTGGAAAATTATTATATGTAGAACAGAGGTACAAAAGATATTTGTACTTAATAAACAAAGCATTTGGCTTTGCTGGGGAAATGGTATTGTTGTCCACAGTTCATGAGCTAAAATTACCTCTAAGACCTAACACTCCTCCCACTAAAGCTCCCGTCATTGTTCCATTTGCTAAAGTTGATTTTCCTCGGTACTGAAAAAATATTTGTGTCAGGGTTAAAAACTATTCCAAATTAAATCAAGCATATCATTGGGGCAAAACAAATCCATAGTTTTCTTGTGTTTAATTGAACCATGGAAAACCCTGCTTTAACCTTTCCAAATTGCAGAAGCAATTGTAGCTTCTGCTTCTGCTTCTGGAAAAATTGTGGCAGAAGGAGAAGTTCACTTATTCATGATCCCTGGTTAAACAAACCAGTACAATGCTAGGAAATGTGCCATGCATAAGGGCACTCAACCATGACCATCATGCCAAGACTTGGGATCGAACCACATTGCCTGAATTCAAATCTCCGATGCTAACCACTCGTCCACAGCGGATTCCTGAGCACCATTATAAAAGGTAAATATGTATCTTTTGCCAAAAAAAAATTAAACAAGGATTTTTTTTTAAACAAAGCAAATTTTATTTTCCAAAAATATTATCAACAGCGTCAAGTGCAGCTCTGACAGTTATCCAGAGGGAATGAATCCCAGCTGTTAATCCAGGGGTAATGAGTTTGAATCCTAGCTTGGCCAATATATTCTTTTCTGACCATTTACAAAAGCCAATGTGACCAGCATCATGAGCCTTCAATCAATGTGTCTAAAGAAATTCAATGTGGAATGGTAGCCTGGATAAAATAACTAGTGAAGTACTGATGTGAAAAATGTTAAAAAAAAGGAAAGGAACTGGTCACCCTTGATAGAACTTATACAGTAGTTAATCAATCAGGAACATCAAAATACAGTTCAATCAGAGATATGAAGATAGAGGACTAGATACGGGGGAGTTAACTGGGTCTTTCCCCACAATATCTCTCCTAATACTCAACCAAACCCAATGTTATGTGTTACTCAAAAGAATCGTCTCACTCAGATGATTCTTTCGAGTACCCTTAACATAGGGGTTTAGTGTCAAATAAGGCTTTCAGAACATGAAAAACGCCCCTTATCTAGGTCTGTGAGGAGATACAATGTTCCCTATACTCACCGATTCTAATACACATTCTGTCCCAGCAAACATAAATCCTATAGTAGCAAAGTTCTTTCCATAGGAATGACAGCGCACCTTCATTTCTTTAAAAACGGCTTTCGTTGAAGGGGTCTGATCTGGGGTCATAGTCGTGTATGTTGACATGGGGTCAATTCCAACTGTAAACAGCCCTAGGGCACCTCCTAGTAAATATCCTGAAAGAAGTATTGTTTAATACATGTAGTCATCAGAGGTCTAGATAAGGGAGTGTAAACGTGTTTTCCCTTATTACCCAACCAATCGTTGTCTAGATAACGGAGAGTAAACTTTTGAGTACTCTTAACGTAGGGTTTAATGGTCAAATTTTAGATTTTAGAATACTAAACACTTGCCTTATAGCTCTGTTATTAATATAACATTTTATTCATATCCTATCTTTCGGTGGAACATTATTTGAATCCTCTTATTTAACTTGAATTGAAAGTACTGATTTTTATTCTAAAATGAGATTTCATGACACTGAGCTGTGTCTACTAGTAGACTAGTGATTTGTGGCCTTGCGTTGAAGACTGTGCTAAAGATGCGTTAAAACACGTCAACATGTGAAACAGATTTAACAATATAATAAGGCCCACAGTGAGCCATGACATACGCAGTCACATGATTTTTCACTGTCCTCATTATATAAATACCTTTTTACACATCTGCAGAAGATGACTTATGAAATGATTGTTGCATAAGGAGAAAATGCTCAAAAATATTAAAACTTTTATTTAATAACTTATATTATAAAGGTTTTCTATATATGTTTTCCAATATATGTTTTCAAAGATGCCTATGTGCGGATTTTTTATATGGGAAAGCCGGAAAGGGTTTATAGACTTTTCTGCCCTGAAAACTTGTGAGAAAAAACTTGAAGCATGAGGTATAATTAAATAACTAATTGAGCAATCATTTCTCATTTTTCAAGTATGCTTTTGAATCTGTTCAAAGTAGTCCAGGTTTCTGTACTAGGAATGCCATTTTATATTTTGACTTCGCATCCTACAAAGTACAATGCAATATGTAACGGCGATATATTGAGACTAGCCGCAAAGTAGTTAAAAGTAGAATGTATCAGAAAAATGGTCAGAAAAATGGTTATCTCAGTATGGCCATATATTTTCTTTCTCAGCATCAGAAGAATAAATATGTTGATTCAGACCAAATATCGGAAGAAAAAATATATTTATTCTCGGGTCTCCTATTAAAGTTTGTGGTCTGATGCTTCTTCAAAGTTCAATTTGTTATACCAAAGATGTTCTACCTAGCAGTGTTTTTTCCTGCTTTTTTGTGACAAGGGTCAGGGCCCTTTTAATTGTGAAATAAGTGACATGTAAAATGTGATGAAAGGCAGATTTTGTGAAATTTAAGCCTACTTTTGTGAAACAAGAATTGTCAGATGACAATGGAGCTCGCCTAGGGGTGCTGTTTCAAAATTTAGTATTAAGCCGTAAAATGGAGATGCAGCAGTATGTGTAACATACTATATGAGAAGTACTAACCCATAAGTAACTAATATGGAAAGTTGTAAAAGAATTGTTCACTGCAATCCAGTTATAAAATTATGAACAGATTTGTCAAAATTCCATATTTTTTGCCTCAAAACAAAGTGTAACTAGGATGATCTTGACCTTGACCTTGACCCCAGGGTCAGGACGAGTGTAGTGGTGTGCGTAGATGGATGACCAATAGTTCGTAAATGTATAAACTAAATATGAAACCAATCAATGTCATAATAGTGACTGCAGAGTGACATGTTAAACGTTAAACGCAAACCTTAAACCTTGTAACTGAACCAAGTAGAAATGACCTTGACCTTGACCCAGGGTCAGGACAGGTGTAGTGGTGTGCGAAGATGGATGACCAATAGTTTGTAAATGTATAAACTAAATATGAAACCAATCAATGTCATAATAGTGACTGCAGAGTGACATGTTAAACGTTAAACGCAAACCTTAAACCTTGTAACTGAACCAAGTAGAAATGACCTTGACCTTGACCCAGGGTCAGGACGGGTGTAGTGGTATGCGTAGATGGATGACCAATAGTTCCTAAATGTATAAACTGAATATGAAAGCAATCAATGTCATAATAGTGAATGCAGACTGATATGTTAAACGTTAAACGCAAACATTAAACCTTGTAACAGAACCAAGTAGAAATGACCTTGACCTTGACACAGGGTCAGGAAGTGTGTAGTGGTGTGCGTAGATTGATTACCAATAGTTCATAAACGTATAAATTAAATATGAAAGCAATCAATGTCATAATAATGCATGCAGACTGATATGTTAAACAGAAACCTTAAACCATATAACAGAACCAAGTAGAAATGACCTTGACCCAGGGTCAGGACGGGTGTAGTGGGGTGCGTAGATGGAGTCCCAATAGTTCCTAAATGTATAAACTAAATATGAAAGCAATCAATGTCATAATAGTGAATGCAGAGTGATATGTTAAACGTTAAACGCAAACCTTAAACCTTGTAACTGAACCAAGTAGAAATGACCTTGACCTTGACCCAGGTGCAGGACGGGTGTAGTGGTGTGCGCAGATGGATGACCAATAGTTCCTAAATGTATAAACTAAATATGAAACCAATCAATGTCATAATAGTGACTGCAGAGTGATATGTTAAACGTTAAACGCAAACCTTAAACCTTGTAACTGAACCAAGTAGAAATGACCTTGACCCAGGGTCAGAAAGGGTGTAGTGGTGTGCGTAGATGGATGACCAATAGTTCCTAAATGTATAAACTAAATATGAAAGCAATCAATGTCATAATAGACTAATAGTGAATGCAGAGTGATATGTTAAACGTTAAACGCAAACCTTAAACCTTGTAACTGAACCAAGTAGAACCAAGTAGAAATGACCTTGACCTTGACCCAGGGTCAGGACGGGTGTAGTGGTGTGCGTAGATGGATGACAAATGGTTGCTAAAGGTATAAACCCTTAAAACCCAAATGAAAACCTTAAACCTAGGTGTCTACGCCGGGGGTAACACATAAGCTCCCCTGTACTTCGTACTGGCGAGCTAAAAAAAGAGGTGTCTTTTGATTGTGAATGGGGCCAAATTTGGGTCAAGAAAAAACACTTCCTAGGAATAAGTTGTCTTTAAAAATCAGGAAATATTTCAACACTTCTCGGTTGACTGCTAGTACAAATTCATCGATAAACAAGTTGAGAAAAATAACCTTGGAATAATCACGAAGTTGGAATCTTCTACTATATAAAGTACGAAGTAAATAGGGGGCGAATGATGAACTTGTCCTTCAAAATCTGAAACACATGACACGTGTTACCACACCTGAAAATGAACAGGAACGTATAAAATAATCTTAAATCATTCAACCACTTACCAGCTGCACAGCTTAGCACAGCTTTGAAAGCGCAACTTTCCATAACGCCAGATATCACCATCTCCTGTTTGGATCTCATGGAATTTGGGCCGAACATAGACGGCAAGAAAACATTTGTCTTCAGTCTCTTATCACCTATCACATGGTCAACAATTAAACTAAAATTATCCATGTCTTTCTGTTCCAACTTAGGAACAACTTCTTGTTGGAGTCGGTCAGGTGGCTTTTCGATGGGCGCCGCCATTTTGTTTTTGAACCAAATGGTATAAGGGACACAACTCATGCTAATGTTAGTGAGGGTATTTTGAGTTTTATCCCTTTGACCAGGGAATGTAGATAAGATCTATGTCTCCTGCTTTGACCGTCACTTTGTTCACTGAATCAGTTTACCTTTCCCCATATAGATGCAACAAATCTGATGATTATAGAAGCAGCTAGGCACATTTTTAAAGAAAATCTCTCGAAATGAATGCATTATTATAAAATCTTGGTTGAAAACACTGGTAAAAGGAGAAATTGCTCTATGTTGTGTGCATGTGGGAAAGGGTAAAACCGATTTCAACAATATTCCAGTCATATCATAACGACTGTCTGTTTCCTGGCACACAATTTAATTCAATTTATCAATATATAAGGACTATCTAGCGAACAAAAATAACACTGGTCAAAACAAACCTTTAATTGCTTTATGATGCCTCTGCAGCAGACGATTTTTGAAAACACTGTGACAACAAGCAATTTTTCCATTTGCCACAATGTTTAACTGCAAATATGTTGTATGTCAAAGCGTTAAATAAAGTGAGTATTGCAGAAACAATGCTCTCCTTTGGTAGAGAGTTATTTCAAAATCCTTCTAGAAGTTAAAGAGTTATATGATCTTTCAGTGTGACCTTGACCTTCATCATGTGCTCTGCAGATTGCCCAAAATGTGAGAATATGGCAAGTTATTTCAAAAGATATATAGCAGACTTGAAATAGTCATATGACCTTTGATCTCCAAGTGTGACCTAGACCTTCAACTGAGCTGGCAGAAACATGTGCTTTGAAGGTTGTCTCAATAATTGTGATCATTTGTGTCGAGTTATTTCAAGATCCTTTAAGTGTTTCAAGAGAAATATGACATTTGACCTTCAAGTTTGACCTTTACATTTAAGATAGCTTGCGAAAACATGTGCTCTACACATCGTCTCAAAATGGTGAACATTTGTGGCTAATTTTTCAAAATCCTTTTAACTCTTTCCCTCATACGACAATTCTGCAGCAGACGACTTTGAACTTATTTTGTCAAAACATAGAAAATCTCCATAGTTGAATGGATAACCTACGACAAAAAGTGGAAAACATTGTGGCAAAAGGAGAAATTGCACGGCTTGTGCAATTTCTTCTTTTGTCACTATGTTTTCAAAAAGACGTCTGCTGCAGAGGCGTCAGAAAGCGTCTATATGAGGGAAAGGGTTAACCCTTTCCCTCATACGACAATTCTGCAGCATACAACTTTGAACTTTTTTTGTCAAAAAAATAGAAAATCTCTATAATTGAATGGATAACCTATGACTAAAAGTGGAAAACATTGTGACAAAAGGAGAAATTACTCATTTTGAGCAATTTCTTCTTTTGTCACTATGTTTTCAAAAAGTTGTCTGCTGCAGAGGCGTCTATATGAGGGAAAGGGTTAAGCTGTAAGAAGTAATGGAGAGTACATGATTTGTGACAGACAGACAACCCAAGCAAAAACAATATAATCTCCCCAATTACACTCCTTTTTATTTGTCAAACCTATCACTTTTTCTTATATAAATTCAATTCAGTTGTCTTTATATTAAGTAAAGTGTCATGATTTAAAGTTGGACAGATTATACGCAGGGGCCCCTGGTTAGCGCATCTGTAAGAATACGTGCCCTAACTGCCCTTTCCAACATAGAAAGGCATTTTGACGCCTCATAATAAACAATTTCTATTTTTTGCCACAATATTTTCAACTCTTGTTCAATTATTTTACTTTCATTTACAGATATTCTTTGCCAAGATAATTTCAAAGGTGTCTGCTCCAGATTTGTTGTATGTGGGAAAGGTTTAAGTCTCAAACACAACCCCATTTGTATCTCCCTGTGAAAAAAGTCACCCATAAGTGATGCTGGGTCATTCACACCAGAGTCCAGAAATAGGGAAGAAACAACTTGTCAAAGACAACAAAAATGATTTATATGAACTAGATTTATTTAAACTATAATCACAAAACACACAAATTATCTCAGGACATAATACCCATGTACATATTAATTAAATAAATATTATTTTACAAATAAACCAACATTGTGCAAAAAGGGCTCTCTAGGCAGATATATTTTGGCACAACTTTTCGAGCATAGTATGAATTTTTAAATTAATATTGCTAGAAAAGGAGTAAGGCAATGTGTGGTAATTATAAACCATCCCCTAACCATACAACAAATCTGCAACATTCAATTTTGCAAACATCTAAATAAAACATGAAACATCTCCAAAAATGAAGGTATGCTTAATTATGGAATCCAGTTGAAAAGATTGTGGCAAAAAGTGAGAGAGTGCTCATTTTGAGCAGTTTCTCTCTTTTTGCCATAATGTTTCCAAAAGTCATCTCCTGCAAATGAGATTGACTTATTTTTTTTGTCTTTAGTTGATTACAATATAATGCAAAGAGAACCCTTTGTGCCTAACTTGGAATCTAATATAAGTTATCACATTTTTATTTATTTCATGGAAGTCATATTAATGTAAATAGGCCACATCACCCGAACAGACCTTCAGAGATTGGGACAGTAATTGATTAATTGATGTTTAAAGCTGCTTTCAACAGTTTTCAGTAATATTACGACAGCCAGTGTTTCCTGGCACCAGTATTCCCATAGACTGTGTTAGCCTACTGGTGGAAGACGAATGTCTCTGGTCACAATGATTAAATCAATCATCGGAATGGACAAAATGAACATAAATGACAATTAACCCTTTCCCACATACAGACATATGTTGATGCCTCTGTAGCAGACAACTTTTCAAAAGAATGGGACAAAAGGTGAAATTGCTCTTCAAGAGCAACTTCTCCTTTGGCAAAAACGTTTTTAATTTTATTAAATTGTTATACTTTCATTTGCAATGAGATTTTTCATATTTTTTGCAAAGATGTTTTCAAAGATGTCTGCCGCAGATCTGTTGTATGTGGGAAAGGGTGAAGATCAAATTGTAATATGTCTGATTTGTTTGTTGGTCATAACCACGTCCTAGGGATACTTTCGCCACTAAATTGTAACAGGGATAACCATGATCAGACTGTGTGAATGGGCAGGTAGATCTTTGATAGTTGCACATTCCTGAAAGTAAGTTAATGTGTGGCATGACTCGTTGTGATTATAAACGAGATATTATTTAAGTCATCCCCACATACAACACATTTGCAGCAGTCAGCTTAAAAAATGTAGGCAAAATTATGGGAAATCTATGTAACTTTTTTTAATAAAGTTGAAACATTGTGGCAAAAGTAGAAATTTCTCAGTCCACAAAATAGTCAAAATTTATAGGGATTTAATATTTTTATGTCTTTACCCTTACAAATGCTTATGCCCCTACAGCAGAAGATATTTTACGAAAATATTTTGACAAAAGCAGAAATTGCTCATAATGAGAAATTTCTCTTTTTCTCACAATGTTAATGTTTTCACCAGTTTTTAATTATTATACCTTTTTTACAATTTTTTTCGTATTTTTACCATATCTATTCAATTATAAAGCTTTAATTTACAAAATTGTTCGTATATGTTTTTGAAGTCCTCTGCTGCAGATTTGTTGTATGTGGGAAAGTTAAATTTCCTTGATACAAACAACTACAGAAGTCAAATTATTGCATATCAGGTTAGAGGTAAACAGATATTAACCCTTTCATATTTGTGGCGGATCACTTTCAAAACTTTGTGGCCAAACATGAGTAATTTGTCATTAGTCAAACTTTCAAGGGAGGTAATTCTCTGATGCCATAGTTTCCTAGACACAGACAACTAAAGATTTCATTGTGTAAAAGTCTAAATATTGCATGTTAGGGGTAAACAGATATTGATCCTTTCCCACTTGCAGCAGATGCCTTACAAAAACATTGTGGCTAAAGGAGAATTAACTTATGTACAAATTCTCCCCTTTCCATAAAACAGAGATTTTCAATACATCCTTGCCTAAGCGTTTTCAAAATCATATGGCGCAGATTTGTTGTATGCAGAAGATTAAAGGATTGTGCCGCATTTGATGAAACGGAGTCTTGAGGCATCTCCATAATATCAACACATACAGGTGTATAGAAGTGGAACCAGACATACTACAATTCTATTTTTTTTATCAGAAGGTAAATATGTGACTCAAGAGCTCCAGACAAGGGGCATTTTTCTAAGACGTAAATCTTTTTTCGACACTCAAACCCTATGTAGTGGTATTCAAAAGAATTTTCACAGTGAGTGGATTCTTTTAACCCTTTCCCTCATATAGACGCTTTCTGGCGCCTCTGCAGCAGACGACTTTTTGAAAACATAGTAACAAAAGAAGAAATTGCACAAAACGTGCAATTTCTCCTTTTGTCACTATGTTTTCCACTTTAACTCATAGGTTATCCATTCAATTATAGAGATTTTCCATTATTTGACAAAATATGTTCAAAGTCGTCTGCTGCAGAATTGTCGTATGAGGGAAAGGGTTAAGTACCACAATATAGGGTTTGGTTGAGTAATAACAGAGAAAAAAGACCAGCTTACTCCTCTTATATACGGGTAGTCCTCTTAACCCTTTCCCTCATACAACAATTCTGAAGCAGACGACTTTGAACATAATTTGTCAAAAATTGGAAAACATTGTGGCAAAAGGAGAAATTGCATGTTTTATGCAATTTCTTCTTTTGTCACTATGTTTTCAAAAGGCCGTCTGCTGCAGAGGCGTCAGAAAGCGTCTATATGAGGGAAAGGGTTAAATTCTTCTAATTGTGAAGGCTCACAGGAGTCTGCAATCAGATACAACAACACAACTAGACCTGTGCACAATTTCATTGGAATCCTTTAACCCTTTCCCTCATACGACAATTCTGCAGCAGACGACTTTGAACATATTTTGTCAAAAAATAGAAAATCTCTATAATTTAATGGATAACCTATGACTAAAAGTGGGAAGCATTGTGGCAAAAGGAGAAATTGCTCGTTTTGAGCAATTTCTTCTTTTGTCACTATGTTTTCAAATAGCTGTCTGCTGCAGAGGCGTCAGAAAGCATCTATATGAGGGAAAGGGTTAATTCATGTGGAATTATTCATACCACAAAGGTCATTAAGGCTGTACTTTAGGATTATTTATATATAGAATTTAACCCTGTCCCTCATACAGACGCTTTATGATGCCTCTTCAGAATGAATATCTTCTGAAATAATATGATAATTGAATAGGGTTGAAAACATTTTGGCAAAAGGAGAAATTGTTCATAATGACCAATTTCTCCTTTTGCCACAATGTTTTCAACTTTATTTAACAGTAAAGCTATCTTTTATGGAGATTTTTCAGGTTTTGTCACTATGTTTTCAAAGTCATCTGCTGCAGAGTTGTTGAATGAGGGAAAGGGTTAACAGATCTTAGAATAGTTTGCTAACAGTGTTGAGTTTGAACAGTTTGTAGATAAAATATCCTTCTTTTATGCTAACTTTTGATTATCCAAAATTGAAATGAATTAAAATGGATCTGCATGTATTGACATCCAAATCATATGTTTAACTCTTTTTCACATACAGACAAACTGTAAGGTACATGCAGCACTAAGTAGACAGACACTTTTTGAAAACAATGAGGCAAAAGTAGAAATTGCTCAAAATGTGTAATTTCTTAATTATCCTTTTGCCTCAATGTTTCCAACTTTATTTAAACAGTATATTTTCATTAAAAGAGATATTATATTTCAGAATAAATGTTTTCAAAGTCTTCTGGTGCAGATTTGTTATCAGTGGGAAAGCCATCTGCTGCAGAAGCAAATTATTTTTTTGACAGAAAACGAGTGCATACAGATCACAGAGGGTTACATTATGTTGTGGGTGTACTCAAAGAATCTTACTGAGACAGTTCTTTGTTTCAGAGTATGCTTAATATAGGGCTTAACCCTTTCCCACAATGTCATGCAGACACATCTTTGATGCACATGCAGCAGACTACTATGTGGCAAACCAAAAAATTGTTCATAACAAGCAATTTCTTCTTTTACTAAAATGTTTTCAACTCTAATCAAAAGGTCTACTCTCAATAAAAGAAATTTTATTACATCTTAGTCAAGATATTTTCAATATAAGTTGTTTGCTGCTGATTTGTTGTATGTGAAAGGGTTACAAAGTCATCCATTTCAAATGTAAATAATTCTATTGCAAAATACAAGTACCCAGAGGGTTATATATATATATATATATATATATATATATATATATATAACATTACTTTACACTGAACACATTTGACGCCTGCTTTTACAGAGGACATTTTGAAAACATGGCAATAAAAAGGTGAAATTGCTCAAAATGAGCAATTTCACCTTTAATTGCAGTATTTTCAACTCATTGTCAAAATGTTTCTTCCAGTTTACAGATTTTCAAACTTGTTCATCTGTTGATTGTAACAACATTTGAACAAGAGTGCCAGTGCCGCCACAAAATATAAAGATCAAGATTGGTCCTTTTAATTATTGCTTTTAACATGTCTGTATACATAAGCTCAAAATGAAGTCTGTGAGACCAGTTAGCTTAGCTGGAAGAGACAGGGACCCGAGATCATGGTTGCCTGGGTAGTAGGTTCGATCCCTGCAGGGGCAGCCGGGTGTTTCCTTGAGCAAAACAGTTTATCCACACTTGTTCAGAGTTGAAAGTCTTACTCTGCTTACCAGCCTAGCTGACTTTGGTATTAACTAAAGAAAATAGGATACATATAAACAGAGATAGAACCCTACAAAGACTTCCGATATGAAAGTAGGTCAAATGGCAGTGTCGATGTTAATCCTTTTTTCCTTCTGAGCATAACTCTTGCAAAAATCACTCTACCGGATAATCCCTGCTTTATGCACTTCTACTTGTTTGGAAACTTGAGTTGCGTTCTCAAGTGAATATGCTATAGAGACCAAGTTTCGAAAGGCATAACTATTGCAAAAATTGCTGAGCCGGAAAATCCCTGCTTCATGCACATCTACCCATTATAGTTATGATATTGACCAAGTTTTGAAAAGATTCAGTCAGAAACGTAGGAAGAGTTGCGTTCACAAACCGCAATATCAATCAGCTACAGAGACATAAATCTTGCAAAAATCAATGAACCGGAAAATCGCCGCTTCATGCACATCTACCCATTATAGTCATGACATTGACCAAGTTTTGAAAAGATTCGGTCAGAAACATAGGAAGAGTTGCGTTCACAAGGCTGCAATATCAATCAGCTACAGAGACTAAGTTTCAAGAGACAAAAATTTTGCAAAAATCAATGAACTGGAAAATCGCTGCTTTATGCACATCTACACATTATAGTTATGACATTGACCAAGTTTTGAAAAGATACGGTCAGAAACGTAGGAGGAGTTTCGTTCACAAGAAATGGACGTACGGACGGCGTATAAAAATCATGTGAAGTAATGGGATAAGGAGTAAACTGGTCTTTAACACATGATACAGAAAGCGTCTATATAAGGGAAAGGGCTAATATAGGGATTTTAACCCATTACTCCTCATAATGAGCAATTTCTCCTTTTGCCATAATGATTTTAACTCTATCCAATAATTATACTTCAATTTGCAGGGATGTTTCATATTTCAGCTGAAATGTCTGCTGCAGATTTGTTGCATGTGGGAAAGGTTAGAATTCCAATAAAGATTTCAGAGCATGAATAACGGTACACCCCTTATATACAACTCTGTGATCATCAATATTTGAATGGTCCTTGAAATTTTGATGTTGCAAGAAAGACATTTTTACATATTGCAGCTTGAGATGATTGACAGACTTGAGTGTCAGATCACTATGGACATCCAGTCACAGTTCTGAAATGAAAACAGGATTGATTGAATGATTGGGGTTTAACCCTTTCCACATACAACAAATCTACAGCAGACGACTTTGAAAACATCCACGCAAAAACACAGAATATCTCTATAAATGAAGGTATAATAACTGAAAAAAAGTTCAAAACTTTGAGGCAAAAGGAGAAATTGCTCGTTTTCAGCAATTTCTCCTTGTCACAATGTTTTCAAAAGTCGTCTGCTGAATATGCGTCAAAATGTGTCTGGAAGTGGGAAAGGTTTAATTCCGTTTCCAGTAGTTTTTCATTCATATTACAGCAGACAGATCACCTACCGGTAATGTATATTTCCTGGCTTTCCGGCACCAGTGCACCACAAAACATATTCCCCAGGTAACCGGCTACATTCCACAATAGACTATCTAGCCCATTGGCGGAAAACAAAAAACACTTGTCACAATGACTCTTGACAGTCGTCGGAAAGAATGAATGGCCAGGCCGGGTAGGAGAGCCCTCGTTGATATCGCCCGAGCTGTCAGGACTCCAAAAATAAAACAGGAAGAAACATGTCAGATAAAGAAAACGATGTAACGTCTTGAAATCCGGAAGTAAACTTTTAATACAGAGTTGAAAACATAGTGCAAAGGATAAAGCCATGTCTCATGAAACCATACATTTGGAAATTTCAGAATTACTAATGATATATTAGTTGTTCTGAGCAAATTTCAACTTTCTTTTACAATGTTTTCAAAAGTCAACTGGTGCTTAAGGTGTAAGGGTAAAAGATTAACCCTTTTCCACATATAGACACTTTTTGACGCATCTGCAGCAGACATTTAAAAAAAAATTGTGTGGCAAAAGAAGAAATTGCTCATAATGAGCAATTTCTCCTTTTGCCACGCTGTTTTAAACTCTGTTCAATAACTGATCTTTTATTTTTTTAGCGATTTTCCATATTTTTTTCCTACATGTGCTCAGAGTCGTCTGCTGCATTTTGTTGTATGAGGGAAAGGTTAAACCCTTTCCCTCATACGACAATTCTGCAGCAGACGACTTTGAACGTATTTTGTCAAAACATAGAAAATCTCCGTAATTGAATGGATAACCTATGACGAAAAGTGGAAAACATTGTGGCAAAAGGAGAAATTGCACGTTTTGTGCAATTTCTTCTTTTGTCACTATGTTTTCAAAAAGCAGTCTGCTGCAGAGGCGTCAGAAAGCGTCTATATGAGGGAAAGGGTTAATCTGTAGATAAAACAGTTTACTAACCTGACAAGTCATCAATAAATTTGTATGGCCAGCCTCAGAGATGAGTGAAAAGTTTGACTCGGACTCACAACATTGTGCATGCTCCATCAGACCTTTCTCTAAGATTGTTTTTACATTGCTCAAGGTTAAACAGTCTTGCTGAAAATAAAGAAAGCAAACTAACAGATGCATTTTGACTCACTGCAGCAAATGACCAATGTTTTCAAACTGGTTTGCTCCATAGTTGTTGTATGTGGGAAAAGGTTAAGACCAACTTGCATACTTGCATACGTCTTCATGGATTTATTTTTAAAAATATTAAAATTACAAAACAGGAAGACCACACTCAGACTGCCCTGTGCCTGAATTAATTGATCTGGGTTGTCAATAGTCATTAACCCTTTCCACACACAAGAAATCTGCAGCAGATGCTTTTGAAAACAATAAGCCAACACTTCGAAAGATCTCTAAAAATGAAAGATCATTTATTATCAAAGAAGAAAACATTGTGGCAAAAGGAATAGAAATCATGAACAATTTCTCCAATTGCCCCAATGTTTTCAAAAGTCGTCTGCTGCAGAGGAGGCAGAAAGTGTCTGTATGTGGGAAAGGGTTAAAAAGCCAGATTTTATTTGGGTTACAACCTATATAGTATGAAGCTTCATCAACTTATTTCTCTGGATGAGATCTATTTTCTTATTTGATGAATGTTTTCTCTATCTTTCAATGGCTTTGCAGAAGCAAACTCTTTTTAACCATTAAACTACTGGAACCGATTTTGAAAAGCCTGTTTCACCAGTGTAGAGCGAGGCCAGCTGGTCTATCTGCTACTTCTGACCACGGATATTAAATTTTTTGCCTGCTTAGCTCTACATTTTTATTGTGATATTTCAAATTCTTTGGCCATTTTCAATCCAGAGCATGTATGTTTGGTGAAGATCGGATAGTAAATGGAGGCTCTATTGTGTTCACAAGCTGTTTTATAGCAATTTTGACAATTTCAAGGGCCATAAACCAGTCTTGGTTTTCGAAAGGAACCGAGTTCTTATCAATATTCAACTACTATCTAAGTTTGATGAAGATCAGATAGTAAATGGAGGCTATATTGTGTTCACAAGCTGTATTATAGCAATTTAGACAATTTCAAGGGCCATAATCCAGTCATGCAAGGGCACATCTAGCTGGTTTTCAAAAGAATCCGAGCTCTCATCAAAATTTAACTACTTTCTGAGTTTGGTGAAGATCAGATAGTAAATGGAGGCTCTATTGTGTTCACAAGCTGTATTATAGCAATTTTGACAATTTCATGGGCCATAATCCAGTCTTGCATGGGCGGATCTGGCTGGTTTGCAAAAGGAACCGTGCTCTCATTAATATTTAACTACTATCTAAGTTTGGTGAAGATAATAAATGGAGGCTCTATTGTGTTCACAAACTGTATTATAGCAATTTTGACAATTTCAAGGGCCATAATCCAATCATGCAAAGGCACATCTGGCTGGTTTTCGACAGGAACCGAGCTCTCATCAATATTTAACTACTATCTAAGTTTGGTGAAGATCAGATAGTAAATGGAGCCTCTATTGTGTTCACAAGCTCTATTATAGCAATTTTTACAATTTCAAGGGCCATAATCAAGTCTTGCATGGGCGAATCTGGCTGGTTTGCATAAGGAACCGAGCTCTCATGAATATCTAACTACTGTATAAGTTTGATTGAGATACAATCAAAATTGAAGACTGTATCGCGTTCACAAGCAATTGTTTACAGACGCACAAAAGTACAATCCTTAGCCAAGACTTGATGCCAGCATTCTACCAATGAAGTTTGGTCATAGAATGCCATGCCAAACTGAAGTTTTTGAGCGGGTACAGTTTTTTATTAGCAATGACCTTGACCTTGGTCTGACTGACCCTAGATACAATCCCAACCTGCCTGTCTATATCAGCTTCTCACCTGTAAAGTTTCATGAGAATTGGTAGTATCAACTTAAGTTATTGAAATATAATACCAGTCTGCCTGGTTGGCCACTCAAACAATGATATCACAATTTTAATAACCAGCTTTTTAAAACTTAGTTATTGCAAAGGACAAAATGTTAAGGATGTTTTCAAATTGGATGTTGCAAAAAAAAACAATGCTAAAATCTAAATTGCGGTAGAAGATTAAATTGCTTCCATTTTCTTCTTTAAATAATTGTCAAATAATAATAGATAACGAGCTCAATTACTATTCCTTCACAATACAAATTATCTTATTAACTGAAAAATAACAATAATTGGGAAACTCTCCTTGTAAATATTGTAATTTAAATTTATAGAAACATTGAAACATATCTCTACATTTTCACAAGAATGTTTGAAGAAACACTTGTATTGCCTGCCAATAACCCATCAATCTTTTCCAACATTCAGACACATTTTGATGCCTCAGGAGAAGACGAAGTTTCTGGCAGGGAGGGATATTGGTCATCATGAACAGTTTAGCTCTTTTGCAAAATAATTTCAACTTTATTCAAAAGTTAAACTTTCCTTTACAGACCTTTTTCTACAATATTGCTTATATGCATTCAAAGTTGCCTGCTTCAGTTTTATCGTATGTGGGAAAGGGTTAAGTAAAAGCAGGTCTGGATTTCGGACGCCTCTGCAGCAGATGACTTTTGAAATCATTTTGACCAAAAGAGCAAATTTCAAATGTGTCTGCTGCAGATTTGTTGTATGTGGTAAATGGTTAAACATATCAAAGCACATATTTACAATCATGTGAGAATTTGCTCAAATTCTTCTTCCCCACAATATTTTCGATAGAAGTCTACTGCAAATGCGTCAAAATGTGTCTTCAAGGTAGAAAGGGTTGAAACGTCAACTATCACAATACCCGGTTTGTTATATCTAGACTAAGCCTTGTCCAAATCTAAAACAAAGGTTTTGTCACAGACATAATGCTCTTCCATGCAATTGCAACACAGAATGACAAAGAGTTGACCTGATAGCAGTTAATTAAGGGCCTAGCTTATTATGCATCAAAACGTGTCTACAAGTGGGAAAGGGTTATAAGTGAACAATTTAATTTTTTTGGAAAATTTGTTTTCAATTCTGCAATCATCACCTCACAATGTTGAACATGTGTGTTCAGTAACTTGGGAATCCTTTGATGCATGGTTTCTCATTCTGACCTTTGACCAAAATGTGTGACCTTGACCTTTAAGGTAAAGGCCTGGGTTTTGCGCGTGACACTTCACCTCATCATGGTGAACATGTGTGACCAGTAACTTGGGAGTCCTATGATACATGGTTGAGATGTGGGCCAGACAAGGTACAGTCCTATCAAACAGTTCTCATTTTGATCTTTGACCTCTAAACGTGGCTATGAAAATTGAGGTACAGGCCAGAGTCTGGTGCGCAACACGCTGCCTCATCATGGTGAACGTTTGTGCCAAGTTTCTTGGAAATCCTATGATGCATGTTTAAGATGCGGCCCGGACAAGGTAGTCCTATCAGATAATACTCATTTTGATCTTTGACCTCTAAGTGTGACCTTGACATTTGAGGTACTGGTCTTGATCTTGTGAGTTACATGCCGCCTCACCATGGTGAACATTTGTGTCAAGTTTCTTGGAAATCCTATGATGCATGGTTAAAATGCAGGCCAGACAAGGATATGACAGACCGACGCAGGCACATACATACACTGAAACTGCCATTGTGACAGCTATGTCGCGCTAGCGGGCTCGACAATTAAATGAACAAATAAAAGCATAGGTTTGAGAGACAGCAACTTTGATACAGGAAAAACAGAAACTTATTTTCCCATGTTTTCATACGCCATCTGCTGCTTTTACTATTTACTTGATATATCATTTCAATCTGCTTGGGAAACAGCTTGTAACATATATTGTTAATTTTTTTTTTTTAAGATAAACCCTTTCCCTTACAGAACAAATCTGCAGCAGACAACTTTAAAATACCATGGCTAAAGTATGGAAAATCTCAAGAATAATAGAGAACTAGAGATTGCTTTTTTGAAAAAGCGCTTGTCTCCCCATTTGTGTGGTCGTAGGGGAGGAAAAGAAATGATGGAGATGAATTTTTTAGTTTTGGACTGGAGATGAAGCAACAGTGACAATCCTCAGTTATTGAGTGGAAACCATTTTTCAGCTGAGGGTTTCCATGACCTTGGTCTTTGACCTAGTGACCTCAAAATCAATAGGGGTCATTTGCTGCTGGTGACTAACCTGCACACCAAGTATGAAGTTCCTGGGCCCAAGCTTCAGTTATTGAGCGGAAACCATTTTTCAGCCAAAGGTCACCACGACCTTGACCTTTGACCTACTGACATCAAAATCAATAGGGGTCATTTACAGGTTAGGACCAAGCTGCACACCAAGTATGAAGTTCCTGGGTATAAGCGTTCTCGAGTTATTGAGTAAAACACATTTTTCAGCTGAAGGTTACCGTGACCTTCGACATTTGACCTTGTGACCTCAAAATCAAACAAATTCAATAAAGGTCATTTACTGGTTAGGACCAACCTGCACACCAGGTATGAAGTTCCTCAACATAAGCATTCTTTAGTTATTGAGAGGAAACCATTTTTCAGCTGAAGGTTACCATGACCTTGACCTTTAAGCTAGTGACCTCAAAATCAATAGGGGTCATCTACTGGTGGTGACCAACCTGCACACCAAGTATTAACTTCCATGGCCAAAGCATTCTACAGTTATTAAGCAAAAACAATGTTTCAGCTCATTGTCACTGTGACCTTTCAGCTCAAGGTCACTGTGACCTTGACTTTGACCTCAAAATTAATAGGGTCTTCTACTGGGCATGGCCAACCTGCCCTGCATACCAAGTATGGAGTTCCTCGGCCCAAGCGTTCTTCAGTTATTGAGCGGAAACCATTGTTTACCTCACAAGGTCACCATGACCTTGACCTTTGACCTTCTGACATCAAAATCAATAGGAGTCATCCACTGGTCATGACCAACCTGCATACCAAGTATGAAGATCCTATGCCCAAGCGTTCTTCAGTTATTGAGCGGAAACAAGTGTGACAGATGTGACCTTGACCTTTGACCTAGTGACCTTAAAATTAATAGGGGTCATTTGCTGGTTGTGACCAACCTGCACATCAAGTATGAAGTTCCTGGGCCCAAGCAAAAACTATTTATCAGCTCATTGTCACTGTGACCTTTCAAGCTCATGGTCACTGTGACCTTGACTTTAGACGTACTGACCTCAAAAGGGGGTCTTCTAATTGGCATGGCCAACCTGCATACCAAGTATGGAGTTCCTCAGCCAAAGCGTTCTTCAGTTATTGAGCGGAATCCATTTTTTATCTCACAAGGTCACCATGACCTTGACCTTTGACCTTCTGTTATCAAAATCAATAGGGGTCAGCTACTGGTCATGACCAACCTGCATACCAAGTATGAAGTTCCTACGCCCAAGCGTTCTTCAGTTATTGAGCAGAAACAAGTGTGACAGACGGAAGGACGGACGGAACGGGCAAAAACAATATGTCACCCCCATGTAATGGGGGAGACATAATTATTAATGAATATAATTTAAAATATTGTGACATAGAGAAATTGCTCATCATGAGAATTTTCACCTTTAATAGTAATGTTTTCAAAAGTAGACGCATTTTGATGTATGTGCAGCAGACAACTTTTGAAAACTTGGCGACACAATGAGCAATTTCTCCTTTTGTCTTAATGTTTTCAACTTTATTCAATATCTATACTTCAGATTAAAGAGACGTTTGATATTGTTGCCGAGATGTTTTCAAAGCTGTCTGTTATAGATTTGCTGTATGTGGGCAAGTGTAAAACAGAGGTCCAGATAAGGAGGGGTTAACAGCTCTTTTCCCCACAATATCTCTCTTATTACCCAACTAAACCCTATGTTGTAGGTACTCAAAAGAATCGTCTCAATGAGACGATTCTTTTGAGTACCCACCACATAGGGTTAGCGGATAAAATAAAGCATTTTAGAGCAAGCAAAATGCTTCTTATCTAGAGCTCTTGTAAATATGGATAACCATACCAACCTCTGTATTAATCCTCATCCCACAGGAACAAAATATCACAGATTTGTTGATTAAAAGAGGATTTCTGAAATATAAAATACAATTTTATCCCTTTCCCTCATATAGACGCTTTCTAACGCCTCAGAAGCAGACGTCTTTTGAAAACATTGTGACTAAAGAAGAAATTGCTCAAAACGAGCAATTTCTCCTTTTGCCACAATGTATTCAATTCTTTTTAATAATTAAACTGTCATTTGTTGCGATTTTTCACGTTTTTGTATTAAGGTTTACAAAGTCATCTGCTGCAGATTTGCTGTATGTGGGAAAGGAGCTGTAGATATAGGTATAGGAAGTAAACAAAACTTAGATTCCTTAACCCTTTCCCTCATATAGACGCTTTCAGCAGACAGCTTTTTGAATACATAGTGTCTAAAGAAGAAATTGCTCAAAACCAGCAATTTTTCCTTTTGCCAGAATGTTTTCCACCTTTTTAGTCATAGATTTTCTATTTTTTGACAAAATATGTTCAAAGTCGTCTGCTGCAGAAATGGCGTATGAGGGAAAGGGTTAATCCTTATATACTGTCAAAAGAAGTGAAACTGCTTATGACAAGTAATGTATTTATTTCACGCTGCTATGAATGAATGTTATATATTATTATTATACCTCACTTTTTTCTACAATGGTAAAATCCCATTACCCGAAAAAGAGATATTTTGGCTATCAGAAACATTTTCAACCTTTTTGACACGTGACCAAGCGAAAATTGACTGTCAGGTCATGTGACCGCAGTGATATTTTGAATGTCATATAAGGGCAAATAACTGCTTCAATATTTTAGCTAAACATCACGTGATTGCCTCCCTTATACACATACATCAGTGACGTCACTATTCAATGTGTACATACAAACATCAGACGACAGGAACTGTCAGCAAGTAAACATGTCTCGATTTGCAAGTATTTCTGAAGATGATTTAGACACTCTTGATGGACAGAAAGACTCAAAACACTTTTTTATGTACTTAATTTTGTTCGGTATAATAAAATAAATATCATATGGCAGCATGTGTGACATTGATATTGTCAACCCTCGAAACAGAATGTCACCCTCGGCTTACGCCTCGGGTGACATTCTGCTCTCGGGATGACACTATCAATGTCACACATGCTGCCATATGATATTTATATATTACTATATTGTGTTATATGGCGAATCAACAGCTCAGGTCATTATGCAAGCATGAAAATTAAAATGTCTTCAATAACTTTTTTTTTTAAATGAGAAATGAGGTGATGGTAATGAACTAAATGATATAGTAGAAACTGAAATTGACATCAATTTGTTCATGAAAGGGAATTGAAATGAAAATTACTGTGAAAAGAATTATAATGCACAGGTAAAAAAGATCGTAGAGTGAAAATCACCTTTATCACGCCGATTTCAATATTCTCTCGAAATGAAATTATTTTGCCAAGAATTTTCAATATTTTTCTTCCAATTTCCCTTATTTCAAAAGCGAAATCAAAATATAAAGATTACTTTCAATGCCTCTATAGCATTGATGACTTAACCCTTTTTCATATACAGACACTTTATGTTGCCTCTGTAGCAGACAACTTTTTAAAACACTTGTTCTTTCATTTATAGAATGTTTCGATGCATTTGCCTAGATGTTTTCAAAGTCGTCTGTTGATGATTTGGTGTGAGTGGAAAAAAGATCAAAGATAATCATTCTCTTAACAAGACGGCCATGATGGCCCCATCACCTATGCAATGTGATTTGTCATTCCAACCACAATAACTCTTTTTCCTTTTTGACCAATAAATATGGCTTGAAACAATTTCGTAGAGTACCCAAGGAAGGAACATTTTACAAATTTATTTGCAAATAGCCATATACTTTTGGTGAAGAAGATTTCACTAAACTAACAAGAGGGCCAAGATGGCCCTAAATCGATCACCTAATTGATAGTAAATTAGTAGCAAATATTTAACTGCAAATATCTGGGAAAATTTTATCAGGGAGTGCAAATGAAACTGCAAAGGAGTGGACACTTCTCAAGAAACAGCTTATCAGTAAAGGCCATTTATATCTTGAAATCTAACAAGAACTTTAATAAGGATGGAATTATAAAGTTGTTGTCATTTTGCACCTTTCCTGATGCCGCCTTGCTGCCCTGTTTTTTAAACGAAATCAATATGGCTTCAACAGTTTATTTAGAGGGTCACTTAAGGAACATTTCTACCAAATTATCTTGCAATCGCACAAGTAGATTATGGAGGAAAAGGATTTTAAAATTTGGGTATTTTCCTCACTTTCTGATGCCGCAGCAACCAAAGTTATCAATGGAATTTAAATCTTTGAACAATTTTGAAAGAGGACCACCAAAGGAACATTCTTGTGATGTTTTGTGGAAATTGGTCTATTGAAATGGTAGGAGTTGGTTGTCATTTGTAGCTAAAAGTTCAATTTACCCTTTTTGTGATGACGCCTGGTTGATATGATTGTGTAACCAATCAAAACGGCTTAAACAAATTAAATAGAGGATCATTACAGTAAGATTCGTATTATATTTTCTTAAAATCAGACAAACACTTTCATAAAAATGGAATTTTCAAATTTTGTCATTTTGCCCCTTTTCCGATGCCGCCTGACTGCCATGTTTTTCGACCAATCAGTATGGCTTGAACAATTTTTATAGAGGGTCACCCAAGGAACATTTCTACCAAATTATATTTGAATCTGACAGGCAGATTCGGAGGAGAAGATTTTTAAAGTTTGGACATTTTGTCCCCTTTCTGATGCCGCAGCAACCAAAGTTCTCATTGGAATTTTAATCTTTGAACAATTTTGAAAGAGGACCACCAAAGGAACATTCCTGTGATGTTTTGTGGAAATTGGTCTATTGGAATGGTAGGAGTTGGTTGTCATTTGTAGCTAAAAGTTCAATTTACCCCTTTTGTGATGACGCCTGGTTGCTATGATTGTGTAACCAATCAAAACGGCTTAATCAAATTAAATAGAGGATCATTACAGTAAGATTCATATTATATTTTCTTAAAATCAGACAAGCACTTTCATAACAAGAGGCCCAAGAGGGCCAGTATCGCTCCACGGCCATAAGGCAAAAATCAAATCTCCAAACAGCCCTGCCCCCTAGTGGCCATATTTTTTACCAACCACCATGGCTTAAAGGAATCTTGTAGAGTGTCACCCAAGGAATGTTTCTGCAAAATTATTTGAAAATCGGCCTGACACTTTCGGAGGAGAAGATTTTTTAAGTTTTCACAATAGCCATACCCCATGGCGGCCATATTTTTGAACCAATCAACATGGCTTGAAGGAATCTGATAGAGGGTCACCCAATAAACATTTCTACAAAATTATTTGAAAATCGGCTGAACACTTTCGGAGAAGAAGATTTTTTAAGTTTTCACTATGGTCATATAAGGCAAAATAGCCCCGCCCTCTGGCGACCATGATTTTCGACCAATCAACATTTCTTGAAGGAATCTAATAAAAGGTCACCCAAGGAACATTTCTACAAAATTATTTGAAAATCGGCCTGACACTTTCAGAGAAGAAGATTTTTTAAGTTTTCACTATTTTTTTCTTTTGGTTGCCATGGAAACCAGAATTATGGATGGATCAAAAATCAAAGTACTGAAGTACTGGTAACGAATTATTTTGAACATTTGTAAAATCTAATTTATGAATGCAATTGATCATGCTATTGCACAATTGGCACAATTTAGTCTATTTTATTATTATTAATATTTTTGTCCAGAGATTTTTTTTTATCAGTTGACAGTTTTAGTAAATGTAGCATTTCAACGGCGATGCGAGCGTTTAACATGCACACTAACTCTTTCACTGAGCTCTGCGTAAAGTCTGTCAAAACACCCATGGCATATTTGTGAGATTTACATTGTTAGTTCGATTTGTTTTCGTCACCAGGATTTCGGCTTATATTATAACTATGTTTCATGTGAGTGAATTAATTATTATAAATCTATAATGTTTAACAAATCGCATAAAATAAGAATTAAAAAAAAAAAAAAGAACAATTCCTATTAGGACTCGAACTCGCGTCCATAAGTAGTCCATGATTAGTAGTTCTACACGTTCTACATTGCACCACGGTACTTTGATACAACGTTTGAGCGTTACTTTCGTATATATATTAAGCTAACTGAATGCGCGCGTATGTAAACCATGATCTATAATTAGAAAGCCCCTTTGATTATCGTTATCATGTTGGAAAAAGGAGAATGAATGTATATTGTTTTATGGCGCATCGACAGCTAAGGTCATTTAGCGCGCATTTAAATTTTATTATTCATGTTCCCTGGGTGAACAAACCAGTACTAGGCTAGAAAATGTGCCTTGCCCAAGGGCACTCCACCATGACCGAATTGCCGCGACTGGGGATCGAACCCGGGACACCCGGTTTCGAAATCCCCGACGCTAACCACTCGACCACAGCGGATTCCTGGAAAAAGGAGAAACAACGGCGATGCGAGCGTTTAAAATGCACACTGACTATTTCACTGAGCTCTGCGTAGTGGCATATTTGTGAGATTAACATTGTTCTATACAGCGTGGGGTCGACTTCTAGTGAATGGGCATACGACTACAATTCATACTCGTGGCTTATACGTACCTGCCGACAAATGAAATATATATGCGCGTACTGTTAATTTGATATTTTCTAGAAAATTGATTATCTATGATGATTCGATAGTATAATTATGACTTCACTGTATTGAAATAACACGTAGAAGTCATTTTAATATCGAAAAAATACTAGGACTATTTAGGTGCAGCGAATGTGTATTCTAAGCGGAAGTGTAGTTTAACCGTGACTTCCGGAATCAAAATCGATCGCGTTAACTGTATTATTTTTTGAGAAAAAATAATTCGTTAAAAATTGAAGGAATTTAAGAGAGGACATTGAGAGGATGCTTCCTATGAAGTTTCAACCAAATTGGCCAAGTGGTTAGTGAGAAGAAGTCGTTTAAAGGAAAAAGTTTACGCACGCACGCACGCACGCACGCACAATTCGCCATGACATAAGCTCGACCAGTGGAGCTAAAAATGCAATTTTCAAATTTTGTCATTTTGCCCCTTTTTTGATGCCGCCTGACTGCCATGTTTTTCGCCCAATCAGTATGGCTTGAACAATTTTTATAGAGGGTCACCCAAGGAACATTTCTACCAAATTATATTTGAATCTGACAGGCAGATTCGGAGGAGAAGATTTTTAAAGTTTGGACATTTTGTCCCCTTTCTGATGCAGCAGCAACCAAAGTTCTCATTGGAATTTTAATCTTTGAACAACTTTGAAAGAGGACCACCAAAGGAACATTCCTGTGATGTTTTGTGGAAATTGGTCTATTGGAATGGTAGGAGTTGGTTGTCATTTGTAGCTAAAAGTTCAATTTACCCCTTTTGTGATGACGCCTGGTTGCTATGATTGTGTAACAAATCAAAACGGCTTAAACAAATTAAATAGAGGATCATTACAGTAAGATTCGTATTATATTTTCTTAAAATCAGACAAGCACTTTCATAAAAATGGAATTTTGTCATTTTGTCATTTTGTCCCTTTTTTGATGCCGCCTGACTGCCATGTTTTTCGCCCAATCAGTATGGCTTGAACAATTTTTATAGAGGGTCACCCAAGGAACATTTCTACCAAATTATATTCGAATCTGACAGGCAGATTCGGAGGAGAAGATTTTTAAAGTTTGGACATTTTGTCCCCTTTCTGATGCCGCAGCAACCAAAGTTCTCAATGGAATTTAAATCTATGAACAATTTTGAAAGAGGCCAACCAGAGGAACAGTCCTGTGATGTTTCACGGAAATTGTCCTTGGAGTTTGGGAGGAGATGATGTTTAAAGCTAAAAGTTAACACCGGACGGACGACGGACAAAAAGTGATCAGAATAGCTCACCTTGAGCCTTCGGCTCAGGTGATCTAAACAAGAGGGCCAAGATGGCCCTAAATCGATCACCTAATTGATAGTAAATTAGTAGCAAATATTTAACTGCAAATATCTGGAAATTTTTATCAGGGAGTGCAAATGAAACTGAAAGGAGTGGACACTTCTCAAGAAACAGCTTATCAGTAAAGGCCATTTATATCTTGAAATCTAACAAGAACTTTAATAAGAATGGAATTATAAAGTTTTTGTCATTTTGCACCTTTCCTGATGCCGCCTTGCTGCCCTGTTTTTCAACGAAATCAATATGGCTTCAACAGTTTATTTAGAGGGTCACTTAAGAAACATTTCTACCAAATTATCTTGCAATCGCACAAGTAGATTATGTAGGAAAAGGATTTTAAAATTTGGGTATTTTTCTCACTTTCTGATGCCGCAGCAACCAAAGTTCTCAATGGAATTTAAATCTTTGAACAATTTTGAAAGAGGACCACCAAAGGAACATTCTTGTGATGTTTTGTGGAAATTGGTCTATTGGAATGGTAGGAGTTGGTTGTCATTTGTAGCTAAAAGTTCAATTTACCCTTTTTGTGACGACGCCTGGTTGATATGATTGTGTAACCAATCAAAACGGCTTAAACAAATTAAAAAGAGGATCATTACAGTAAGATTCGTATTATATTTTCTTAAAATCAGACAAACACTTTCATAAAAATGGAATTTTCAAATTTTGTCATTTTGCCCCTTTTCTGATGCCGCCTGACTGCCATGTTTTTCGACCAATCAGTATGGCTTGAACAATTTTTATAGAGGGTCACCCAAGGAACATTTCTACCAAATTATATTTGAATCTGACAGGCAGATTCGGAGGAGAAGATTTTTAAAGTTTGGACATTTTGTCCCCTTTCTGATGCCGCAGCAACCAAAGTTCTCATTGGAATTTTAATCTTTGAACAATTTTGAAAGAGGACCACCAAAGGAACATTCCTGTGATGTTTTGTGGTAATTGGTCTATTGGAATGGTAGGAGATGGTTGTCATTTGTAGCTAAAAGTTCAATTTACCCCTTTTGTGATGACGCCTGGTTGCTATGATTGTGTAACCAATCAAAACGGCTTAAACAAATTAAAAAGAGGATCATTACAGTAAGATTCATATTATATTTTCTTTAAATCAGACAAGCATTTGCATAAAAATGGAATTTTCAAATTTTGTCATTTTGCCCCTTTTTTGATGCCGCCTAACTGCCATGTTTTTCGACCAATCAGTATGGCTTGAACAATTTTTATAGAGGGTCACCCAATGAACATTTCTACCAAATTATATTTGAATCTGACAGGCAGATTCGGAGGAGAAGATTTTTAAAGTTTGGACCTTTTGCCCCCTTTCCGATGCCGCAGCAACCAAAGTTCTCAATGGAATTTAAATCTTTGAACAACTTTGAAAGAGGCCAACCAGAGGAACAGTCCTGTGATGTTTCACGGAAATTGTCCTTGGAGTTTGGGAGGAGATGATGTTTAAAGCTAAAAGTTAACGCCGGACGGACGACGGACAAAAAGTGATAGGAATAGCTCACCTGAGTCTTCGGCTCTGGTGATCTAAAAACACAAAAAAGCTCTGCCCCCAGTGGCCATGTTATAAGACCAATCATAATGGCTTGAAAGAATCTGAAAGAGCGACCAAGGAACTAAGAGACGAAAGAGGGCTAAATGTTCTACTGGCTTCATATATGTATTTAAGCATACAATTATAGAAATTTATGCAATCATTTTATATTGTATCGTAAATAATCTATACTCCAAGGGCAGCACAACATAAGGAAAAATATAGAACATACTCTGGTACAAAAGTTTTACAAGTTTTACTTGTGAGCTAGATGGACTCACTTTGAGGTCAATATAACATTTCTTTAGCCCTTCATTGGTTGAAATATATATTCCCTTAAAATATGACACAGTAGAAAACATCTTTCCATTTAAGGAACAGTTACATACCATGTTTAGGTATAATAAATGAACTGTAAATAG
Source organism: Serripes groenlandicus (assembly GCA_031761405.1). Taxonomy (NCBI): domain Eukaryota; kingdom Metazoa; phylum Mollusca; class Bivalvia; order Cardiida; family Cardiidae; genus Serripes; species Serripes groenlandicus. The sequence continues at coordinate 22,276,039 of JASEVX010000003.1, forward strand.
AGAATTGAGATTCAACTGTTTTTTTTTCTATTTTTAGAAACCACGACCTTGACATTGACCCCAGGAGCACCAAATGAAATACTATAAAAGGTTTCCATAAAATATTTCTACATACCAACTTTGGTTACAATATGTCAACTGTAACTAAAGACGTCAGAAAGCGTCTGTATATGTAAGAAAAGGTTTAAAAAATTTATAACAATTAAATTGCATATACATGTTTATTTGTTTCCAACCATAATTATTCTTCAGACGCCAGCATGCTATAACTATATACTAGGTGAAGAAAAATAAGTACCTGATTAGACTGTGTATAGCAGCAGACTGATCTGGATCTTTGATAGTAGCAAAGCCCAAGGTCTTTTTTCTTGTAACATGACCTATTTATTTGTTTTACCTAAACAAAATTGAGAAAACTTACCGTTTACACAGAGGACATATCACTTCATCTGTACTTAATTTATCAATGGCAGAACAAAGAGAATTCTCTTCCAACTGTAAACTTTGTTCAAAGATTTCAAATTCTTTCAACATCCGCAGTTCTGAAAAAAGAAGAGAATAAACTATAAATAAGTAGCAATTCTTAGCTAGAACTGTTGTTTGTAGTTAATGTAATAAATATGATACCAAATATATAGAAAACAACAATAAAACCAAGGGGAGATCATTCTGCATGGCGAAAGGAGTTTCCCACATGCAGATGCATTTGGATGCCTCTGCAACAGTCCGCTTTCAGAAACATTGGGGCAAAAGGAGAAATTGGTCATTGCCATAATGTTTCAACTGTATTCACTTTTGTTTATAACTTTTATTTACTAAGATTTTATGCAAGTGGGAAATTGTGGTTTAATCTATTTCTTGTAAAATAGTGGGCGTTATTCATTACCACTGGGATTTTCTTAAATTTTAAATATCTCTATTTTCATTTATATTCAAAGTAATTACTGGAGGGTAAAGAACCAACTTAGTTTTTTATTGCTTTCCCACATACAACAAATCTGCAGCAGACGACTTTGAAAACATAGTGACAAAAACCTGAAAAATCTCCATCAAAGATAGTTTAATTGTTAAATAAAGTTGAAAACATTGTGGCCAAAGGAGAAATTGCACATCATGAGCAATTTCACCTTTGGCCACAATGTTTTCGAAAGTCATCTGCTGTTTTGCGTCAAAATGCGTCTGCAGGTGGGAAAGGGTAAATGTGTGTAATAGGAAAGTTAGTATAATGTTCATCTAGGTCATGTGGGAGGAGTATTAACAAGTGCTGTCAGGACAGCACACTCGACTTTTTTGTGCTTGCCAATAAAACAAAACTTTTTTGGGTGGTACAGAAATCATAACCAAGTGCTTTATCATATTATTTATAAGCAAAGTACTTTACAAGTCGAAAAAGTGTCATAATTCTTAAAAAAATTTGATTTGATATGAATAACTTAACCAAAATTCTAAATTGAAAATGGGCCATAATTCTTAAAATAAAGTTATGTACTCTTGTCTGTTGATGGAGGTATTGATGGTAAATAAGTACTGTAAGTGTATAAGCTATATCTCTAATGCTATTGAAAACAAGAGGGCCATGATGGCCCTGGATCGCTCACCTGATATTTTTTTATAGAAGGTCACCCTAGGAACATTTCTACAAAATTATTTGAAGATTTTGTAAGTTTTCACTATAGCCATATAATGCAAAATAGGCCTGCCCACTGGCGGCCATTTTATTCGACCAATCTACATGGCATGAAGGAATCTGATAGTGGGTCACTTAAGGAAAATTTCTACAAAATTATTTAAAGAGCGGCCTGACGCATTCGGAAAAAAAGATTTTGTAAGTTTTCACTATAGCCATATAAGGCAAAATAGCCCCGCCCCCCCCCCCCTGGCGGCCATGTTTTTCGACCAATCAACATGGCTTGAAGGAATCTGATAGAGGGTCAACCAAGGAGCATTTCTACAAAATTATTTGAAAATCGACCTGACACATTGGAGGAGAAGATTTTTTAAATTTTCACTATAGCCATATAAGGCAAAATAGCCCACTGGCGGCCATGTTATTCGACCTATCAACATGGCATGAAGGAATCTGATAGTGGGTCACTTAAGGAACATTTCTACAAAATTATTCGAAAATCGGCCTGACACTTTCGGAGGAGAAGATTTAAGTTTTCACTATATAGCCCCCCCCCTGGCGGCCATGTTTTTTGACCAATCAACATGGCTTAAAGGAATCTGATAGAGGGTCATCCAAGGAGCATTTCTACAAAATTATTTGAAAATCGGCCTGACACTTTCGGAGAAAAAGATTTTCTAAGTTTTCACTATAGCCATATAAGGCAAAATAGCCCCGCCCCCCTGGCAGCCATGTTTTTCGACCAATCAACATGGCTTGAAAGAATCTGATCGAGGGTCATCCAAGGAACATTTCTACAAAATGATCTGAAAATCTGCCAACCAGTTTGGGAGAAAAAGAATTTTGAAGTTTTTTTCATTTCGTTGCCATGGAAACCAGAATTCTGCATGGATCCCAAAAATTTGAAGGAAATCCGGTGAGGTCATTGAGAGGATGCTTTCTGTGAAGTTTCATCCCAATTGACCCACTGGTTACTGAGGAGAAGAAGTTGACGCACAACACACACCGCACGCCGGACAAATGGCGATCACAATAACCTTGAGCAAAGCTTAGGTGAGCTAAAAAGTGGGTTGGTACGAAAAACTTAACCAAAATTCTAAGTCGAAAAAGGGCCATAATTCTTACAAATACATGGACAGCATTATGTACTCTTGTCTGTGGATGGAGGTAATGATGGTGAAAAAGTGATGTAAGTTTCAAAGCAATATCTGTAATGGTTTTGAAAAGAAAGTGAATTGGTACAAAAAACTTACCAAAATTTTAAGTCGAAAAAGGGCCATAATTCTTACAAAAACCTTGACAGAGTTATGTTCTCTTGTCTGTTGAAGGAGGTAATGATGGTGAATAAGCGTTGTAAGTTTTGAAGCAATATCTGTAATGGTTTTGACGAACAAGAGGGCCATGATAGCCCTAGATCGTTCACCTTAATTATACAATGTACTGCAATGCAAAACACATCAAGACAATTATTCTGAATGCAACCTCGACAGTGTTAACAAGATTTTCCTTCATTTGGCCTAGTGATCTATATTTTTTTACCTGATGTGACCCATATTCCAACATGGACTAGATATCATCAAGACAACATTCTGACAAAGTTTCAACTTGCTCAAAGTAAAAAAGTTTGAACAATATTTTCCTTTATTGACCTTGTTTCTGACCCAATAAAACCCATATTCGAACTTGACCTAAATATCATTCAGCTCAACATTCTGACCAAATTTCAAGCTGCTGAAGCTGGCTTCTACAGTGTTAACAAGATTTCCCTTCAATTTGGCCTAATGACCTAGTTTCTGACCCAATATGACCCATATTCGAACTTGACCTAGACATTTTTAAGACAAACATTCTGACAAAATTTCAAACTTCTGAAGCAAAGATTGTGGCCTCTAGAGTGTTAACAAGATTTCCCTTCAATTTTATCATGTGACCTACCTTTTGACCCATGTTAGAACTTGACTTACATATAATCAAGACAAACATTCTGATCAATTTTCATCATGCTCAAGTTAAAAATGCAGTATCCAGTGTTAACCAGATTTTCCTTCAATTTGGCCTAGTGACCTAGTTTTTAACCGGGCATGACCCATATTTGAACTTAACCTTGATGTCTTTAAGACATTTCAAACTGCTGAAACAAAAATTGCGGCCTCTAGGGTGTTAACAAGAATTTCCTTTAATTTGGCCTAGTGACCTAGTTTCTGACCCGGCGTGACCCATATTCAAACTTGGCCTACATATCATCAAGACAAACATTCTGATAAAGTTTCAATATGCTCAAGTTGAAAATCTGGCCTTCAGAGTGTTAACAACATTTCCCTTCAATTTGACCTATTGACCTAGTTTTTGACCTCATATGGCCCAGTTTCGACCTTGTCCAAGATTTGATGGAGATGAATGTTCTGATAAACTTTCATGAAGATTGGATGCCAAATTTAGCCTGTAGAGTGTTAACAAGAGCAAATGTTGACGACGCACGACGAATGCCGGACAAAATGTGATCACAATAGCACACCTTGCACTTCGTGCATAGGTGAGCTTAAAAGTGAATTTGTACAAAAAATTTAACCACGGTTTGACACCAATGCAGACGCCGAGGCAGGTAGTATAGCTAGCCTTTTATTCGAAAAGTCGAGCTAAAAATGCTCCTTTTAAAATTGGAAGAAAATATTTTTTTTCAGAACTGTCAAAAGATATGCATTTGAGCATTTCAAACAATTGTGAAACAAACTTTCAGTTTAACCCTTTACTACATAGTACAACAATTCTGCAGCAGACAACTTTGAATATGGAAATTCTCTATAACTGCAGGTATAACTGCTGAAAAAGGTTGAAAACATTGTGGCAAATGTAGAAATTGCTCGTTTTGAGCAATTTCTCCTTTTGTCACATTGTTTTCAATAGTTGTCTGCTGCAGAGGCGGCAGAAAGCATCTATATGTGGGAAAGGGTTAACCCCTGTCCAAATGGTGAACAGGGAAGATCATGATTAGACTTCACAGAGATGTAAACTGACCTTCGCTAGACACTCACTCCACTTCCTAAGATTGCTTTTGTGTGTGACATAGCCCATTTATTACTAAGATCATAAATTACTTGGCAAGAGGTTGTTACAAGCAATCAAACCACATGTCTAAATGGTAGAATAAAGATGACAAATTACTGTTGTCAGGTATCAATAACTGGGAGATCTTACACTGAATCTGTGAATCAATGGTTTTCCACTTACAGCAGCATCTGCTGCAGCCACTTTTTGAAATCATTGTTATGGAAGGAGAAATTGCTCATCATTTGCCACAAAGCTTTTCACTCCACTATATAATTATACTTCCATTTTTAGAAATTTTCTATATTTTTGAAGGTGTGTACAGCAGATTCGTTGTATGTGGGAAAGAGTAAAATAATCAAACAACCACTATTTCTAGGCCTTTATCTAGACAATTCTAGGATGCCTGTACAAGAAGACTTCTGAACAGGGAAGATCCTGATCACACTGCACATATGCACATGCTGATCTGGATCTTCACTGCTTGCAAAATTCCAGAAGTTTGATTTATTTGTGAGATATGGGTCAACTAACAAAGATGTATTCTTACAAATTGTACTTGTACTGGTTTAGAAAAGGTGGACAATTCTTAAATGAGTATAAGACAAAAATCAACATTATTGTTAGTATAATTGAAATTGATCACTTGGAAAACCTTTCTTCTTTTTAAACGATATTTAATTGAGTTGACTGCAGCAAAGTACAGCTTGTTATAAATGTTTGATAGCTTGAATATAAATGAATGAACAAAATAAATAACAAACAACAGCACTGCAAGGACCACATGTGTCGTCGGCAAAAGTTGGACAATAGGTGAGAAAAAAACATGACTTGAAGGAATCTGCTAGAGGGTCACCAAAGGAACATTTCTGAAAAATTATTGGAAAGAGGCCCTTTACTTTCGGAGATGAATATTTTCACTACAGCCATATGATATAAGACAAAACAGTCGGCCCCCTTGTAGCCATGTTTTTTTTCGACCAATTGCCATGGCTTGAAGGATTTTCACCCAGGGAACATTTCCTAAAAACTAATTGAAAATTAGCCATATACTTTTGGAGAAGATTTTTAAGGTTTCCCTATAATAGCCATATAAGGCAAAGCAGCCCAGACCCCTGAAAGCCATGTTTTTTTACCAATCAACATGACTTGAAGGAATTTGAAAGAGGATCACCAAGGATCGTTTCTGCAAATTATTTTGAAATGAGACAAATGCCTTTATTTATAGCCATATTAGGCAAAACAGCCCCGCACCCTGGCAGCCATGTTTTTCTACCAATCAACATGGCTTTAAGTAATCCGATAAAGGGTCACCCAAGGAATATTTTTGCAAAACTATTTAACAATCAGCCAATAACTCACCTGAGCACTTTGTGCTCATAATTAAATTAAACATTAGAGATAACTCCAAAAGTAACAATGTATGTTTTGAAACTTTCCAGTGAATCAGCCTAACAGAAACAAGATTATGACCAAGTGCGACTGACAAACAAACATACAATGGAGAAGTTTCTCCCTACCTTACAGGCAGTAGACACAAACAAACATATAATGGGGAAGTTTCTCCCTGCCTTACAGGCAGCAGACACAAACAATCATACAATGGAGAAGTTTCTCCCTCCCTTACAGGCAGTAGACACAAACAAACACACAGGAGAAGTTTCTCCCTGCCTTACAGGCAGTAGACACAAACACACATACAATGGGGAAGTTTCTCCCTGCCTTACAGGCAGCAGACACAAACAATCATACAATGTAGAAGTTACTCCCTTCCTTACAGGCAGCAGACACAAACAAACACACAGGAGAAGTTTCTCCCTGCCTTACAGGCAGCAGACACAAACAAACACACAAAGGAGAAGTTTCTCCCTGCCTTACAGGCAGCAGACACAAACAAACACACATACAAAGGAGAAGTTTCTCCCTGCCTTACAGGCAGCAGACACAAACAAACATACAAAGGAGAAGTTTCTCCCTGCCTTACAGGCAGCAGACAAAAACAAACATACAAAGGAGAAGTTTCTCCCTGCCTTACAGGCAGCAGACACAAACACACATACAAAGGAGAAGTTTCTCCCTGCCTTACAGGCAGCAGACACAAACAAACATACAAAGGAGAAGTTTCTCCCTGCCTTACAGGCAGCAGACAAAAACAAACATACAAAGGAGAAGTTTCTCCCTGCCTTACAGGCAGCAGACACAAACAAACATACAAAGGAGAAGTTTCTCCCTGCCTTACAGGCAGCAGACACAAACAATCATACAATGGAGAAGTTTCTCCCTCCCTTACAGGCAGTAGACACAAACAAACACACAGGAGAAGTTTCTCCCTGCCTTACAGGCAGTAGACACAAACACACATACAATGGGGAAGTTTCTCCCTGCCTTAAAGGCAGCAGACACAAACAATCATACAATGTAGAAGTTACTCCCTTCCTTACAGGCAGCAGACACAAACAAACACACAGGAGAAGTTTCTCCCTGCCTTACAGGCAGCAGACACAAACAAACACACAAAGGAGAAGTTTCTCCCTGCCTTACAGGCAGCAGACACAAACAAACACACATACAAAGGAGAAGTTTCTCCCTGCCTTACAGGCAGCAGACACAAACAAACATACAAAGGAGAAGTTTCTCCCTGCCTTACAGGCAGCAGACAAAAACAAACATACAAAGGAGAAGTTTCTCCCTGCCTTACAGGCAGCAGACACAAACAAACATACAAAGGAGAAGTTTCTCCCTGCCTTACAGGCAGCAGACACAAACAAACATACAAAGAAGAAGTTTCTCCCTGCCTTACAGACAGCAGACACAAACAAACATACAAAGGAGAAGTTTCTCCCTGCCCTGCAGGCAGCAGACACAAACAAACATACAAAGGAGAAGTTTCTCCCTGCCTTACAGACAGCAGACACAAACAAACATACAAAGGAGAAGTTTCTCCCTGCCTTACAGGCAGCAGACACAAACAAACATACAAAGGAGAAGTTTCTCCCTGCCTTACAGGCAGCAGACACAAACAAACATACAAAGGAAAAGTTTCTCCCTGCCTTACAGACAGCAGACACAAACAAACATACAAAGGAGAAGTTTCTCCCTGCCTTACAGGCAGCAGACACAAACAAACATACAAAGGAGAAGTTTCTTCATGCCTTACAGGCAGCAGACACAAACAAACATACAAAGGAGAAGTTTCTCCCTGCCCTGCAGGCAGCAGACACAAACAAACATACAAAGGAGAAGTTTCTCCCTGCCTTACAGGCAGCAGACACAAACAAACACACAGGAGAAGTTTCTCCCTGCCTTACAGACAGCAGACAAAAACAAACACACAAAGGAGAAGTTTCTCCCTGCCTTACAGGCAGCAGACAAAAACAAACACACAATGAAGAAGTATCTCCCTGCCTTTCAGGCAGCAGACACAAACAATAAATTCAGCTTTCAATGCATATGTCGCAAAAATCTAGCAAAACTATGAAACAAGAGGCCCAAGAGGACCAGTATCGCTCCACGTCCATAAGGCAAAAATCAAATCTCCAAACGGTCTTGCCCCCTGGTGGCCATGTTTTTTACCAACCACCATGGCTTAAAGGAATTTTGTAGAGTGTCACCCAAGGAATGTTTCTGCATAATTATTTGAACATCGGCCTGACACTTACAGGAGAGGATATTTTAAGTTTTCACTATAGCCATATAAGGCAAAATAGCCCCACCCCCTGGCGGCCATATTTTTCAACCAATCAACATGGCTTGAAGGAATCTGATAGAGAGTCAGCCTAGTAACATTTCTACAAAATTATTTGAATATCAGCAAGACACTTTCGGAAGAGAACATTTTTTAAGTTTTCTCTTTAGCCATATAAGGCAAAATAGCCCCGCCCTCTGGCGGCCATGTTTTTTTACCAATGAACATGGCTTGAAGGAATCTGATAGAGGGTCATGAAGTAACATTTCTACAAAATTATTTGAAAATTTGCTCAACACTTTTGGAGAAGAAGATTTTTTAAGTTTTCACTATGGTCATATAATGCAAAATAGCCCCGCCCCCCTGGTGGCCATTTTTTTTTACCAATCAACATGGCTTGAAGGAACCTGATAGAGGGTCACCCAATGAACATTTCTACAAAATTATTAGAAAATCAGCTGAACACTTTCGGAGAAGAAGATTTTTTAAGTTTTCACTATAGCTATATAAGGCAAAATAGCCCCGGCCCCTGGCGGCCATGTTTTTCAACCAATTATTTGAAAATTTGCTCAACACTTTCGGGGAAGAAGATATTTTAAGTTTTCACTGAAAACCAGAATTTTGGATGGATCACAAAAAAATTGAAGGAATTTTAGAGAGGGCATTGAGAGGATACTTCCTATGAAGTTTCAACCAAATTGGCCAAGTGGTTAGGGAGAAGAAGTCGTTTAAAGGAAAAAGTTAATGCACGCACGCACATGCACGACGGACATTTCGCCGTGACATAAGCTCCACTAAAAAGGAATAATTGCTAATAATGAAAAAAATCGTCTTTTATGACATCGTTCTCTCCTGTACTAAATACCTTAGTCTAGTTTATCTAGCAAACAGATATAGGATTCAATTTCTGATCTTTACCTTTTCCGACATACAACAAATCTGCAGTAGACAATTTCAGACAAAAAATATTAAAAATGTCAATGGATGAAGGTATATTTTTTTAATTTTTTAATATATTACAAAACATAACAGGAAAAGGAGATATTGCTTATGATGAATAATTTCTCCTTTTGCCTCAATGATTTAATCTAAATTCATTTTTTTTTGTTTCATCCCTAAAAGTTATCAGATTATCTGCTTCAAAATGTGCCTGCATGTGAGAAAGCATTTAACCCTTTCCCACATATAGGCGCTCTCTGACGCCTCTGTAGCAGAAGACTTTTGAAAACTTTGTGACAAAAGAAGAAATTGCTCAAAATTAGCAATTTCTCGTTTTGACAAAATGTTTCCAACTCTATTTAACTCTTTCGGCGCCAAAGGCAATATTGGGATTTTTGCAAACAATAATGATTCAGGTGAGTCAGCTCGTAACAAGCTGTCTCACCTGATATCAGCATTGTTTGACTTTTAGTTATCAAATAGTCCAAACTTTTTTTGCATGAGAAATTGAGACGCCCGATTTTGAACATGGAAGAGTTTACTTTAAACAATTCGGCGCTGAAAGAGTTAATAAGTTTGTCTTCATTTAGGGAGATTTTCCATATTTATGCCAAGATGTTTTCAAAGTCGTCTGCTGCAGATTTAGCATCAACTTTTCATGATGACCTTGACAACTACATTATCAAACAAGAAAGTTCAAACGGAACACATGTGTTGCCTGTCAATGTGTGAGAAATGTGAGTGTGACAGACAGACGGACGGACAGAAGACAGAACAATAATCCATATGTGACATCCTGCCAAAGCAGGCGACTCAAAAAACACACTTAACCCTTTTCCAACATACAGCAAATCTGCAGCAGACGATCATCTGGGAAAAATATGGAAAATCTCTTTGAATGAACATTTAAAAGATTTAAAAAAAATTGTTGCGGAAGGAGAAATTGCGCATTATCAGCAATTTCTCCTTTTGTCATGATGTTTTCAACAGTTGTCTACTGCAGAGGCCTCAGAAAGCGTCTGTATGAGAGAAAGGGTAAATGCCCATTCATCTCAACATAAACCCAAACCTTAGCAATGCAATGGAAAAAGGGTTAGACCTGCACCTTAAGGAGAAGGGTCTAGGTATTGATTTCATTGATGCCATTACAAACATAGTGCTTTATTGAAGAAACAATATCCTGAAGGTTTCCATAGATAAATATCTCTTCTGTAGATGTCTTCATTCCAATGCTATGTAAGCACTGTCCTACAATGTCCCATAGAAGGCATACTTTTTGCAGCAGAGGATCTTTATAAACCAGGGACATGGGAGCTGATACCCCAAGCACATCAGAGTACAAGTTATCACAAGACCATGATAGCCCTTTATCCCTCACCTGATTTTATTTTTGTTTTATGTAAGATTGTTCAACATCAAGAATATATTATTTAACAATAAGATTTTTTAAAGTTTTCTGTTCCATTGCCACAGAAACAATAGTTTTGCACGTAATTCAATTTTGAAAAGACATCTCCAAAGGAACATTCCTTAAGTGAAGTCTGATTGAAATAAGCCCAGTGGTTTAGGAGATGTCATTTAAAGAAATTGCTGACAGTCGATGGACAGTGTATCACATACATCCAAGGATCTCATTATGTGAAAGCATGAAGGAGAGACAGAGTAAGTAGATTGGTTAGCAAGGCAGGCAACACAAAAACGGTTTGTGTGTTACAAAGTAGTTCTTATATTATTTTTGATAAATTTGTAATGCTTAATACCCTAATATCACATCTAAAGCAGACAACTGTTGAAACCTTTGTGACAAAAGGTGCAATTATCATAAAGAGCAATTTCACCTTTTGTCACAATGTTTTCAACTCTTTTCAATAATAATACATTTATTTATAAATGTTTTCCATTTTTTGGCAGAAATGTTTTCTAAGTCCTCTGCAGCAGATTTACTGTAAGTGGGAAAGGGTTAATAAAGTAAAGTTATAGAGGTGAAATATTTCCTTGACATAAGTGCATTTTACGCATCTATTGCAGACAGTTTTTTAAATCATTGTAGGAAAAAAAAGAGAAATTGCTTGAAATAAATTGTTCTATGTTTTCAACTGTTATTCTATCTTCTACAAATTGAATGCTTTAAATTTGGAAGACTTCAATACTGGCATATCATCTATATGTGCTGTGTCACATTCACATTCACAGGTGATGCTCACTTTCACCCTTTCCCACATGCAGAAGCTATTTGACGCCTCTTCAGCAGAGGACTGTTGAAAACATTGTGGAAAATTGATAAATTGCTCATCATGAGCAATTTTTCCATTTGCCAAAATGTTTTCAACACTATTTGATAATTACAGTTTCATTTACAGAGATTTTCCATATTTTTTGATAGATGTTTTCGAAGTTGTCTTCTGCAGATTTGTTGTATGTGGGATAAGGGTTAACTTAGGGTTGACATGTCTTCACTCTTCTGTAATTCTATAAACCTGCTCTGTAAGAACACTCTGTTTCCAGTGTCTCTCATTTGTATTTCTACTGCTCGACACACTATATCCTCAGACACATTATATTGTAGCAGTAATTAATTAACCTATAACCCTTGGAGGATTTTTCCAAAGTCTAAAAAAAAAAAACTCTGCCTACTCAGCTAAAGAATCAAATCTCTTTCTGTCCATCTCAAAAGAATTTCTGGTCAATTTACAAAATTTACCCTTTCCAATATGCACAGGCATTATGCCACATTTTCAGCGGACAACTTTTAAGACATTATAATGAACAATTTCTCCTTTTGGCACAATGTTTTCAACTCTTTCCAATAATTATTTTCCGATTTATAAAGATTTTCCATATATTAACCTGGATGTGTTCAAAAACGTCTGCTGCTGATTTGTTGTATGTGGGAAAGGGTTAAAGAGTTTTATTTGGCACTAAAATATGGTATTTCTGACATGTGTAGATAAAGACTTACCTGTTCATCTGATCACAATAGACAATGTTTATTGCCAGTCGTTTTTTATGTTGTTGTTTTTTATTCTTTTCTTATTGATTTTGGATTAATCCTTTCCCACCCATAGACGCATTTTGTCTAAACGACCAATTTCTCCGTTTGACACAATGTTTTCAACTATTTTCAGTAATCAAACCTTCATTTATAGAGATTTTCCATATATTTTACTAAATGTCTTCAAAGTCGTCTGCTGCAGATTTGCTGCATGTGGGAAAGGGGTAACACTGTTTTCAACAATTTTTCAGTCATACCACAGCTTCCAGTTCACCTAATCATGTGTTTAATGGCTTTCTCAAACCAGTTCCCAACACAACAGACCAATCTGACTAAAGTACACAATCTGACGAAATGTAAGCTATGCGTAGCTTTAATAGGAGATGATTTTAATGAGATTGCACAACAGACTATCCAAGTAACTCGCTGCTTTTCCACATAAGTCTTTTAGCCAATTGGTGTTAGAAGTTTTGGCTTACAGGTGAAAAATGTAGAGCCAGGTTAGGCAGCATTTGTTGCACAAGTTGATCTGTATCTACACCAGTGGCAAGTGTGCTATCATTGTATTTTTGTATAGCATAGTTGAATTATTTATATGATCAGGAAATTACCACAAAATTAAACCTATGTGAAATTGACTCTTACCTCTAGGTCACTGATCAATTAGTTCACCACACACAGACGACTTTTGAAAACATTGTGAAACAAGAGGCCCAAGAGGGCCAGTATCGCTCCACAGCCATAAGGCAAAAATCTTATCTCCAAACAGCCTGCCCCCTTGTGGCCATGTTTTTTTACCAACCACCATGATTATTTGAAAATCGGCCTGACACTTTCGGAGGAGAAGATTTTTTAAGTTTTCTCTTTAGCCATATAAGGCAACATAGCCCCTCCCTCTGGTGGCCATGTTTTTCGACCAATCAACATGGCTTGAAGGAATCTGATAGAGGGTCACCCAATGAACATTTCTACAAAATTATTTGAAAATCGGCTGAACACTTTTGGAGAAGAAGATTTTTTAAGTTTTCACTATAGCTATATAAGGCAAAATAGCCCCGCCCCACTGGCGGCCATGTTTTTCAACCAATCACCATTTCTTGAAGGAATCTTATAAAGGGTCACCAAAGGAATATTTCTACAAAATTATTTGAAAATCGGCCTGACACTTTCCGAGAAGAAGATTTTTTAACTTTTCACAATTTTTTTCTTTTGGTTGCCATGGAAACCAGAATTATGGATGGATCAACAATATTTGAAGGAATTTAAGAGAGGACATTGAGAGGTTTCAACCAAATTGGCCAAGTGGTTAGGGAGAAGAAGTTGTTTAAAGGAAAAATTTCAGCCAGTGGAGCTAAAAATGCTTGAAGGAAAAAGGGGCCATAATTTGCAGTATATGCATGATAGAGTTATCTAACTTGATAATTTACATAGGTCTGATAGTTGGGGAAGCATTGTAAAACGTTTCAATGCAAAACATCCAGTAGTAACTGAGCTATGGTTAAATATATTTTCTTCAATGCAAAACCTTAACCAAGGTACGCTGACCCGACGCCAAGGTGAGTACACATTTTGACATCGACTTCAATGTACCCATTCATGATAACTGATCTGTATAAAATCACTTAGTGCTTTTCATAATACTCCCCATTGAATAAAATACACTTCATACAATGATTCTGTCTGTATGTAATTTATTAGACACCTGGACTGCCGAGGAGAGCTTTTTATCAAACAGCTCTCTGACATTATGAATTTCAGACGACCACTAAGCATAACATCCTGGGTGTATTCTCTTCCCTCCTCGAAGCGTTTAATCCACTTATAGATTAATCTTTTCTTCCCTGCAGTTACACCGTAGACAATTTTCAACATTTCCCTGATTTTTGCCTGGTAAATTATATTTCGAACACTCATTTTAACACCTATTCTTAGAAAACATACCAGATGTTTATTTTTCTGATGTCAGAAATCAGAATTATGTCACCAAAATCATGTCAAGAGATACCAGGAATAATTATCTATCATTTTGTAGACTTGCCTTTAGAATTACAGATAATAGAAGTTTCGAAAACAATTAACATTTATATCAACGTGGCTTGAAGGAATCTGATAGAGGGTCACCCTAGCAATATCTCTACAAAAATATTTGAAAATCGGCCGAACACATTCGGAGGAGAAGATTTTTTAAGTTTTCACTAAAGCCATATAAGGCAACATAGCCCTGCCCTGTGGCGGCCATGTTTTTCGACTAATGAACATCGCTTTAAGGAATCTGATAGAGGGTAACTTAAGGAACATTTCTACAAAAATATTTGAAAATCGGCCTGACACTTTTGGAGGAGAAGATTTTTTAAGTTTTCTCTTTAGCCATATAAGGCAACATAACCCCTCCCTCTGGCGGCCATGTTTTTCGACTAATGAACATCGCTTTAAGGAATCTGATAGAGGGTCACCTAAGGAACATTTCTACAAAATTATTTGAAAATCTGCCAACCAGTTTTGGAGAGGAAGATTTTTAAAGTTTTTTTCATTTCGTTACCATGGAAACCAGAATTCTGCATGGATCCCAAAAATTTGAAGAATTCTGTTGAGGTCAACGTGAGGATGCTTCCTGTGAAGTTTCATCCCAATTGACCCACTGGTTACTGAGGAGAAAAAGTTGACGGACGACGGATGACGCACGACGGACAAAAGGCCATCGCAATAACTCACCTTGAGCACTTCGTGCACAGGTGAGCTAAAAATTACAGATTAAATAGGGTATATTGCGATCTACATCATAGTGCACTTTTCCACGATAAAATCCGCCAAGCCAATGATGGTGGTTGCCGTTTAAAATCCTCTGACCTGTTGTGACAATTTTAAAGTCATCTACATTTAAAATAGTTGAAAACATTGTTAGAATAGGATGTTTTAAGCAATTTATTCTTTTCGCCCTATGCTTTTTTTTAGAACGTCTGCTGGAAAGGTTTATTCAGATATCTATATGAGGGAAAGGGATAACTATGATGAGAATTATTTTGAATAGAGAGCCATGAAGCCCTGGATTCCTCAAAATTTGATAAATAGTAACAGAGGAGAAGATGTTCAGCCCTTTCCCCCATTACTATAAATCTGCAGAAGACGACTAAAAACACAAGCATACTGCGGCGATGGTTCTCTCTTGTCTCTACTCTCACGACACCGCACAAATAATGAAACAAGCCATCGAGTTGTCGCGAGAGCAGCGTCAAATTCACTTGAATATTTCTTCTCCTCGTGTAAAAGTACGGGAAACAGAAGTTGTAATGGCTATGTGAAGTGCTCTCTGGTTGGTTGATATTTGGTCGTGTCCGGATTTTTAGCCAATCAGCGATCAGGTAATAGGAAACCATTTCTTTTTGTGTAGATATATTTAGTTTTGACGTGTCTGTGTTTTCCACGGAAATGGTACCCCTTACGGCAACTCAAATATTAAGAAAACGAAGAGACGGATCACAACGCACACCGAGTGGTTTCTAAATTCGAAAAACTGTGGGAGGAGATAGTTTTCGCAGGAAAAGCGGTTTTAGCCCGTTTCCATAGCAAGGGTGGTTTCTATGGCGACCATACTACAAAAGGAACAACTAGAGCCTAGACCCTTCATCCCTACCAAGTTTGGTCGAAATCTGTTGAATAGTTTTGGCGCTACGCTTGCCACAAACAAACAAACAAACAAACAAACAAACGGACAGAAACGAAGACCGACTTTAAGGGTCTCTAGAAGGGAGAACCAATAATAGGCAAAATTATGGAATATCTGTTAAAATGTAGTGACAAAAAGAGAAAGTGGTCATAATTCTCCACTTGACATTTTTTTTTAAACTTTATTCAATAATTGTTCTTCCATTGATAGAGTTTCCATATTCTTTACTTAATGTTTTTAAACTCGTCTTTTGCAAATTTGTACACGTATGTGGGAAAGGGTACCATAATACATGATGGATGACAGACAGGACCCGGTTCCAACTACTCAATTTCAGCCTGTCCACGCAAAAAGGTACAAGATAGCATTTCTGAACAGTTTAGGTTCAGATCACCCTGTCCATCTGCAAATCTTATCAGAATCTACACAAGTTGACAGAACCTTCAACAAGCCTGTGTTAGTAATATGTGAACAGTCCAGACCTCGATCAGACTGTGCTGTTCCGCTGATCCCCTCAGGCTTATCTGGATTTACACTGTTCACAAAAACCAACTTGTATCTTTTTGCAAAGGACTGGTGTTCCTTTAAGCACTTAAAAGATCCTTTTAACAAAAGTTGTAGCTACAATCATTTTGCATGAGGCCCAAAAAATGTGAATAGATTTAAACATAAGTGCTGAAAGAATATTTGAAAAACATCTCTCACAAAGCTCTGAATATTTTCCCCTTGATTATGTGATCAGCACTAACACAACCTGACACATTCTTATCCCTTGACAATTCAAACTGCATCTTGCTTGCATTTCAACACACACTCTCAGGCAAATGTCACTTCTGATTTGCTTTTAACACTTCCTTATTTCAAACTTTTTCATTTCTCCACAGGGGAAACTAGAACTGTCACTTTTAAATCAAACCTTCATTGACAGTATAAAATAACCCATTTCCACATTCAACAACTTTGAAAACAAAAACCTGAAAAATCTCCATAAAAGATAGCTTTTAATTGTTAAATAAAGTTGAAAACATTGTGGCCAATGGGGAAATTGCTCATCATGGGCAATTTTACCTTTGGCCGCAATTATTACAAAAATCGTCTGCTGCTATTGTTTCAAATACTTCAGGTGGGAAAGGGTTAAGAGTGCCAGACTGTCACAAAATGCGCCAATCATAACTCTGGAACAACTTAAACTAAAACTATCACTAAAGGTGATTAATACCCCCGCCCCAACCCCTGACACATATTATATCTCACAGTATTATCTTTGACTCAGACAATTTGAATATAAGTATCAAAAAGAAATACTAAGATGATATCAAACACAAATTTATTTATTTAGTGGGGTTTTACGCCGCTTTCAACATTATTTCAGTTATATCACGGCGACAGTTCACTTATTCATGATCCCTGGGTAAACAAACCAGTACTAGGCTAGAAAATGTGCCTTGCCCAAGGGCACTCCACCATGACCGAGGTGCTGCGACTGGGGATCGAACCCGGGACACCCGGTTTCGAAATCCCCGACGCTAACCACAGCGGATTCCTATATCAAACACAAAACGGCTCCTTGTATCTGGACCGACCGCCCGACCGACCGACAGGCTGATACCACACAAAACGGCTCCATTTTGCCATGTTTCAAGTAAATCCGGTTGAAATTGAAGGAGGAGTATGTCGCACCAGATTAGATTTTAAGAAAAAAAATCCTATTTCAAGGTCAGAGGTAGGGACATGAAATTTGCATGTTGCACATCTACTACTCCTGATTAACGTTTATGCCAAGTATGAAGTAAATCAGGTTGAAACTGAAGGAGGAGTACAACAGCTTAGATTTTAACCAAAACAAATCCTATTTCAAGGTCAGAGGTCATGGTGAAGGTCACAGGGACATGAAATTTGCGTCTTGCACATCTACTACTCCTGATTAACATATAAGTATCAAGTAAATCAGGTAGAAACTGAAGGAGGAGTACAACGAAACAGATTTTTCAAACAGACCGACCGACAGGCTGATTCCAGTATACCCCCCTTCAAACTACGTTTGCTAGGGTATAATGATCTTGCAAGTCTTTCATTGCAACCGAGGTTTTATGCCTGTCAACATACACAGCAGGTTTGCTGAAGTTGTATAAGCACTGTTAGGCTATGTTGAAGTAAAAGAGCAGACAAGGCCTATTATGCCAAATTTTGAATAATTCAAGGGCCATAATCCAGACATAAATTATGCCCACATCCAAGTTTAATGAGATAGCTGAAGATCTGATGAAAACTGTTTCGACTTAGGACAAGGCTAATTTGGCCAAGGGCCATAGTCCAAAAGTGCCTAGTGAATTGGCTGGTTTGATAACAAGGGCCAGACATTATACCCAAAAGCATGTTCAACAAATTTGGTGAAGATCGGATGAAAACGTTTGACTTAGAGATAGGACAAGGATAAACTGGAAACATTTGGATAATTCAAGAGCCATAATCAAAAAATCCCTCGAGCCATTTGGCTGCTTCTCGTACTTGGCTTTGCCATTATGCCCACAAACATGCAACACTGAGGGTTCGACATTAACGCACGACCGAACGACATTCACTAGTAGTTCATTGGTCCGGTCTAGCTACATTAGCATCTGGCAAGACCGACTGGTCGTGTTCTAATTCCGTCAATATCTGCCTAAATTTGTTGTTAAACAAATCAAAAGATCTGATAGATTTACGGTTAAAAATATTGACTGCCGATCCTCTTCTCTCGAATGTTTATTGGAAAATCCGTGTCTTTTCGGACATTTCAATATCGGCTGCGAAAACCAATGTAAACATACCGGAAATTGTTCTAAACTTTTGTCGTAATTGTTGGGATCCCAATTTAATCGTTAGCAGCCGATATTGAAATGTCCGAAAAGTTGCGAATTCTCTTTTAAACATTCGTTGTAAAAATCAATTTTAATTTGTAATCTTGTTTTTTCTCTGCATGTTTACGCAACATTAGTCTTATTTATAGTAAATTAAAGTGTTTGATTCAAGTATAAACACAAATGCTAGCTTTATATTTAGCCGATTCATTGATTTGGCATCTCAAAATTTACGACAATAGTTTAGACCAATTTCCGGTATATTTACATTGTTTACAGTAGCAGCTGATGATAAATTCTTCATAATGTCGAAGAAACTGTTTCAATTCGGATTTTCTTCCACATAAAAATGATGACAGCGGTAGTATCAATAAAAGAAAAGGAAAGAAAGATTCTAAGAAGCTGTATGAGCAGACGAAACGAAAACGAGTATTTTGTAGTAAATGGAAAGATGAGTTTAAATGGCTCGATTATGAAGCTGAAAAAAATGTTATGTACTGCAAAGTTTGCAGAGACTATGATTACTATGAACAATGTGGGCCATTCATTGACGGAACAAATAATTTCCGAATGATAACATTAAGGGACACAATGAATCTTCTTCCTATCAGATGAGCAATTTCTTCTTTTGCCACAATGTTTTCAAAAGTCGTCTGCTGCAGTCCTGCAGAGGTGTCAGAAAGCGTTTGTATGTGGGAAAAGGTTAATATTTATTATTATATGATGTTCTAACTTCAGAAAAATTATAAGAATCAGAAAAAAGTACTGTATCATTTGTGTTTAAAAACTTTTACTGTTAATTTGAATATTAATCCAAATATACACTACAAACTGAAGATTTACAAAATTAATCCTTTCTTGGTGTATTACATCATTGATAACATTCATTGGCTGGTCCAGTTGAGATAAGGTCAGGTCTAGTGCATTCCAAAACTTACTGGACCACTGGTCCAGTAACTAAAAAAGTTAATGTTGAACCCTGCAACAGTTCAAAAAGTTTGGTGAAAATCCAATGAATACTGATCAACTTTGAACGTGGACAAGGCTTGTTTGGCCAATTATTGTGAAAGGGTCATAATTCAAAAGTTCCTGGAGGATTTGGATGATTATAGAACTTGGCCATTATGCCCACAATCATGTTCAACAAGAAAACTGTTTGACTTAGAGAGTGAACAACATGTGGACACCGCCCATCTGCTGCTGTTGTTCCCATAAATAGTCCTATAAAAAGTCACAACAGTTCAAGGGGAGAAGAATGTCTGAACTCATATGAATACTTTCGCAAAACTGTTTTTAACTCTGTAATAAATACTTTCATTTTAACCCTTTCCCACATACAACAATTCTGCAGCAGACGACTTTGAAAACATACCAGAAATTGTCTGGAAATTCCATTTAAATTAAATTAAAACAAGAAACTGGATTGCAAGCAATACCATAGTCCCCTACTGGTTTGCACTAAGTCCAAAAAGGGGCATAACTCATTAAAAAATTGACGAAATCCCAGGAAACGCGAACTTGATCTGTGACACATGATTACAAAGGCATATACAAAATTTCAGCTCAATACCTCAAAGCATGTAGAAAAAAAGTGCGGAAAACTGATTTGCCGGACTGACTGACGGACGGAGTGCAAACCTAAGAGTCCCCTTCGGCACGCCGGTAGGGGACTAATAATTGAATAGAGATGAAAACTTGGTGACAAAAGGAGAAATTGCTTGTTTTGTCGCCATGTTTGACAAAAAGCTGTTTGCTGCAGAGGCATCAGAAAGCGTATATATGTGGGAAAGGGTAAGAAATATTCCATATTTTTGCTTATACAGATTTCTTGTATGTGAGAAAGTGTAAATAAGAATTGTTATCTAGGTATCAATTCTCTTCATCTACAACTTGTGAATCTATCAGCTTGTGTAATATCACAAATGCCTGTTCTGAAAAGAATTGAATCTGAAGTTTGTCTACATATTGGCAAAATCACTTTCTATATGTCAGTTCCACCTGTCAATATCCCTTTCCCACATACAGCAAATCTGTAGCAGACGATTTTAAAGACATTAAGGCAAATATATGAATATAACATGTCTATAACATGAATGTAAAATGATGATTGAACAGAATTGAAAGCATTGTGATAAAAGGAGAATTTTGTTTTCCTTTTGCCAAATGATTTCAAAGTACTCAACTTCACAGGCATCAGAATGCATCAACATGACATTGTAGTAAAGGGTTAAACCAAACTTGACATGTGAAGCCATTTTAGGCGTGAATTTACAGACTTAGCTAGACAATTCAGCAATTTGACTTAAGACAATTTTAAGCATATAATCTGGCTTGCTATTTTCAGTGTTTTCTAATTTGAAAGTAGCTTGTGGTAAAATGTTACACAACTAAAAACTTTATAGGCAAATGTGAAAATGTTCAATTTTCCCTTTTTTCAAAATGTTTTCATTGCCTGAATGAATGGTAGAAATGCCTTTTTCAATTGTATTTCAGTCATATTACAGCAGTCAGCACAGCTATCTGTGTAGTTAACACTTTCTAAAACCAGTTCTCCAACAACATTCTTTAAACTTTTTCAACATACAAGAAATCTGCAGCAGACGACTTCCAGGATTTCTAGGCAAAAATACTGAAAATCTCTAAATGCATAATTATATTAATACTTTTTTATTATTAAGTAGCAGTATTATTAAATGAGGTGAAAACATGTTTTCAAAAGCTATCTACTTCAAATGCATCTATAAGTAGGAAAACATGAAAGACAGCCAGATATATTTCCACATAGAATTGTTAACCCATTGTCGGCAATTGTATTTGGCTGGTCACAATGGCTTTTGTTCATCTTCTAAACGAATGTTTAACTAGCTCAGAACTAGCTATAAAACAGTTAAAGGGGGAACAAAATCACCCCCTCACATAAATATACAGCAGAAATTACATTTAATTGCTTCCTCCATAAATACCCATTTTGATGCAATTGGAACAGATAACTTTTTGAAACATTGTGAGAAAAGGAGAGAATGAGCAATTTCTCCTTTTCCCGCGATGTTTTCTACTCTATTCTTTTATTTAGAAAGATTTCCCATGTTTTCCTATTTTTTTCCCGAAGTTGTCTCCTGTGGATTAATTCTATTTGGGGAAAGGTTCTGACTGTCAATTGAAACTTCTCATTATGAAGATCATAACAAGAGCCCAGGAAGCGAAAGCCAACACTTGAAGTCGAAAAAGGGGCTTTTCTGAATTAATATATCTATAGGTGCTACCTATTTACGAAAAAACAGTAAGATGATTGTAAAAAAAATTAAAGAGCATACTTTGGCAATAAAAATGATTTATAAGTAATTGACTACGTAGACAATAATAATGTTAATCTCATGTTTTTCGCATGATCACAAAATGTTCGGAATTCGTTTTGCTGACGTCTTTTATTATGAACAGAAAATAATAAAGTAAAGACTTTCAGAAAATCAATGAATAACATTTATAATGACTGAGGTTTAAACATAAGGGCGGTCCTTAATCAATTACCTGTATTATGGTAAAGAAGCAAATGTGTAACAGCCCTTTTCTGATGCCATCTGGCAACTACCTTATTAAACCAGTCAATATGACTGGAACAAGTTATGTAAGAAGTCACATTTTTGCTTAACCCTTTCGCTAATAGAGACGGTTTCTGACTCCTTTGCAGCAGACTACTTAGGAAAAGATTGTATTGCCAAAGGTACAATTGCTCAATATGTGAAAGTTATCCTTTTTCAACAATATTTGATAAATAATTATACTTTGTATGAGTGAATGACCTTAAATGTTGATTTTGATTTTTTTTTAAAAAGATTAACTAGAAGACAATACTTTTCAATCTGTGTTTAATACATAACCAAAATGGCAGCCCCCATGGATTGGTGAGGGTCATTTCAGAAACCTCTCACACATGTTACCTATGAATGAAAAAAACACTTATGTTTTTTTTTCGTATTATTTAAGCCAGAGTTATGTGACTTGATACAGACATGCCTATTGTTCCTAGGAACATGTGTACCAAGTTTCATTTAAAAATGTTGAACCCTTTTTGAGTTATGAGGTAAGGTTAAAGTTTTGTGACAATTTGTATCACAATATCTCGAGTTTTTTTCATCGAAAAAAAGATGAGCTAATAAAGAGATATGTCACACTAAAACTAACCTTAGGAGGTTGTCAATAATCTTTACAAAATCTAATTGCATACTTGTTTAGTCTTAATCCTTTCCTACATATAGATGCTTTCTGATGCCTCTTCAGCAGACAATTTTTTAAATCATTGTTGAAAAAGAAAAAATTGCTCATGAGCAATTTCTCCATTTTCCACAATGATTTCAACTCTATTCAATAACCATACTATCATTTATTGAGTTTTTCAATATTTTGAACTTGATAATTTCAAAGTCGTCTGCTGCATATTTATTATTGTATGTGGGAAAGGTTTAAAACATATCGAGAGGATTATTCAGTACTTTTACAGCTAAATGATAACAAGAGGGCCATGATGGCCCTTGAATCGCTCACCTGATTTTTTATTTTTTTTTTCACTTTAGCTATATAAGCCTCGCCCCCTGGCAGCCATAGTTTCCGACCAATCAACTTGGCTTGAAGGAATCTGATAGAGGGTCACCCTAGGAACATTTCTACAAAATTATTTGAAAATCGGCCAGATATTTTTGGAGGAGAAGATTTTTTAAGTTTTCACTATAGCCATATAATGCAAAATAGCCCTGCCTACTGGCGGCCATGTATTTTGACCAATCAACATGGCTTGAAGGAATCTGAAAGTGGGTCATCCAAGGAACATTTCTACAAAATTATTTGAAAATCGGGCCGACACTTTTGGAGAAGAAGATTTTTTAAGTTTGCACTATAGCCATATAAGGCAAAATAGCCCGCACCCCCCCCCCCCCCCCCCCCCCCCCTGGCAGCCATGTTTTTCGACCAATCAACATGGCTTGAAGGAATCTGATAGAGGGTCACCCAAGGAACATTTCTACAAAATTATTTGAAAATCGGTGGCAAAATAGCCCCGCCCACTGGCGGCCATGTTTTTTGACCAATCAACATGGCTTGAAGGAATCTGATAGAGGATCACCCAAGCAACATTTCTACGAAATTATTTGAAAATCGGCCTTACACTTTCGGAGGAGAAGATTTTTTAAGTTTTCACTATAGCCATATAAGGCAAAATAGCCCCGCCCCCCCCCTGGCGGCCATGTTTTTCGACCAATCAACACGGCTTGAAGGAATCTGATAGAGGGTCATCCAAGGAACATTTCTACAAAATTATTTGAAAATCTGCCAACCAAGTTGGGAGAAGAAGAATTTTGAAGTTTTTTCGGTTTCGTTGCCATGGAAACCAGAATTTTGCATGGATCCCAAAAATTTGAAGGAATTCTGGTGAGGTCATTGAGAGGATGCTTTCTGTGAAGTTTCATCCCAATTGACCCACTGGTTACTGAGGAGAAGAAGTTGACGCACGACGGACGACGGACGACGCACGACGGACGACGGACGCCGGACAAAAGGCGATCACAATAACTCACCTTGAGCAAAGCTCAGGTGAGCTAAAAAGGGAAGATTTCGATCAGATTGATCTTGAACTTCACTAAATTGCAAATTCCTTAAACCTTTCCCACATACAACAAATCAACAGCAGATGACTTTTAAAACATCCAGAAATCTACTTATTAATGAAAATTTGATTATCAAATACAGTTGAAAACAAGAGGGCCAAGATGGCCCTAAATCGATTACCTGAATGATAGTAAATTAGAAGCAAATATTTAACTGCAAATATCTGTGATAATTTTATCAGGAGTTCAAATGAAACTGCAAGGAGTGGACACTCAGTTAAAGAAATAGTTTATCAGTAAAAGCCATTTGTATCTTGAAATCTTACAAGAACTTTAATTAATAATAAGAATGGAATTATAAAGTTTTGTCATTTTGCACCTTTCCTGATGCCTCTTTGCTTGAACAGGTTTTGTAGAGTCACTCAAAGAACATTTCTGCCAAATTATCTTGACAAATGGATTATGGAGATGGAGGTTTTTAAAGTTCGGGTATTTTTCTCAATTTCTGATGCCGCAGCAACAAAAGTTCTACACAGAATGTAAGTCTTTGAACAATTTTGAAAGAGGACCATCAAAGGAACATTCCTGTGAAGTAATGTTGAAATTGGTCGAGTGGAATGGTAGGAGTTGTCATGTGTAGCTTAAAGTTAAATTTACCTCTTTTGTGATGAGGTTGCTATGATTTTGTAACCAATCAATATGGCTTCAACAAATTAAGTAGAGGATCACTGAAGTAAGATTCCTATTCAATTTTCTTAATATCAGACAAGGACTTAAATAAAATGGAATTTCCAAATTTTGTCATTTTGCCCCTTTTCTGTTGTCTCCTGACTGCCATGTTTTTCAACTAAACAATATGCCTTGAACAATCTTTGTAGAGGGTCACCCAAGGAACATTTCTACTAAACTATATTGGAATCTGACATGCAGATTCAGAGGAGAAGATTTTTAAAGCTTGGACATTTTTCCCCATTTCTGATGCTGCAGCAACCAAAGTTCTCAATGGAATTTAAATCTTAGAACAATTTTGAAAGAGGGCCACCAAAGGAACATTAATGTGAAGTTTGGATGAAATTGGTCCTTTGGATCAGGAGGAGATGATGTTTAAAGCTAAAAGTTAACAACAACGGACGATGGACAAAAAGTGATCAGAATAGCTCACCTTGAGCCTTTGGCTCTAGGTGATCTAAAAATGGTGCCAAAAGGGGAGAATTGGTCATTATGAGCAATTTCTCCTTTAAGTGGAAGTGAGTAGCAAGCCTATCATCAACTTCACTCACTGTCGATATTTCAAAAGTCGTCTGCTGCAGATGCGTCAAAATGCCTCTGCAAAGTGAGAAAAGGTTAAGGAAGGGATATTTACAAAGAGAAAGACCATACATGTAGAGAAGCACCAAGATTTCCAAGCAGAAGGCTTACAGTATAAACTTTCTAACCTGCTTGCCGTAGTTCCGTCTGTATGTCTTCAAACAGTGTTAATACCTGATCAATGTCAAGATTCTCAAAACTATTTTCATTCTGAAAAAGAGAAGATAGAAGTTAAATTTAAAATTTCAGTGTATTGGGGTTTTAACCTTTTCTTACATACAGATGATGCAGTCTAACGCCTCTTCAGCAGATGACTTTTGAAAACAACAAAGTAAAAGAGAAAATGCTCATAATGATTATTTTTTACCTTTGCCTGAATGTATTCAATTTTATTCAATAAGTGTTCATCCATTTATAGAGATTTTTCATAGTTAGTATATCCTGATGATTTCAGTCATCTGCTGCAGATTTGCTGTATGTGGGAAAGGGAACAGTATTTTTTATTCTGAAAAAAGAAAGATAATGTAACTTAAACTGAAAATCTCAGAGAATTGCAGTATAAAAATTTATACTATAAGGGAACCTGAGACACAATTTTTCCAAATTCTCCATGTTAACAACTAACCCACTTAACCCTTTCCCACATAGAGCAAATCTATAGCAGACGACTTTGAAAACATCTAGGTAAAAAATATGGAAAATCTGTATAAATTAAAGTATAATTCTTCAGAAAGGTAGGAAACATTGTGGCAAAAGGTGAAAATGCCCATTATAAGCAATATCTCATTTTGCCAGTGTTTCCAAAAATTGTCTGCTGTTACAAAGATGCCTCAAACAAGAGGGCCATGAGGCCCTGGAATCGCTCACCTGAGAACTTAACTCTTTCAGCACCAATGGCAATATCACCAAGACAAACTTTCTAGTGTTAACTAGATTGTTCTACAATTTGGCCTAGTGACCAAGTTGTCAAACTGACCTGACCTGTATTCAAACCTAGCCTAGATATCATCAAGACAAATATTTTGACAAAGTTTCAACATGCTCAAGCCAAAAATGCAGCTTCCAGAGTGTTAACAAGATTGTTCTTCAATTTGGTCTAGTGACCTAAGATTTGACCTGATATGACCCATATTCAAACCTAGCCTAGATATCATCAAGACAAACTTTCCGACAAAGTTTCAATCTGCTCAAGTAAAAAATGTGATATGTGTAGTGTTAACAAGATATTTCTACAATATGGCCTAGTGACCTAGTCTTTGATCGGACCAAACCCATATTTGAAGTTAGCCTAGAAATCATCAAAACAAATATTCTGACAAAGTTTGAACATGCTCAACCAAAAATGTGGCTTCAAAAGTTTCAATCTGCTCAAGTAAAAAATGTGATATGTGTAGTGTTAACAAGATATTTCTACAATATGGCCTAGTGACCTAGTTTTTGACCTGATATGACCTATATTTGAACTTGGCCTAGATATCACTAAGACAAACATTCTGACAAAGTTTCAACATGGTCAAGTTTAAAATGCGGCTTCCAGAGTGTTAACAAGATTGTCCTTAAACTTGACCTAGTTTTTGACCCGACATGATCTTTATTCGAACTTGGCCTAGATATCACTAATTCAAACATTCTGACAAAGTTACTACGACATGCTAAAGCCAAAAATGTGGCTTCAAGAATGTTAACAAGATTTTCCTTAAATTTGGCCTAGTGACCTAGTTTTTGACCTGATAGGACCTATATTCGAACTTAGTTTAGATATCACTAAGACAAACATTGGTTTTCCTTAAACTTTGACCTAGTGACCTAGTTTTTGACCAGACATGACCTATATTCAAACTTGGTTTAGATATCACTAGGACAATCATTCTGACAAAGTTTCAACATGCACAAGCCAAAAATGTGGCTTCCAGAGTGTTAACAAGATTTTCCTTAAATTTGGCCTAGTGTCCTAGTTTTTGACCGGACATGACCTATATTCAAATTTGGCCTAGATATCATCAGGACAAACTTTCTAATAAAATTTGGCCTAGATTTGATGGAGATATATGTTCTAATAAACTTTCATGCAGATTAAAATGCAAAATGTTGCCTCTAGAGTGTTAACAAGCAAATTTTCTATCTATCATCATGAAACTTATTTCATATATATACAAGTCTAAAAATCAAAACAAAACAACAAGGCAGATATCGACAGTTTCTCTAATGATAAAGCTACAGATAATCAACCAAATTCTAGTGCTTCGACATCTGTTACATCCACTATTAATGAATCAAAGTCTGCAAGCTTGTGGCCCTCATTTTTTTTTAAATGGCCCCGTTACAAAGTATGTGGGTCCCAACGGCCCCTTGTATAGCAATCTAGATTGAACACTGCAGCCCAAGTCAATTCCAACAAAGCTACTTGGATTCAGCCAACAAATATCATGACAATACAACGGCCCACACCACTACGAACACAGCTACTGGAGCTTAGCCAACTAACATGACAATATAGCAAGAGGGCCATGATGGCCCTGGAATCGCTCACCTGATTTTTTTTTTTTTCACTTTAGCTACATAAGCCCCGCCCCCTGGCAGCCATAGTTTCCGACCAATCAACTTGGTTTGAAGGAATCTGATAGAGGGTCACGCTAGGAACATTTCTACAAAATTATTTGAAAATCGGCCAGACACTTTTGGAGGAGAAGATTTTTTAAGTTTTCACTATAGCCATATAATGCAAAATAGCCCTGCCCACTGGAGGCCATGTTTTTTGAACAATCAACATGGCTTGAAGGAATCTGAAAGTGGGTCATCCAAGGAACATTTCTACAAAATTATTTGAAAATCGGCCTGACACTTTCGGAGAAGAAGATTTTTTAAGTTTTCACTATGGTAAAATAAGGCAAAATAGCCCCGCCCTCTTGCGGCCATAATTCGACCAATCAACATGGCTTGAAGGAATCTGATAGAGGGTCACCCAATGAACATTTCTACAAAACTATTTGAAAATCGACTGAACACTTTCGGAGAAGAAGATTTTTTAAGTTTTCACTATAGCAATATAAGGCAAAATAGCCCCGCCCCCCTGGCGGCCATGTTTTTTTACCAATCAACATGGCTTGAAGGAATATGATAGAGGATCACCCAAGCAACAGTTCTACACAATTATTTGAAAATCGGCCTGACACTTATGGAGGAGAAGATTTTTTAAGTTTGCACTATAGCTATATAAGGCAAAATAGCCCCCCCCCCTGGCGGCCATGTTTTTCGACTAATCAACATGGCTTCAAGGAATCTGATAGAGGGTCACCCAAGTAACATTTCTACAAAATTATTTGAAAATCGGTCTGACACTTTTGGAGGAGAAGATTTTTTAAGTTTTCACTATAGCCATATAAGGCAAAAAAGCCCCGCCCCCCCTGGCGGCCAGGTTTTTCGACCAATCAACATGGCTTTAAGGAATCTGATAGAGGGTTACCCAAGGAACATTTCTACAAAATAATTTCAAAATCTGCCAACCAGTTTGGGAGAAGAAGAATTTTGAAGTTTTTTTCGTATCGTTGCCATGGAAACCAGAATTCTGCATGGATCCCAACAATTTGAAGGAATTCTGGTGAGGTCATTGAGAGGATGCTTTCTGTGAAGTTTCATCCCAATTGACCCACTGGTTACTGAGGAGAAGAAGTTGACGCACGCCGGACGCCGGACAAAAGGCGATCACAATAACTCACCTTGAGCAAAGCTCAGGTGAGCTAAAAAGGTGGGAAACGGTTGGATTTGTATAACACTTTCACAGGCATTTAAGACTTTTAACACATTTCAGCATATGACTTGTGTAAACAGTGTAGAACAAGACCTTTGAAGATTATGGAAAAGGGGAAGCCAAAGCTTATCTGCTATTATTAAAGTCTGCAACTGCAATAACTCATGCAAAATGGGTGAAACAGTCATGACCCTTGCTTTTAAAAGGCATGTTAAGATAACATTGATTTCAAGGTTGAAAGAAATATCTTCTACAGTTCAGGAGGATTCAAATGTTTAAAATAAACCAAAGCTAAACTTAAAGTTGCATCCAATACTGTTTGACCTTGAAGTGTTAACCTGACCTTCAAGGAAAAGGAAACAAGATGTGTTTGTGAAACACTGATGCCCCCGAATGGCAACATCTAGGTCAAAGGTCAAGGTCGCAAGGTCAAACATTTTGGTACTGACAGAAAGGTCATGTCACAAGGAATACACATGTGAAATATGGTAGTCGTACCTGTTATGGTTCAAAAGTAGTGGTCAAGGTTCAAGTTTTTTTCGACAGACAGACAGACAGACAGGCCAAAAACTAGATGCCCACCGAATCGGAGATTCCGGGGGCATAAAAAAATGTATAACATGCATAATCTCCCCCAATTCATCTATATACACGCATATCCTGTTTGATGAACCTCACTTTTAAACTTTCTACTTGTCACATAACCCCGTGTTATATTTGACAGGCAGACAGAGGAAAACCTGAAGTCCCCTCCAGTGAAATCGGTTGGAAATTTAACCCTTTCATGAATGCAAAAGTCTGCAGCAGAAAACTTAAAACAATATAGGCAAAAATGTAGAAAAACAAATGAAGGTATGACTCTTGAATCGACTTGGAAAACACTGTGGCAAAAGACATCTGATGCAGATGAGTCAAAATTGGTCTACAAGTCAGGGGCGTAGCTCCCTTTAGGCACTGTAGGCACGTGCCTACACATTTTTTCTCAAAATGCAGCTACGGCGATACACATCTGCGTAATGTATCGACCAGATCAGCCTGTACTGTCCGCGCAGATGGTTCCGGCCGATCCATTCCGTCTTATGCGGATAGATGTATAGAGTAGTTATTCCTGAAACAGAAAATCCACAGGAGGCGAAAAAGTGTCTATCCGGGTAGGCCTGTGTGGCATGCTTAGGCTGATCCAGGTCGATACTTTACGCAGAGTCCACAATGTTGATTTTCTCACGAGACGGCCTACACATTGATTATTGCAAAGCTACGCCCCTGCAAGTGGGAAAGGGTTAACAGGCTATAATCAATGCAAAATGGTTGATAGACATTAGTATATCAAACCTCAATCAAACTTCCTTACTGCACACAGAGACTGCATGTGAGTATAATGTATGTTTGGAGAGCTAAAATTGCAGCTTGTGCTAAGGTGAGCTTATAAAGCTACCAACTGAAGTTTATGATAACTCTTTCTAACATACAGACGCTTTCTGATGCCACTACAGCAGATGACTTCTGAAAACATTGTCGCAATAGAAAATAGTTCATAATGAGCAAATTCTCTTTTTGCCACAATGTTTTCATATTTTTGCATAAGTGTCGTCTGTTTCAGATTGGTTTCTGTACATAGGCACTCAGTGGTATGTACGACTACCCTCCAGATCATAACGTAATGAGAGTGAGGTTTCGGTCATGCTCACTCATTGCAGTTTGGAAGCAGAGACACATTTTTTCTTTAAAATAGGTCTACCCACTTTCGTTTATTTAAAAGAAACATGGGGAGAGATCGACATTTTCTTTTATTTAAAATTAAGTTAAACAAAAAAAACTTGGATGCAAGATTTATAATGGCTGCATGAGTGTAGTTGCATATACCACCGAGTGCCTATGGTTCAGAATAATAACTTTCTTTTTTCAGAGGAATATTTCGTTTCCTTATCTTACAGGTCTGTCAAGTACCGATTCACCCACATGATGTTTGAAGTAATCAGTTTTCTATATTGACGGTATATGATAACTGATTGTAATGATCATTGAACAGGCAAGCAATCACCACTGTTCTGATGAGCAGCACAGCTCAAATTGGTATATTGGGAAATTGTTTTTCTATCAGGCTAATCAGATGGTTGTAGATTGATTCCCTGTTCTTTTGTTTGTTTGTTTGTTTGTTTCACATCAGTTAACCCTTTCGCACATACAATAAATCTCAGCAGTTTCTCCTTTTGCCACAATGTTTTCAACTCAATTTAATTGCAGCAGACAACTTTGTTAAAATGTAGGCAAAACTACGGACAATCTCTATTAACCCTTTCCCTCATATAGACGCTTTCTGACGCCTCTGCAGCAAACGGCTATTTGAAAACATAGTGACAAAAGAAGAAATTGCACAAAACGTGCAATTTCTCCTTTTGCCACAATGTTTTCCACTTTTCGTCATAGGTTATCCATTCAATTATAGAGATTTTCTATGTTTTGACAAAATAAGTTCAAAGTCGTCTGCTGCAGAATTGTCGTATGAGGGAAAGTGTTAATGAAAGTATATGTATATTTAAATTTTAGTATGGAGTTGAAAATATTGTAGCAAAAGGAGAAATTGCTCATTAGGAGCCACAATGTTTTCAAAAGTTGTCTGCTGCAAATGCGTCTACAAGTGCGAAAGGGTTAACGGAAATTGATTTGTTGTTTGACTTTTGTCCCAGGTCTGTTTGTTAGCTCATAATGGCTCACATAGTTACATGTTGATTGCTTCATGCTAAATGTTGTACATTTTGCTTGAAGGCCAAGATTTTCTGAGAATCATCCAGTTGTGAATTCAAGAAGAGGCTGTTAAATGTTTCTAGCATGCAATAATATAGGAGCAGACATTTTTTACTACAAAATAAGAACAACTATTTAATTCTGAATTTTTAAAATGGACTTGTCAATCTTTGCATTTAGAATAGTCTAAAATCCATTTCTAGGAAAACCAAGATGAAATTGCGGAGTTTAGCAGCTGGCTCTATAGTGGTAGCGCAGGCTTAATAAAATCAGTTCCACCAGTTGAAGGGTTTTGTTTGTCTGTTTTATTGGGGCGTTATGCCACTTTCAACATTATTTCAGTTACATCACGGCAACAGTTCACTTATTCATGATCCCTGAGTAAACAAACCAGTGCTAGGGTAGGAAATGTGCCTTGCCCAAGGTCACTCAATCATGATCGTCGTGCCACAACTGGAGATCGAACCCATAAAGTCCGGTTCCAAATCCCCAATGCTAACCACTCAATCACGGCGGATTCCTAGTTAAAGGGTTATAAACATTATGGTAAAAGAAGAAATGGCTCAGAGGTTTTCTGCTGCAGTTGTGTCCAAATGTGCATGCATGTCTGATAGGCCTCATTGGAATTTTCCACTATTTTCCACTCTTTTCAACAATATTTCGGTTATCCCTTTCCCACATACAACACATTTGCAGCAGATGAAATTGAAAACATTCAGGCAATAATATGGTAACTCTCTATTAATGAAGGTTTAACTAGAACTATCACTGAAGATGATAAATACCCCCTAAACAGCACCTTGACCTACACCATAGCTTAATAAGTAAAAGGGCCATAACTCTGTAAAATACAATGCAATTGTAACCCCTTTAGGATATGCACATCTCCTCTTGGTATAGAAGCTTCATGTACAATTTTATTGAATTCCACCCAGTGGTTTGTAAGAATATATAAATTCTTCATGTATGTAAGAAAAATTAGTGAAATAAGTTGAAAATATTGTGGTAAAGGAGAAATTGCTCATTATGAGCAATTATTTCTGAGGCATCACAAATCGTCTTTATGTGGGAAAGGGTTAAAAAGTACAGAGGGAAAAGTAATCCACCGCACTACTTTACATGACAGGTTGTAAAACTATGGCTCCCTGTTGATGTGTCTTTATTAACTTTATCAAATTCGATTTCACTGAACTACCTCTATTTACATGATATAATACACAGGCAGATATAATTGAAACATGACCAAAGGAAACCAGACAATGTTCTGGTCTTTGAAATTGTTTTTTCCCTACCAAGCTCCACTCAATACCTGATATGCTGTTTTAACTTTTACAAATCGGAAAGTTTTGGGGCAATAAATGGAGTCAATAGCAACAATAGAGTACATTCCTTGAAATTATATCCTCTTATTACATTGGCCATAACTTTGGCAATCATATAACAGAGATTGAAGTTACCTGCCCCTACATTACACTATCAGGTCAGGCATATAACCATTTGGAACACCTCAGCAGACTACATCTTAGATGTAGGGTACTGAAATCGACGGAGGAGTGCCAAATGGCATACAACAATAATGGCAGCATACTTTGGACATGGTAAAGCAAACAAAACGTTATAGAGACAACCTTTCTTGTGAACCAAATCTTTTAACCCTTTCCCACGTGCAGACGCAATAGCAGCAGACGACTTTTGAAAACACTGTGGCCAAACGTGAAATTGCTCATGATGAGCAATTTCTCCCTTGGCCACAATGTTTTCAACTTTATTTAACAATTAAGCTATCTTTTATGGAGATTTTTCAGGATTTTGTCTTGACGTTTTCAAAGTCGTCTGCTGCAGAATTGTTGTTTGTGGGAAAGGGTTAATATCTATAGTTTGATTCATTAAGTTTATTCCAAACATCAAGTTGTATTGGTTCCTTGAAGAGTTTACAAAAAGTAATTGTATACTTCTACTATTTTAAGTAAGTACGCTGGGTACCAGACTTGTTCCACACATACTAATTTACTATTTATATAATATACCTGGTATCAGACCTCAGCTTTGTTGATTCATACCAGATGTACTAATTTACTATAGAATGTCGGGTACCAGACTTCACTAAACAATAATAGTGCAACTTACAGGGTGACATTTCCTGATGGTGTTTGACATTTCTAAAAACATTGCATACCAGACTTATTGACAACATCATAACCATATCCCTCTGCCAACTGAGGGGGATAAATAATGTATAACTTTTAGAGAGTAGTAACAAAATATGAAAAAGGAGAAAGTTCTCTTGTATCTAAAATGAGTACACTTTGTAAAAATTCATATTTAACTCATTCCCACAAACACCAAACGAGCAGCAGACAACTTTGAAAATATTAACACAGAATAGGGCTCATCTCTATAAATGAAATGATTGTTTTTTAAGAACTGAAAACATTTGTAAAATGGGTAAATTGATCATCATGAGCGGTTTCTCCTTATGCCACAATGTTTCCTGCAGAGGCGTCAGGAAGCGTCTGTTTGTGGGAAAGCATTTAACCAGTCAACTTATGTTATATTTTCTGTTGTCTGTTTTGGAAACATTCAAATACAAAATGAAACATTAGAACAAGAGGTTTTTACTCCTTAAATATAAGCAAAACGAGCTCTTTCGCCTAGTGGCCATCATTTTATCTACAGATTGGAATAATTTGAACAATCTTTTTTTAAATTAATTATACATGTAAGGAAAGCAAGCCCAAGTGACTGCTAAGTGGCCATGGTTTTTTTATCAGATAAAAATAAATGGATATATATCTTGTTAAAAAAGGTCACCAAGGGAACAATTGTGCAAAATATTTTTCAAATCAGGCCAGTATGTAATTGCTTTTGGTCAAGAACATTTTTAAGTTTTCACTTTATATGGCAGCCATGTTTTTTAACAGATCAGAACAATTTGAACAATCTTGGAGGGTCACCCAAGGAACATTTGCGCCAAATTATTTTCAAAACAGCCCAGTGCTTTAGGACATGAAGATTTTTTAAGTTTTTACTATAAACATATAAGGAAAACAAGCTCCGCCCTGTTTTCCAACCAATCGGTATAATTTGAACAAATATGGCAATTACTTTTGAAACCTATATACCTCAATATCCAGTTCTTTCTGTTGCCCTTGTTCCGCTCTCAGTGTTTTCCATTCCTCTTTCATGAGGTCTTCTATAAATGTGTTCTGGTCTGGTGGCATCTGGAGATCTCTGAATTTGGCCTTCAACTTCTCACGGCTGTCTCTGAGTCTGTCCATACATCTCTTAAAATGTAAAGTTTATACCTTTTCAAATAATCAATTCCCAAATCAGCAGATGATGACTTTGAAATCATCTAGACAAAACAAGAGCACCGCATACGGCACAGACGCTCGACTGATAGGGATGAAACAGAAAAAAACAAGATGTGTTTGTGAAACACTGATGCCCCCGAATGGCAACATCTAGGTCAAAGGTCAAGGTCACCAGGTCAAAACTGTTGGTACTGACAGAAAGGTCATGCCACAAGGAATACACATGTGAAATATGGTAGCCATACCTGTTATGGTTCAAAAGTAGTGGTCAAGGTTAAAGTTTTTTTCGAGAATGGCAACATCTAGGTCAAAGGTCAAGATCGCAAGGTGAAAAATGTTGGTACTGACAGAAAGGTCATGTCACAAGGTATACACATGTGAAATATGGTAGCCTTATGGTTCAAAAGAAGTGGTGAAGGTTAAAGTTTTTTTTGAGAATGGCAACATCTAGGTCAAAGGTCAAGGTCGCAAGGTGAAAATTTTTGGTACTGACAGAAAGGTCATGTCACAAGATATACACATGTGAAATATGGTAGCCGTACCTGTTATGGTTAAAAAAAAGTGGTCAAGGTTAAAGTTTTTTTTCGAGAATGGCAACATCTAGGTCAAAGGTCAAGGTCGCAAGGTAAAAATTTTGGTACTGACAGAAAGTTCATGTCTCAAGGTATACAGATGTGAAATATGGTAGCCGTACCTGTTATGGTTCAAAAGTAGTTGTCAAGGTTAAAGTTTTTATTGAGAATGGCAACATCTAGGTCAAAGGTCAAGGTCGCAAGGTGAAAAATTTTGGTACTAACAGAAAGGTCATGTCATAAGGTATACACATGTGAAATATGGTAGCCTTATGGTTCAAAAGAAGTGGTGAGGGGGGCATAAAAATGAGCTAAACAAAAAACTAAACCAGACGACCACGCAGCCGATGACGCCAGGGTTATGACGATAGCTCTTGTTTTTTTCAAAAGTCGAGCTAAAAATGGTGATTTTCTAAAAATTAATGTATAACAATTGAATAACGTTGAAAACATTGTGGCAAAAGGTGACATTGCTCATAATCAGCAATTTCTCCTTTAACCAATATGTTTACAAAAGTTATCTGCTGCAGATGTGTAAGAATGTGTCTGTAAAGGGTAAAAGGATAACTGCTTAAACCAATTATCTGTTAACCCCCCTTTCCCTCATACAACAAATCATCAGAGACATCAGAGAGCGTCTGTATGTGGGAACAGGTTAATACTAAATTAGAATATCTTCAGATAACATCCGCTGACAAACGACAGCAAAGCTTGATGAAAAGGGACTTCATTTTAAATCTAAAACATAAGACTTAACCCTTTCCAACTTGCAGATGCATTTTGACACATCTGTAGCAGAAGACTTTTAAAACAATTATGGCAAAATAAGTAATTGCTCATTATGCCACAATGATTTCAACTCTATTCAATAATTAAACTTTCATTTATAGAGATTTTCAGTATTTTTGCCAAGACAATTTCAAAGTTGTCTGCTTCAGATTTGTTGTATGTGGGAAATGGTTAAACATA
Source organism: Serripes groenlandicus (assembly GCA_031761405.1). Lineage (NCBI taxonomy): Eukaryota > Metazoa > Mollusca > Bivalvia > Cardiida > Cardiidae > Serripes > Serripes groenlandicus. The sequence continues at coordinate 22,313,084 of JASEVX010000003.1, forward strand.
TTGGTATTGTCACCATCATTATCAAGTGTGCCAGCATAAGATCTCCTTGGTCAAGCTAAAATATAAACTTGACAATTAAAGTACTAGTTTAAAACAAAGTAGAAAATGCAGTACAAAAAAGGAGAATCTTCCCTTTCTGATTGAATTCCAATTTCTGAAGTATTCAGCTATTTGCACTGGATGTGGGTACTCAAAGTACCCACAACATAGGGTTTACAGGTATAAAAACGATTTTAGAACATGTTAAAAGCCGCTTATATATATATATGTGTACCTAGAGCTCTGCAAATGATGCAGTAATCCAGTATAGCCAACACACTTTGTTTGCGGCAGCCATGCAAAGTACTTTTGAAAGCCAATTTTGTTTGAAAGGGACCTGTTTTTGGATTGCATATTAATGAAGAGAAGAGTTAACAGCTTCCTAATTGATGAGCTCTCAGAAATTTTAACAGGGGTTTAATTTGCTCTCTTCAGTGAAATTTATCACCATATTTTCTCCTTTCAAATTAGAGAGGAGTTCCAACACAGATGTGCTTTTCCCATTACCTGTTTAATTTAAATATGCGTAGACTGTTCCAAATTGAGGGCAACTAAAGACAGATCTAGAAAAAGAATAATCATTGGGTTCTTCGACTTTTTATGAAAAATTCCCACAATTCTGATCACTATGATACTTGTATTTGAAAATATTCACATGGCTTAATAATAATGCAGACTCTACAAATCTCTTTGGTTCTATGTAATGGAAATCTGATTAAATGTTTCAGGGGAAATTGAATTAACCCTTTCCCTCATACGACAATTCTGCAGCAGACAGCTTTGAACATATTTGGTCAAAAAATGGAAAACATCTTTAATTGAATGGATAACCTATGACTAAAAATGGAAAACATTGAGGCAAAAGAAGAAATTGCTTGTTTTGAGCAATTTCTTCATTTGTCACTATGTTTTCTGTGTGTCTGCTGCAGAGGCTTCAGAAAGCGTCTATATGAGGGAAAGGGTTAACAAATACTCAGTATATGGTCATATCGGGATTGCCTTTATGGTTTTCCTCATGTAGATGCATTTTGGTTAAAACCATTTTGTCAAAAAGAGAAATTGCTCCTTTGGCCTCAAATGTTTTTAAATCTTTTCAATAATCATACCTCCATTAATAAAGATTTTCCATAATGTTGTAAAGATGAGTTGTCTTAGATCATATTTAAGAAGTTGTCTGCTTTGAAATTGTTTAAGGGAAAAAGTTGTTTAGCTCTAAATTTACCCCCCATCCAACCTGCTGACGCATTTTGCCGCCTGTGAAACAAAGACAAAAATGGGGAAAATGTCTGTCAATAAGAATTTAACCATTGGAACAAAATTAAAAACATTGTGGCAAAATGAGAAATTGCTCATCATGAGCAATTTCTTATTTTGCCATAATATTTTCCAAAGTCATCTGCTGCAGATGCATCAGATCCGAGTCTGCAAGTGGTAAAGGGTTAAACTTTAGAGGTCTGATGAAAGAACGTAATTCCACTGTTGTCTCAGGCATGGAAAACAGTCCAAAAGATTGTCAGTTTTCTTAAGGATACGATAAAAACGGATTTCCATTACGGGATAAATCAAATTCACAAGCTAGATCTACGGTAAATCTTGACAATCACTAAAATTGCGATCTCCCTGCTTTTACTACCATCAAAACTGTTTCTTTTCATTTGCCAGAAATCAATTCAACCAAATGCATTTCCTTCAAAACAGAGGGATCCATGACAAATAGATGAAATGTACAAAGAAATTACTTCCTTAAATCTTTAGAGCCTCTACTACATCAATATAATATATTTTATTGCCTTATCCCTTTCCAACATATAGACGCTTTCTGATGCATCATTCTGTAGCAGACAACTGCTCCATTTGTCACAATGTTTTCCACTTGTTTTCAGCAATAATACTTACAGTTATAGAAATTTTCCAAATTTTCGCCTAGAAGTATTCAAAGTGGTCTGCTGCAGATTTGTTGTATGTGGGAAAGGGTTAAGGTTTTGTGTGTGTGTATTATTAAACTGATATGGTGCACCTCTTAATCTTTCCAACAGAGAAAATGAAATGCTGTTGCTCGGGAGAGGGGTTGCTTTATAGAGGTTAAATAACTTCCGTTAAGAAACATCTTTTGGGAGAAAGCTGAGATTTTTGTTGTCTCCTCTTTTTGTTGTCAAGACATCCACAATTTTACAAGATCAATAAGATTTTAAGATATCTAATAGCGCACATTGAGAGGAGGCTTGTTAAAAAGTTTAATCACAATTGGCCTTGAGGATACACTCTGAAGAAGAAATTTAACCCTTTCCCATACACAACAAATCAGCAGCAAACCACTTGGAAATCATATATATGGAACATCTCTGTAATGTAAGTTCAATTTCTAATAGAGTTGAAAACATTTTGGTAAAAGGAGAAATTGCTCATGATGAGCAATTTCTTCTTTTGCAAAAATGTTTTTAAAAGTCTTCTGCTGCATGGGCATCAGAAAGTGTCTGTATGTGGGACAGAGTTAACTAGAAATGTGACCATAGGACACAGATGCTCCATCCACTTTTAGCCTTTCTCACAAAGTCAAGGGTCATTACTAAACACACAAGAATTCACGGTTTGGAGGCTATTTTTAATTAATTAAGGGACATAACTATCACATATTGGACGAATCGCCAATCAAAATCCATGGCGCAGAACATTCCTGAAAACTTTTGCAGATATGCATGACACAAAAATGCATGCTCTATCGGCTATCTTCTTAAGTAATTCAAGGACCAAAACCCTGCACATATTGGGAAACACAACAAACAAAACACTAGTTGCACAAATTGGGATGGTGTTGAAAATTTTCAGTTTTTCTTATTCAGTTTTAGAGATGCCAAACACAAGAAAGTATGCTCTGTAGACAATTTTTTAAGTAATTCAGGGGCCATAACTCTACAAGTGTTGGGCAAAACAACACACCCCAGTTGCACAATTTCCCTTTTAGGTGAAGTTTCTTTACTTTTGCTCATATATTTTTGGAGATATATGTGACACAAGATTGTTCGCAGACTGACAGACAAGGGAAAATCTACTACCACCACACTTTCAAAATGGGAGCATGAAAATATTGACAGATACATGACAGACTCAACACTGATGCACGAACAAACAAATTTGCCATCTAAGCAATTACCAGAGCAGGCCTCTAATTTGCTCTCAGGTGAAAGCTGTTGGAGATTTCTAAACTTTGGAGAAAATAAAAGATGCCTTAGTTGAAAATTATAGAAAAAGTCAGATTTTTTTTTTTTATCAATATTTCTATTTATATGTTTTTTTCTCTCTTCATATTTTCAAAAGCTCTCAAATGCAAAAGCTTGAAGTGTATTAAAAGTTGTCTTTGAAAGAGATAGATAGGACAACACAATTTTTTTACTAAAAGTTAACTTAGTTATTGCAAGACCCAATTCTACTTCCTGTTTTCCAGAATTCAATGTCCACATAAGGGTTTAGCCTTTTACCCATTGCAGATGCATTTTGAAGCATCTGCAGCAGATGACTGTTGGAAAAATTGTGGAAAAAGGAGAAATTGCTCATTACAATAAATTTCTCCTTTTTCCACAACGTTTTCAACATTTTTCAGTAATTATACTTTCAATTACAGAGATTATCTATATTTTTGTCTACATGTATTTAAAGTCGTAGATTTGTTGTATGTGAGTGAGAAAGGGTTTAATGGAAGACACAGTGTCATTTCCACCGTAATTCCCATAATGATATTGTCATTACGGAAATGAAAGAAGATGTCCGTATACAGCTAACAGGGTATAACCCTCACTGTCTTCCGACAACTAAAATGACCACCACAATCAATACGATCAACAAAGTGACCAGCCGTCACACAAAAATGTTACAATCGCTGTTTAACTTTGGCCAGTTCTTTTCCAATTGATAATACACACGAACATTAATTAAAACAGAGGAATTTCAAGTTTTCTCACAAAATCTTTAATTAATAAAGACCCATTTTTATGCATCTGAATCAGTCGCCATCTTGGCAATTATGATGAGCAATTATCTTTACCAAATTCTTCTTTTGCAACCATTTTTTTTTTACTCCATTCAAGAATAATACTTTATATCATACAGATTTCCCACTTTTTCGGCCAAGATATTTTTTCTTTCCCACATGCAACTGAACCTGAGCAGACGACTTTGAAAACATTTAGCCCAAATCATGGAAACATTCCTTAAATGAAAGAATAACTATTTAATAAAGTTAAACACATTGTGGCAAAAGGATCAATTTCTCCTTTTGCCATAATGTTTTCAAAAGTTGTCTGCTGCAGAGGCGTAAGAAAGCGTCTGTTTTTGGGAGGTTAAAATTGTCTGCTGCAAAATTGTTGTATGTGGGGAAAGGTTAAAGTGTCTTACTTAAAGTTAAAGTCATCAAAGTTTATTTTATGGTTCTGTAAGAGAATTATTTATAGGGAACATAATCAGAGTACTGTGATGTTTAATCCAAAGCAGTTGACGTTGAATACATCTAGGGAAATACATAGAGCATCTCTATAAATGTTGAAAACATTGTGGCAAAATGAGAAATTGCTCATATGAGCAATTTCCCTTTTTGCCACAATGTTTTCAAAAGTTGTCTGCTGCAGAGGCGTCAGAAAACATCTGTATGTGGGAAAGAGTTGACATATTCTCTCAAAATGGCGATGCATCCTCCCTAGAACAACACTGATATGGTCTACAACAGGGTCCTTGTGGAAGGAAAGATTGTAAGGGAAAAGAGAAAATGCTGAATAAGTTAATCAGTTCTTTTTCGAGCTGCTTTCTTTCAAGTCATCAACAGCAGAGGCTGCTGAAAATGTCCACATGAGGGAAACGGTTAGAAGATCATGAAATAAATCTGTTCTTCCTAGCAAAATCCAAAAGGTTCTTTTAGCTTGATAAGAGCTGCACACCAGGAAAAACAACCTAAACCCTTTCCCACATTCAACACATCTGCAGCAGACGACATTGAAAACATCTACTACAGATATGGAAAATCTTTAGAAATGAAGGTATAATTACTGAAAAACAGTTGAAAACATTGTGTCAAAAGGAGAAATTGCTTGTTTTGAGCAATTTCTCCCTTTATCCCAATGTTTTTCAAAAGTCGTCTGCTGCAGATATGTCAAAATGCGTCAAGGTGGGAAAGGGCTAATACATAGGGAATTATATGTTGCAGTAGAAATACAGGTTTTAGTATTGAACTACGAGGGGCTCGGACAATTGATATTTTGCGAGGACCGCGAGAGATGTCAAATTGTCCACGCCCAGAGTAGACTATACAAAAACCTGTTTCGCTAATGCAACATCATTTTCGTTTTATTATTTACCATGTATAATTTTTTAAGAAGGAATAAAGAACAAAAATCTATATTTTATGATTGGTGTGTGAACCAGATCCAACTATCACATTTTAATGACATAAAACGCATATTTCAATTGACGTCACATTATATATCAGTGACGTACCATGACCATATTTGGTATCGTATTTGACTAGGTCAATCTGTCATGTTTGTCAAACGGCGCATGACCACCTGCATGTATTTGCGCCGGAAAATGTGCAGGTATAAAATAAAAAATATTTATGACAATTGTAGGGACATCATTCTTCAATATCTAAATTCAAACTTTCTAACAGAAGTTTTGTTAAACCTTTCATGTGTAATTGTCAAACAGTGCAGAACCAGAACAGATTAATGGCAAAGATGCACAAGTTAGTCAGGATTAACATTATTTGCAAAATGTCCTTTGGTTAGTTTTCCAAGAGCACGGTTCTAAAGTTGGTTGATTGGCTTCAAACTCCATTTTCAAGATTTTTTCATGTATATCATGATGACCAGTTCACCTACCTACTTTGCTTTCTCACCCTAGAACCAACTGGCTGCTTTTCCACATAGTCTGTTAGCCCATTTGAGGAAGAAGAATGATGTGTGTCACATTGACTAAGTGTGTCATACATCAGAAAAAATGTTGGCAAAGCGATTCCAAAACACAACCCAAACAATATAACAACTGGTATTGCTACCAACTGAGCGAGATATCAGGGCTAAGTCTTAACTCTTTCCCTTATATATACGCTTTCTGATGCTTCTGCAGCAGACAGCTTTTTGAAAACATAGTGACAAAAGAAGAAATTGCTCAAAACAAGCAATTTCTCCTTTTCTCAATATTTTCCACTTTTAGTCATAGGTTATTCATTCAATTATAGAGATTTTCTATTTTTTGACAAAATATGTTCAAAGTCGTATGAGGGAAAGGGTTGAGTAGACGTGATATGTGCCTTTTAGACATGACAAATAACAGCATCACAATTCCCTGTTCAACTCTAATAATTTGTTGACACGCAATTTCTGATGACAATCAGCAGACAAATTATACATGATAAAATAGATCAGGGAATTTGCTAATTGTCTATTTCTGTTACCGAATGATTTCTACTTAGAAAGGTAATTACAACATAAATCTAAGAAGCTTTGTAAACCCTTTCCCAAATAAAACAAATCCGCAGCAGAAGACTCTGAAAAGTATCTACACAAAAAATAAGGAAAATCTATATCAAAATGAATGTTTTATCATTGAATAGTTTGTTGAAAACATTGTGGCAAAATGCAAAATGACTTGGTATATGATCCATTTTTCTTTTGCCACAATCTTTTCAAAAGTCATCTGCTGCATACGCATCAAAGTGTGTCTGTAAGTGTGAAAGAGTAAACAAGTCTTCAACTATTTAGTGGAGCTATTTCACCCTACAGTCAATTTAAACTCCCAATGATACTTTAGCAAAGACTACCATTATAATTGCTAATATCTCTTTGAATTTCCTGGTTTGAAATTGAATGGTTTTACTTGGTTTATTCATAAATTATTGGGATTTTATGCCATTTTCATCATTATTTGAGATACATCATGGTGACAGTTGACTCATTTAATAATAATGATCCCTGGGTAAAGAAACCATTACTGGACTAGGAAATTTGCCTTGCCCAAGGCCACTTCTTGAAATCAAATGTTGTTTTATGCCATTTTCAACAGTATTTTAGATACACCATGTGTTACCGAAGGAAATAACCAATATCAGCACAACCCTGAGCGTCAACTAGCAGTCTTTAGCATGTCATAATGAGTGCCGTTTTCCCACTCTATAATCATACCTTCAATTGTAAAGATTTTCCATACTTTTGCCCAGTAGATATCAAAGTTGTCTGCTGCAGATTTGTTGTATTTGGGAACGGCTTAACAAATGTTTTCGGAAGAAGATCAATTTCCTAGCCATTAATATTTTCAACTGTACTTCTATACTTCCTATTTCCAATATGCAATAACATATTTTCCATAAACATTTTATAATATGCAGACAAGCAATATCTCCTTAACCTACAATGTTTCCAACTCTGTATCCAAAACAATATTCCTTATTTCTGATTGATGCCATACTTTTAACAAACATATTCGATTGATTGATTGGAACTTAACCCTTTCCTTCATATAGACGCCTCTGCAGCAGACTGCTTTTTGAAAACATGGCAACAAAATAAGAAATTGCTCAAAATGAGCAATTTCTCTTATTGTCACCATGTTTTCCACTTATAATAATATTCAATTATTGTACCTTCATCTAAAATGAGTTTCTTAAAATATTCAGGTATGTTTTCAAAGTCGTCTGCTGCAGAGTTGTCAAATGTGGGAAAGGCAGGGGTGGCAAAATCCATTGTCCGTATAGCCCAGCTTGTCCCAGAGCCTGTACGGACAAGTGAAATTCGAGATCTGTAGGGATTTACTATATAAATATCATACGGACAAGTGCAAAATAGCATTTTGAAAAAAAACAGACAAGTAATTCAAAATCATATTTCACCACCCCTGAAAGGGTTAACAATCATCACACGTACAGCAGGCAGTTCATTACTGTCCATGTGTTCCCTGGGTTTCTAACACAAGCCATTCCAAGCTACTGCTTGCTTTTCGACATAGACTGCTAGCCCTTTGGTGGGAGACGAGTGACACCTGTCATATTGACTTTTGGTCAAGCTGTGGATCAAACTCAAAACCCCATGATTTATATAAATCAGCCTTTCTAGAGGAGTTTGTCATAATCATTCAAAGCAGTATAAATATAAGGTAAACTGCTAACTCTTTCCCACCTACAACAAATTTTCAGCAGTCGACTTAAATATGGGAAATCTCTGCAAAAGAAAGTATGATATTTAAATAGAGTTGAAAACACTGTGACAAAAGGAGAAATTGCTCATAATGAGCAATTTCTCCTAAAAATTGTCACAAAGTTTTCAAAAGTCCACAGCTGCAGGGGCGTCAAAAAGTGTATGTATGAGGGAAAGGGTTAACAAATATCACTGCAACCATTCCAACAAAGTTATTTCTCAAATCTGCCCTATAGGATTTCCCACATGCACACTCATGTGCAGAAGACGACATTAAATTCTTGAAACTAAATAAAACTTTCAACCAAGGTTCTGTAAATTTCAAAGATTCTTAATCCTTTCCCTCTTGTTTCTAGGCATCTGCAGCAAACGACTTTTGAAAAAATTGTGACCAAAGGAGAATTTGCTCATTTTGACCAATTTCTCCTTTAAAGACAATGTTTTCAATTTTATTTTTTTCATTTATAGAGATTTTCCTTATTTTTTACCAAAGTTATTTCAAAGTTATCTGCTGCAGATAAATGTGGATGTGGGAAAGAGGACTAAAGAATTTAAATAGATTGTGCAAAGAATCATTAAAAGCTGACCAGATAGAGCAAGAGGGAAACATCCAGACGTTCAAAACTAACACCAAAAGGTCACGAAAGACGTACAATAATGTAACTGCCAGAGAATAGACTAATAAATGGCAGGAAAAACCAAAGAAAACTATTTGAACAGATAATAAATGTCTGAGAACTGTTTATAAGATACTTCATTAACCCTTTCTCACATAAAACAAATCTGAGGCAAACTCGCTGAAAACATCTAGGCAAGAACAGATAAAAGCATGCTTATTGATTCGAGTTGAAATCATTCTGAAGGAGAAATTGCTAGTCATGTGAAATTTCTTCTTTTATTGCAATGTTTTAAAGAGTTTTCTTCTGAAGATGCGTAAAAAAGTGTAGGGATGTGGGAAAAGATTAATCCCTTTACATGATACACTTCTCTGTAGCCTGATAGATCAGGATGAAGAAGCTGGTTAATTCCCAACAATATCTGAACTAAACGCTTCACTGTAGGATACTCATTATATAGGACTGTCTCAGTAAGACAATTCTTTAGATTACCCTCAACATAGGCTTTACAGGTCAAATAAAGATTTTTAAAAAACTAAATACTCCACTCATTTAATGCTGTGATCCTTGAAGTATACATATATATATATATTTCATTATTTATCTATTTTTGCCTTATTACATGAATAACTCAAATTGTTACTATTTTGATAAAATAATAATATCAGAAAGGAAAAGAATTAATATCATAAGCCATTGTTCATAATAATCAAGAGCTTCCATTTCCTCAAAAGAGTTTAAATGGTAGCTTACTGTACATAACAGATAAGAGAAAGGTTAGGAGAAGAAGGGAAAGGGGTTTGAGGGAACAAGCTGTCCGTTTTAGGTTTCTCTCATCAAACATTCATTGTTTCTCGGCACATTTAACAGACAAACTAGGCAGAAAGTTGTTAGGTTTTTTCTGTGTTTGGGGGAAAAGGCTGTTACAATTCGAGCACAACAACATGTTAACTGCCTTGACAGCTGTCTAGTGTTATCCAGCAACTCACCAAACATTGGGAAAGTAGTAGCCATATATAGCTCCTGCGTAAAAGATAATTAAGTTTTTGATTTGTTCAATTTGAGGACAGATTGGTTTTAATTCCTTCCATTTTCTTCGTTTAACTTGATCCTGTTTCTAAGAACATGCTTCTGGCCAAATTTCCGTGGCAGTAATTAATTCACAATATAATGTTCCCACTATTTTCAAGGAAATCTTCTGAAAATTTCGAGGACCAACAATTAAGCAAAGTTAATCGTTTCATTTAACTTATTGGTTTGTAATTGGTGAAATTCACAAAAATAAAATCTTCCAAGTAAAACTTATAATTTACCTTTCTTTAACCTTTTCCCACATTCAACAAAAGTGAAGCAGACGACTTTGAAATCATGCAAAATCTCTAGAAATGAAAGGATATTTATTGAAAAGACTTGAAAATATTTTGGTAAATTGAGAAATTGCTCATAATAAATATGAGCAATTTCATCATTTGCAACATTGTTTTCAAAAGTGGTCTGCTGCAGTCTGTATTTGTGAAATACAACATACAACAAAACTGCAGCAGACAAATTTAAAAACATCGATATAACACAAAAATTTGGAATTTTTTATAAACTAAAGTATAGTTAATGAATACAATAGAGGTGAAAACATTGGCGAAAATCTCCTTTTAACACAATGCTTTCAAAAATTGTCTCCTGCATATGTGTTAAATGCATCTGCAAGTTGAAGAGGGTTAAGCAACCTATAACAGTAATTTAAAAAAAAATGTTTGAACAATTGAGGCTTTGTTTAATACATGTACTGACAATAATATCTCAAATCTGGAAGGAAAATTTCTGAGTTGTTTGCGATTTCTTTTTTTCCTAAAATATTTTTTAACGTTGTCTGCTGAAGAGACATCAAAATGATGTCTGTATAAAGGAAAAAGTTAATAGAGCATGTACTTGATAGATTATATGTCGTCTGCTTGGAAAAATTATATTTTTGAAAATCAATTCAAGTTATAGACCAGACAACATACACAAACACCTATATATACAGAAGACTTATGACATCTCAGCAGCAGAAAACATTTGAAAACATTGAAGAACCAGGAAAAATTGCTTATTTCGAAATTTCTCCTTTTAATACATTGAATTAAATTGATTGATTGATTGATTCGGGGGTTTAACGCCTTTATCAACGTTTTTTAAGTCACATCACAGTAGCCCTTTCACCTACTCATGAGGTTTTCCTGGCTTTCTTATACCAGTACTCCACAATGCTTTCCAAGCAACTTGCTGCTTTTTCACATAGACTGTTAGCCTATTGGTGGAAGACGAATGACGCTTGTCAGTGATATTTGTCAAATGTCAGAAAGGATGTTGACTGAGCAGGGGGTTCAAACTCACAACCCTTGATTGACAGCCTGCACCATGTAAACAAAAAATCCCGATATTTTTCAAAGCAGACCATTCAAAAATTTATATCAGGTTAACCTATTCCACCATTTCATGGCTGAGGTATAGAAGGGTCAGTTTGTGTGAGATTTAAATTCACACCCACTAAACCCTTTCTCATAAACAACAAATCTTTGCAGCAGCCTGTAAAAAACAAGAGGCCCAAGAGGGCCAGTATCGCTCCACGGCCATAAGGCAAAAATCAAATCTCCAAACAGCCCTGCACCCTAGTGGCTATATTTTTTACCAACCACCGCCTGACACTTTCGGAGGAGAAGATTTATTAAATTTTCACTATGGTCATATAGAGCAAAATAGCCCCGCCCTCTGGCGGCCATATTTTTCAACCAATCAACATGGCTTGAAGGAATCTGATAGAGGGTCACCCAAAGAACATTTCTACAAAATTATTTGAAAATCGGCTGAACACTTTCGGAGAAGAAGATTTTTTAAGTTTACACTATAGCTATATAAGGCAAAATAGCCCCGACCCTGGCGGCCATGTTTTTCCACCAATCAACATTTCTTGAAGGAATCTAATAAAGGGTGACCCAAGGAACATTTCTACAAAATTATTTAAAAATTAGCCTGACACTTTCGGAGGAGAAGATTTTTTTAATTCTCTCTTTAGCCGTATAAGGCAAAATAGCCCCGCCCTCCGGCGGCCATGTTTTTTTACCAATCAACATGGCTTGAAGGAATCTGATAGAGGGTCACCCAAGGAACATTTCTACAAAATTATTTGAATATCTGCTCAACACTTTCAGAGAAGAAGATTTTTTAAGTTTTCACTATGGTCATATAAGGCAAAATAGCCCCGCCCTCTGGCGACCATGTTTTTCGACCAATCAACATTTCTTGAAGGAATCTAATAAAGGGTCACCCAAGGAACATTTCTACAAAATTATTTGAAAATCGGCCTGACACTTTCATAGAAGAAGATTTTTTAAGTTTTCACTATTTTTTTCTTTTGGTTGCCATGGAAACCAGAATTATGGATGGATCAAAAAAAATTGAAGGAATTTAAGAGAGGACATTGAGAGGATGCTTCCTATGAAGTTTCAACCAAATTGGCCAAGTGGTTAGTGAGAAGAAGTCGTTTAAAGGAAAAAGTTAACGCACGCACGGACGCACGACGGACAATTCGCCATGACATAAGCTCGACTGGCTTTCAGCCAGTGGAGCTAAAAATGAAAAATCTGTATGAAGGAACATATGAGCCATCCAACAAGAAAACCAACATTGTTGACTCGGCGTAATGTATTGACCAAGATCAGCCTAAGCATATCGCACAGACTCACCCGGATAGACACTTTTCGCCTCCTGTGAATTTTCTGTTTCAGGAATCTTTACTCTATACCTAAGACGGAATGTGTCTGCCCGGATCAGTCTGCGCAGGCTGATCTGAGTCGATACATTACGCAGAGGCCATAATGTTGATTTTCTCGCGGGACAGCTCATATATGTAGTATATATAGTAGGAGAAATTTCACCTTTTGCCAAAATGTTTTCCAGAGTCATCAGCTGCAGAAATGAGTGTAACCCTTTCCTACATACAGATGAACTTTGATGCATCTGCTGCAGACGACTGTTGAAAAAGTTGACATAATGAGCAATTTCTCCTTTTGCAACAATGTTTTAACATTATTCAATAATTAAACTTTCCCTGCCAGAGATTTTCTGACTTTGACAAGAAGTTTTGAAAGTCGTCTGTTGCATACTTGTTGTATGTGGAAAAGGGTTCAGAGAATGTTTCTTTTTAGCCACAATGTTTTCCAGTCATCTGCCTCAGAAATGTCAAAATGTGTTTGTATACACGTGGGAAAGGATTTAACACTTTCCCTCATATGACAATTCTGAAGCAGACGACTTTGGAAACAATTGGCAAAAATCTGAAATATCGCCATAAATGATAGTTAAATTATTAAATAGAGTTGAAAACATTTGAGTGGCAAAGGGGGAAATTGCTCATCATGAGTAATTTCTCCTTTTGTCACAATGTTTTCATAAGTCGCCTGCTGCAAATGTGTTGGAATGCGTCTGCAAGTGTGAGAGGGTTTAAGGCACTCAGCAGAAGCAATTTGGTCTTTTGTCCCAATGGATATAATCACCAATATTGGTACCTTTCCCGACGTTTTTCTGTTGTGACAAATGACAATTTTCCATTTCAAGGCTGTAATTTGAGGAGAACAGAATATTGGTTTTGGCCCGCAAAACACTACCAAAGTGTCAGCTACTTTCTCCTCATGATTTACCTAAACTACGTCTGAGAGAATCTGAATAGCAATCAGAGTTCAATCAACAGTGTCATTACATAAAGGGCTACTTATTCACTTTCCCTCATACTGATGGTTTTTGACGCCTCTGCAGCAGACTACTTTTTAAATAATTGTGACACAAGGAGAAATTGCTCATGGTAAGCAATTTCTACCTCTGTCACAATGTTTTCAACTCTTTCCAATTGTTAAACTTTCCTTTATCCTTAGAGTTTTGATATTTAAGCCAAGACGTTTTCAAAGTCATTTGCTGCATATTTGCTGTATGTGGGGATAAGTTAACACAATGACAAATCTGCAGTAGACAACTTTGAAAATATCTAGGCAAACGAGAGGCTCAAGATGGTCAGTAATGCTTCACTGTCATTGGGCAAGAATGAACTCACTATTGCCATATAATGCAAGAAATCTGCACCCCCTGGTGGCCATATTTTTTTACCAATTAACACGACTTAAAGGAATCTGAAAGAGGGTCACCAAACAAACAAAACAACTTACCAAAAAGAACACTTAATTATTCAACTTCATACTCTTGGAGGAGAATTTTTTTTAAAGTTTTCACTTAAGCCATCATTAAAGGCAAAAATGCATTTAGTCCAATCAGCATTGCTTTAACCCTTTCCCCCATATAGATGCTTTCTGACGCCTCTGCAGCAGACAGCTTTTTGAAAACATAGTGACAAAAGAAGAAATTGCTCAAAATGAGCAATTTCTCCTTATGACACAATGTTTTCCACTTTTATTCATAGGTTATCCATTCAATTATAGAAATTTTCTTATTTTGGACAAAATATGTTCAATGTCGTCTGCTGCAGAATTGTCGTATGAGGGAAAGGGTTAAGGAATCTGAAAGAGGCTCACCAAAAAAAAATGAAAAATCTGCCTGATACTTTCAGTTTGTGTGGATATTTTTAGAGTTGTATCTTTTGGTTTCCATGGAAACCAGAATTTTGCATGGATCAAACAAGTTGAAGGAACTTGGGAGAGGACATTGAGAGGATGCTTACTATGAAGTTGCATTCCAATTGGCCCAGTGGTTATACAGGAGAAGTTGATGCATGGATGTACACGCAAACTCATGGACAATTTGTTGTAACATATATAAGCTTAGCCAGTGGTGCTAAAAAGTGAATTTTCTCTATAAATGAGAGTATTATTATTGAAGAGTGTTGAAAACATTGCTTATCAAGAGCAATTTCTCATTTTGTCATAACATTTCAATTTTTTCCATACTAGATCATTTAAAGAGAATTTTTTAAAGTTATCCCTTTCCCCCATACGACAATTCTGCAGCAGACGACTTTGAACGTATTTTGTCAAAACATAGAAAATCTCCATAATTGAATGGATAACCTATGATAAAAAGTGGAAAACATTGTGGCAAATGGAGAAATTGCACGTTTTGTGCAATTTCTTCTTTTGTCACTATGTTTTCAAAAAGCCCTCTGCTGCAGAGGCGTCAGAAAGCGTCTATATGAGGGAAAGGGTTATTACCTACATGTTTTCAAAGTTGTCAGCTTCTGAATTGTTTAAATGGGAAAGAGCTTCTAGTTTTTTTGCTACCTTCCCAAAATGCTTTGATAGTATTAAAGAAAATACAACAAATCTGCAGCTGACAACTTTGAAAACATTCCCGAAAAAAATTGGAAACTCCCTCTAAATGAAAAAAATAATAATTGAATAGAATTGAAAACGTGGTGACAAATGGAACATGAGGCCCAAGAGGGCCAGTATTGCTCCATGGCCATTAGGCAAAGATTAAATCTCCAAACAGCTCCGCCCCCTGATGCCCATGTTTTTTTACCAATCAACATGGCTTGAAGGAATCTGATAGAGGGTCACCCTAGGAACATTTCTGCCAAAATTATTTAAAAATCAGCCCGACACACTCGGAGAAAAAGTTTTTTTAAGTTTTCACTATAGCCATATAAGGCAAAATAGCCCCAACCCCCTGCCGGCCATAGCTTTTGACCAATCAACATGGCTTGAAGGAATCTGATAGAAGGTCACCCTAGGAACATTTCTACAAAATTATTTGAAAATCAGCCTGACACTTTCGGAGGAGAATTTTTTAAGTTTTCACTATTGCCATATAAGGCAAAATAGCCCTGCCCTCTGGCGGCCATGTTTTTCGACCAATCAACATGGCTTGAAGGAATCTGATAGAGGATCTCCCAAGGAACATTTTTATAAAATTATTTGATAATTGGCCAAACACTTTCAGAGGAGAGGATTTCTACAAAATTATCTGAAAATAGGCCAAACACTTTCGGAGGAGAGGATTTCTACAAAATTATCTGAAAATAGGCCTGACACTTTCGGGAGAAGTTTTTTAAGTTTTCACTATAGCCATATATGGCAAAATAGCCCCGCCCCCTGGTGGCCATGTTTTTTTTCGTCCAATCAACTTGGCTTGAAGGAATCTGATAGAGGGTCACCCAAGGAACATTTCTACAAAATTATTTGGAAATCAACCAGACACTTTCGGAATAGAAGATTTTTTAAGTTTACGCTATTTTTTTCAGGAGAGGACATTGAGAGGATGCTTCCTATGAAGTTTCATCCTAATTAGCCAAATGGTTAGGGAGGAGAAGTTGTTTGAAGCAAAAAGTTAACAGACGCACGGACGCACAACGGACAATTCGCCATGACATAAGCTCCTATGGCTGAAAGCCAGTGGAGCTAAAAATTGCTTGTTTTGAGCAATTTCTTCTTAAGATTTCAATAAGCTGTCTGCTGCAGAAAGCATCTATATGAGGGAAAAAGTTAAAACAAGATAAATATTTACAGGACGTTCAATTATTCTTATCAGTTCAACTTAACATTTAAAGTGAATCTGCATTTAAATTTGAAGTGCAACATGTCCTAAGCCCTTAGGCCCCAGGGTATCTTTTAACCTATCAAGAGTATTTGAACACACTTTGTAGAGGGTCATCTTAGGAACATTCTGCAAAATTATCTTATAATTTGACAAGCACTTTCGAAAGTGCTGTCATTTTGCTCTTTTCTGATGCCACCAGGCGGCTACATTTTTCAATAAAAGAATGACTTAAACAAGCTCCGGAGAGACATATGAGGAACATAAGGTGTAGAGCATATAAGTTTCTTTTGCGAGTAAGTAACTTCGCATCAACTTTGTCAAGGTCAGCTTAACCCTTTCCCTCATATAGACGCTTTCTGACGCTTCTGCAGCAGACGGCTTTTTGAAAACATAGTGACAAAAGAAGAAATTGCTCAAAACGAGCAATTTCTCCTTTTGACACAATGTTTTCCACTTGTAGTCATAGGTTATCCATTCAATTATAGAGATTTTCTATTTTTTGACAAAATATGTTCAAAGTCGTCTGCTGCAGAATTGTTGTATGTGGGAAAGGGTTAAAATGAGAAAAATTGACAGAAAAAAGCAATTTCTACGTGTTTTTTTTTTATTATATACATATCAAATTTACACCAATTGTAAAACAAGTTTTCAGTTTATATTAATAACTCGCTCTCGATGTCTCCTTCCTGGAGACAAGGAGACATAACCAGTACTCCTGGCATTTGCCTTGAAAAAATCCAAAGGAACAACCTGCTGATCACAGTATTCGAACCCGAGGACCATAAACAAGCGTAAGTGAGTTACACCAATTGTCTTACCTTCCTATAAGTCTCTTTCCATGGTGGGGTTCTGGTCTTATACAGATCTCTGTGAGCCTTGACAGTTTTATTGCTGCTCATTCTGACCTATGAGGTTAATGCTGAAAATAAAATTGAGCAATTTGGTCACAGTCTGCTTGATTTGCTAATCAGTCACAGGAGCATTTCATATAGACGATAAATAGTAATGGTGCTGAAGCAAATTCTTCATCTGCAATAGTCGAAATTAATCCTAGGCAGGGTTTCTGTTTTTTACGGATCATGACGGACTTTCTCTTACTGTATCTCATACTTGTATATATATGATTACATTTGTCCATATTTCATTATTTTAATGTGACAGTGACTAAAATAGTCCACCCCCATGCATTTAGATGAGAACTGCCCAGAGCTCTTGATAAGACGAGTATTTCACATCCCAAAATCCTAAAATAACCCTCAAACAGTATGTTGTGGGTACTCAAAAGAATCGTTTAATTGAGTCATAAGAGATATTGTTGGGGAAACAACAGTTTACTCCTCCTTATCTAGACCTCTGAACTGTCCCATCCCCTGTTCTTGCGCATGCCATCAGACCAATTTTAACCCTTTCCCTCATACGACAATTCTGCAGCATTCTGACGACTTTGACCGTATTTTGTCAAAACATAGAAAATCTCCATAATTGAATGGGTAACCTAGCTATAACAAAAAGTGGAAAACATTGTGGCAAAAGGAGAAATTGCACGTTTTGTGCAATTTCTTCTTTTGTCACTATGTTTTCAAAAAGCAGTCTACTGTAGAGGTGTCAGAAAGCGTCTATATGAGGGAAAGGGTTAAGCCTCCAAGAAAAAATAACAGCACTATCAATAATTGTAGGCCTCCAATCACAAATTATCACTTGTATAATCAATTATCTTGAGAGGGGAAAACGCTCTGTTTTTTATCTCTGCCCTATTCCCAAATGTTCTGCCCAGTGTTGAACATTTAAATTTCTATGCAAATTGATCCATGTCAGTAACACGGAACAGAGCTACAGATTTGAGAATTAACCCTACCCCAAGGCAAAGACCTAATAATGTGTTATTAGGTCTTTGCCCAAGGACAGCCACATGTTGAGGCACCGGCAGTAAATGACTTAATAAGACTTATTATATAGTTTGGTATTGGAGACATCTTTGCAAAAAAGGAATTGCTCATCATGAGCAATTTCGTCTTTTGCAAGACTTTTTTCCACTGTATTTGATAATTAAACTTTCAGTTATAGAGATTTAAAAATGTTTTGCCCATAAAACTTCACAAGTCCTCTGCTGCAGATTTTTTGTATACATGTGGGAAAGGGTTAAAAATTGAATGCTTTAGGATGCAGTATGAATACAGCAGATCAGAAATAATTCAGTGACAAAACTTTATTTCCAATTTCTCACATACAACAAATCTGCAGCTGAATGACTTTGAATGCATAATAATGCATTTATTGAAACAAGTTAAAAAATATTGTGGCAAAAGGGTAATTGCTAAATACAAGCAATTTCTTCTCTTGTCACAATGTTTTCAAATGCGTCAGCAAGTGGGAAAGGGTAAACTTTCCCTCATACGACAATTCTACAGCAGACGACTTTGAACATATTTTGTCAAAACATGGAAAATCTCTTTAATTTAATGGATAACCTAAGATTAAAAGTGAAAAACATTGTGGCAAAAGGAGAAATTGCTCATCTTGAGCAATTTCCTCTTTTGTCACTATGTTTTCAAAAAGCTGTCTGCTGCAGAGGCATCAGAAAGCGTCTATATGAGGGAAAGGGTTAAAAGAAAATGACATATTTATTGAAGCAGATATTTTCCTTCTATGAACATTCAGAGAACAATTTTAGAAATATAATTTTTATTAGAATTATTGATATATATATATTTCTGCTATTTTTTTTCTGAATAAGCCAGGTTAGTTACATATTTAATATATCAAATTTCGTTTGATGGATTAGGAAATAATAGAAAATAATTAAGCAGATAATGGTTCCAGATCATCATGCAAATTACAAAATGTGTGTAACATGATATCCCATTCTAAATTTCATCAAGCCATGTCATACAAAGATTGATTTTGTATCAAACTATTATGATCTTACTTCACTAGAACCTTATTTTAATCCTTTCCCATATATACAACATGTTTGCAGAGGGGACGAGCTTGAAAACATCTAAGTAAAATCTCAATAAACAAAAGATTGTTTTTTAATACAGTTGAAAACACCATCATGAGCAATTTCTGTGAATGTTTCAAAATGGGTCTGCAAGTGGGAAAGGTTTAACATGTCTGTAGCAAATGGTGTTCGTTACAGCAGACAACTTTCATAAATATTATGAAAAAGGAGAAAACATCTGCAGTTAGGCGAACATTTTATCTGATTTAATTTAGTTTGCTTTTTCTAGAACAGTGTATGTAGCCTTCATCAGGACATGTTCTCAATAAAATGTCAGACTCCATGTCCCTTGTTTGCAATGGTCACAAACATAGTCTGATGAGATTTTTGTGAAATCCCAGAGCTCTAGATAAGGGGGTTTTACATGTTCTAAAATACTTATCAATGACCCTCTAACCCTATGCTGTGGGTACTGAGATGATTCTTTTGAGTACCCACATCGTAGGGTTTGCTTTAATATTAAGAGAGAAATTGCGGGGAAAACAGCTGAATACCCCTCCTTATCTATACCTCTATCTATCCTGTAGAAGGCTTTGTGCCCAAATATAGATTTGAAGAGTGTTCTTATTGTTATATATATTCTACAAAATAGAACTTACAAAAGTTTTATATAAGTGTAGATCATATAATTATGATTGCCTATCAAGCCTTTTATAAAATGTGTCTTTATGCGCCTTGGCGTATGTCATTTTGTTTACGCAAAAATCTTTAACAATAGGCATTTTGAAAAATACTGACTAAGTGTAGATCATATAATTATGATTGCCTATCAAGCCTTTTATAAAATGTGTCTTTATGCGCCTTGGCGTATGTCATTTTGTTTACGCAAAAATCTTTAACAATAGACAATTTGAAAAATACTGAAGTTCTGACTATCTAAATTTTCAAAAGTAGGTCAAGATGACCATGTTTCTAAACACTTATTGATTGACTGTTTGGTGTTATATGCTGTTTGCGATAATTGTTCACTTATGTCACAGCATTTCCTGGGCAAGTTAGTTACCAGAACTACTCGTCCATTTGTCCTGATATCAGTGAATCAGTTGTACTGCTAACCCCATAACTTTAAGGACCAAGGAGCGTACTAGCCAATACTACAATTTTTAAAGTCTGCCTGGGGATCGAACCTGCAACATCTCACACCAGAGGAGGAAACTCTACAACATCGAAACCAAAGTGGTTCTAAATTATTACATTGTAACTGAAATCATAATAGCAAATTGAATACATTTCTTACAGTGCATTATAGAACACTGTCAAGTCATACCTTCAAACATGACAGGTATTTTGGAAAAAAAGAATTAAAAATAGGCTCTTCATTTGGGAAAATTGATCGCTATTATTAGTGGCCGGGCAAAAGCCCGCGACTCCTATTTTTAATACGCTTATAGGTAACATGTGTGAGATATTTTTTTTTTTTTTTTTCAATAACCCATGAAGCTTTTTGAAATGAAACTGGAAAAATCCATGGGGGCCGCCATTTTGGATATATATAAAAAGCAGACGTAAACCACAGATTGAAAATTATTGTCGTCTTTTTATTCATTTTTTTTAAATCGGTATTTTGGGTATGTATAAAATGAGCAGAAAAACACGGATTGAAAACTATTGTCATCTTTTTAATCATTTTTTTAAAATAGATATTTAAGATCATTAAAGTGCTGTGTTATGTGGGAATAAACATTTGTACGAAAAGTTAAAAATAAATGGAAATCTGTAAGAAATATGTTTTCCCGTTCGTCAAAAAAACGACAGCATTAGCCTTCTACGTCCGAACCTAAATTTTGACTTAGTATCGTAGCCAAAGAAGGACGTGACGTCAATTCCGTTACACTTCATCTTGGCGTAACGTCAATGGAGTGAAAAAAGTGGTATCAACATGAAAGACCCCAAATTCCTATACATGAGCTATTGACTCACTCATTCAAAGTATAATTTTTTATCAAACATTGTGGTTAAAGGATAACTTTCTCATAAGGAGCAATTGTTCTTTTGGTGACAATCTTTTCCCAAATCGTCCGTTGCATAGGCCTCAGAAACCGTCTCTAATAGGGAAAGGGTTTAGCAGAAATGTGACCCCTTACATAATTTGTTCCAGTCATATTGACTGGTTGAAAAAGGCAGTCGCCAGGTGGCATCAGAAAAGGGCTGATCTATTTGCTTCTTTACCATAATGCAGGTGATCGATTAAGGATCATCTTGGCCCTCATGTTTTAACCTCGTTCATTATAAATGTATTCCTTGATTTTCTGAAAGTCTTTACTTTATTATTTTCTGTCCGTAATAATAGACGACAGCAATACGAATTCCAAATATGTTTTGATAATTCAAGAAACATGACATTAACATTCTTGTCTAGTCAATTACTTATAAATCCTTTTTTATGACCAAAGTATGCTCTTTAATTTGTGCTTATAATTATCTTGCGTTTTTTCGTAAAAAGGTAGCACCTATAGATATATTAGCTTTTCAAAAACGAAATGGGAGGACGAGTTATTATTAGATTTTTTTTAAATGTCTTTAACATATCACAAAATTTTGCGTTTCCCTCATATAGATGCTTTCTGACGCCTCTGCTGCAGATGGCTTTTTGAAAACATAGTGACAAAAGAAGAAATTGCACAAAACGTGCAATTTCTCCTTTTGCCTCAATGTTTTCCACTTTTCGTCATAGGAATTATCCATTCAATTATGGAGATTTTCTATGTCTTGACAAACTACGTTCAAAGTCGTCTGCTGCAGAATTGTTGTATGAGGGAAAGGGTTAAAAACACACAAAAAAGTTATGACAGTCATCTAAAATGAAAAATATTCCGATGTTTTTTTTGTTTTATTTACGAAGACAAAACTGTCCCTATTAGACTTGCAGCAGACTGTTATGTGTCAATATCGAGTTAAAATCACGTCAATTCTACTTTTAATAGCAATTTTAACTTACTGAATGTTATTTCTATGTTCAATAATGTCTTGATTTGTGAAGAATGCATTTAACAATGTTTATCCATGTATGACTAAAATACGAACTGTTTCTTAAAGCTAAAATTGTTGATCACATGACTAGCGATTACCAACAGTGTAGATCAATCTCCATTTCAGAGAGCCGTTCTTTACACTCACTTACAAATAGTTAATTATACGTGATCTAAAATGTATATTTGGTTCGAAACAAATGAAGAAAAGAACAAACTGAGATAAAACTGGTTTTAATAGAAAAATGACTGAATGAACACTCTCTGCCTATAGAGAGAGTGAAAAAACTACAACTCTGCGAAGAAGAGTTCCCGAATCGGCTCTTTCATACAAAATTATTTCGTCCTTGACAATTTTAAATGTGTCATTAGATTCCCTATTTTGCTTGCGATTTGCATATTGTTATGCATCATTGACACAAGGGCGCTCATCATAATATAATTTTAAAACATGAGTAGTTTGTTATTTTCATTATAAAAAAGGAAGGAAAGAATTACAATAAATTAACCTGTTGTAGGGTTCAGTTTATGTTCGAAATTAAGTTTGAAATTATACAACAATTTCAATGAAATTTAACTGTTTAGCTGATATTTATTTCGAGGGTTGTCTAATTTATAAATATTGGACTACATTTTAACATTGGTCAAAGTATGATATAATTAAGGTTGACAAGCTAATATCATTTTGAGAAAAAGAGAAAACTCATGTCTTCCCTTTTCTCATTGTTTTAAAAGTAGATTGCTGCAAAGGTGTCCAATGTTGACTTTAATAGGGGAAAGGTAAAATGACGTGCAATTGCATGCAAATCCTAAATCGTCTGTTTTGTAGTTCTATTGATAAATAATAAAATTCAAATATTCTGACAAACATCTTGAGAAGTGTATGTGGAATTCACAAGAATTATTCCTTATGAAAGCACTGTATAATACATACTAAGACTAATAATTTGAAAGATTACTCATTTACATAACTGTTTATGATCCATAATTAGTTGGCTGTGTGTATGGTCAACCTACCTTAGAATGGAGATTGATCATATTCATAAACAATGAAAGGCTTAAATTATATTTCAATGAAGGACATTCACTTCGTTGACAAAAAAATGCAAATTATAATACATTTTCACTTGACCCCACCCCTGATGTTCCAATATGCCCCTAAGTTGATAACTGTTTTTTCAATTACTATAATGTAAGTGTAATGCATAACTGCAGTATGGATTTCCTGCGACATTAATGCGTTGCATCAACTTTCTCTTGTTTTTTATTTGTGGATGAAAAACCAGCGTCAATATGACAAAATTGGGAATTCTGCATGATGTTTACCCTTTCCCACATAGAAAAAATCTTTGAAATCATATCCGAAAAAAATTGGACACACCCTTTAAATGAAAGTACAATATTTGAATAGAGTTGAAATCATAGTACAAAAGTTTTTAAAAAGCTGTCTGCTGCAGAGGCGTCAGAAAGCGTCTTTATTACGGAAAGGGTTAAAGACTTGCCTACATGAAGTTTTCTACAAAATAATGACATATTTTGATATAATATTTTTGCACATTTCAGATCTTTTATTTTGTTACAAGTAACTGCACGTGAAGTATTGCAGGCAATAATACTTATGTACAAACACAATTCTTTTTAACCCTTTTCAACTTACAGATGCATTTTGAAGCATTTGCTGCAGAAGACTTTTGAAAACATAATTAGCAATGTTTTCTATCCTGCAATGTTTTCAACTCTATACAATAATTAAACATTCACTAATAGCATATTCTTATATAGTTTGCCTATAATAGTTTTTGTTTTTATAAAGTCATTTGCTGCAGATTTGTTGTATGTGGGAAAGGGTTAACTTAACTATGATGTCAAAGTGTAGCCTTGAAGTAAACAAAAAGGTTTGATGATAAAAAACGACATAATCCCCTGATTGCATTTATACAGTTGTCACTGACTGTGCATGCACAGGCTTCTTCTCAGCTTGTACTAAACAAATAATTCAGTTTCATTTAAAAATTCAGTTGATGTATGATTTTTTTTTGGCTTTGAACCTTAAGAGTGTGCCCTAAAAGCAGAAAAAATCAATGGCATCTATAATAAATCTCATAATTAGTTTTTATTAATAGGAATATAACGTGTCTCACAAACCTATTTCATAATTATGTATATGAGTAATTGCATATTCACGATATATTTTAAAAAGATGTACAAACAGATGGATGGAAAGCTAAACCTATAAATAGGGATGGGACTAAAAAAATCTGTTAGGGAATTTAACTATTTCCCACGACATATAGACACTTTCTGCCACCTCTGCAAAGACTTATGAAACCATTGTGGCAAAAGGAGAAATTGCTTATAATGCTGATTTGCCACAATGTTTTAAATTCTATTCAATTATTTCACGTTCATTTGAAGAGGTTTTCCATATTTTTGACCAGATCTTTTCAAAGTGGTCTGGTGCGGATTTCCTGTATGTGGGAAGGTGGAGATAACATTTTGGTCAGGACCAACAGGTCATACAAATTGAAAATATGAATCTTTACCCTTTCCCACTTACAACAAATCTGCAGATGACATTGAAAACATTCAGTTAAATATATAAAGAAATTCATAAAGAACAATTATAGAATAAAGTTGAAAACATTGTGGCAAAAGTGAAAGTGCTTATTACATATATATATATGAGCATTTTCTGCTTTTACCACAATGTTTTAAAATGGCAACTGCAGCAGAGGCGTCAAAACATACCTGCATGACTGTGGGAAAAGGTTTACATTGTAAAGCTTTACTGGTTCTCAAAAAGATATTTCTCGTAGACTCCTTGGTAAGCCTATAACCAAGGCAAGGGGAATTTCCCAGCTATCATAATTATAATGTACTTACTTTTTCTATTAAGAGTCCATGACAGTACGGTCTTACTTAGATCACATGCTAATCTTCGTTGTAGTAAACAAACAAATGGAAGTGGTACTTACAAAACATAATTATTGCCATTTTTTAATGTCGTTGTCTTACAGAAATAAATTGATGGACACAATTGTGGAGTTAAAGACATAGCTGTCTGCACTGTATTTCAACATAAAAGTTGTATATTAAATGTATGTTTTAATCTAAATGTGTAATGGATAGTCACTTTCATTCAACAATATTCAGCTTCCATCCAGTCTTGGGGTACAGTATTACATTACCTAGTTGACTACATTATTTCCATACTAAAGGGTTGGTAATGACTCAATGTGAATTCTACCATAATTCTAGCACTAGTATGATTTAATACTTTAAATTATAATAACTACTTTCAAAACGGGATGCCTTTTACTTTAAAGTCAAGAGAATCACAGTAACAAAGTACAGTATATGAGACAATGAAATCACTGTAGACCCTTCATTTCTGTAGCTGTCGCTATCTCGTGATGATCCCCAGTCATAGGATCGCGGTGTTGCTTGATAATAGGGCCTGTCTGTTGCCGTTGTAGTTTCTAAGTAAGTCAGATTTTTCAGATATAATGGATCGTTATCTTTTCTGCATAAAATGTCTGATTTTTCGGGGCAAAACACAACACCTATAAAAGATGGAACTTCCACTTGTTCCCCTAAAGGACAATATATCCAGTTAGATCCATTAATTCTGAACCAAAGTTCACCACTATCTAAACACTTAACAGTGACACAAATGCCGCCATATTTTGTATTTTCATTTGTTTCTGTGATATGAATTAACTGTCGTGTTTTCGCTGTTAAATTAGACAACATACAACGTCCATGTTCATTGTGTTTTAGCACAGGATATACATTAACGGCACTTGATGCAGAATTAACCGCATATTTATCCACATTTGTACAGTCATCTTCATCTTTAACCTCTGTCACTTCATCACGCTTTGTACAAGATACAGTATGTGTATATAAATAATTGCACCCTGTTTCATTATTACTTGTAAGACATTCTTCAGTATTCTCAAATCTGTCAAATTGTTTAACAAATCCACAACCTTTTCCCTTTCCCCATAGGTATGTATCTGCATTTGAGAAATTCACTTGATACCACCCAGAATCTTGGAATACAGCCAGAGTAATGGGATCCACAAAGGTTAGACTTGGATCAGTAATGTATGATGTCATAATGGAGCCAGCATGGACTTCATCGTCCCAGTGTGACTGGAGCACACTATCTTGCACCTTCAGAACGCCACCAAAATCTCTGTCTCTACAGACAAAATGCTTCTGCATCAAATGTACAACAGCAGGAGTGACCAACTTCCTTTTATCAGCTGTCCCTCTGACGACAGGGAATCCCCATAAAGGGCAGTCTTCACCACTAATTGATTTTCGACAGTCTCGGAATTTGTAAAACATATCTTTATCAAAACCTAAAGCATGAAGTAATTCATGAATGGTTGTCAGTATGAGTCTCTTTTTGTTGTTTTTCAATTTATCAACCTCTGATGGACAGAAGTTCAGATACCCAGCAACAGGTCTGCCATTTTTTCTAACCTTACAGGAAGACGAGTATGCCAAAAGATTCTTTTCTGCACCTTCTGCATAATTCCCAATGCATGGTTTTGTCATTAAAGCCTGTACATAAATAACGAAATCTGTGTTTTTAATACCGTTTCCTTCCATAAACCATGTTCTGTCCGGAAGGGGCTTCTTATTTTTCCAAGTATAAAAACCTTCTAAATGTTCCTCTGGAATTGCAAAGTTGGAAGAACAATATTCCCCAGCGTATCCTTTCCTTATAGTGGAACATTTTCCTTCATTTCGACCATTCTGCCAAGAACTCCGACAAGCATTTCTTTTCAAGACAAGATTTTTATTTTCCCTTATTACCGAAAAAAGTATTTTAAAGTATAAAACAACATTTTCCACAGTTTCTTTTAACAGGTCAGAATCCTCTGAGTTTAATTCAAGGTTAAGTTTTTTATAGAATGGAGTAATTCTTAAAGGTTTAAACAGGTATTTTATTCTGTGGTTTAATGAGCCATGTATCCCATTACTATCAAACTGTCCAAACACAATACAGGTACTCAGAGCAAAGATCACAGAAATGAACACACAATTCATTTTATTTTCCAGATTATCCTCTGGCCACAGAGCTACAAGTTCCAACTTCACATCAAGTGACACTGGACATACAAAACCTAATATTTTTCCAGAGAAATAATTGATTTATTCCGGAGAATAAGACATTGTCATTAATCAAGCGTATTTTTTCCCTTCACTGCTTTGGGATGCTGATGTATTAAATTACAAGCGAGATAACTCATACAGACCTATAAATCAAACCGACAAAAATGGCAATAAAACTGCTTTGTGGATTGTAGGTGAAACGGAGTGGTAAATATTGGAATATATCAATGTAAAAGAGTTCTATTTGTTCTCATTGTTTCAGCCGTTGATGAGTTATTTTCAAATGAGAGAAAATAAATAACATCATGAGAAAAATTACCTAGTAAGATTCGTGTTCCCGCGTTCTGTCGTTCTGCGAAAGAAATTGTATATAATAGAGTGACCTCCCTTGTTAGTTGGAAACCCTGGAGGAATTTACACACAAATTGATGACGTAAAGTGTGCAATCAGTGGGCCGAGTTTGAGGAAAAGCTTTCTTTTGAGTGATTTATTTGCATTTTCATACGAATAACAGCATTATCAACTAATATGTAGTGAATGAATGAACATTATTCGTTTGGAGTCTTACATTTGGGTCATTATAATTTTTGTCTTTTACACAAATTTGCAATTTGAAGAAATAACAACCACCTGTAAAATGCAACAGTTTACAGACAAACTTCACAAAGTGTCACTGAGCTCAAAGAGTGATAGTCAATACGATACTATAAGGTGAGCCTTGATTTTATCGTTTTTAATTTCTCGCAAAGAGTAGACCCGTATCCTCATACCAAACCTGGTAATTTATGCTACACATTCATACCTGTCATTATTCGCCACAGTCTGTATTCGAGGTTGAACATTTGAATCCTGGTTGGTTTCGATATCATGATACCCAGATTTTTAATATAATGTACCAGAGTAGAGTATACATTGTCACAAATATTTATTTATAATATGTGTGAAGGTGCGACCTATAGTTATACATTGTCACAAATATTTATTTATAATATGAGTGTAGGACTGGTGCTACCTATTTCGAGTTAACATTTATAAACTTTTGTGATCAGTAAATCATTCACCGTTATCTGCAGTTAGACCCTTGCTTGCAGCACTGCTCCTAGTACCAGTGCTTTGATTATAAGTTATTTACGAGTCCTACCGTCCTTAGCAAATTAACTAAAAATCATCATGTAGTTAAGTATATATTCAACTTTAAGTTTAAAATATGGCCAAGATTTTAAATCCATGAAATGTTAATGACAGGTACAAAAGATAACCAACTTGCCCTTCATAAAGTACTTCAAATAAAAAAAATGCTATCATTTATGGAACAACATTTGTGACGAGTCAAACTATCCTTTCCTATCATTGCTGTCATTTTCCTTTTGGGTACTTTAATTATTCTTCATCTGCCTTACGATAATAGAATAACGTCACCATTATAGAAATTTGGATTTGTAACATTCAGTTAGTCATTGAATAAAACCTTATCAGTTTTCTTGAACTCATTTTTAAAATAGACAACAAGTGTAATTACATGCAAATTATCACATATTTCAGAATGCGTGTTTTCATTCCTTTATCTAGTATGTATATTATTATATAGAGGATATTTGTTTGTTTTGAGTGGATATGGAATATATCTCATCGAGAAGTGATACAATTGAATATTTTCACAAGCGTGTAGCGCAAGTGAAAATATTAAAATTGTATCACTTTGAGTTGAAATATATTCCATATCCACTCAAAACAAACAAATTTTCTTTTTATTTTTTGATAATTGATGATGAAATAATGGAACTATTTGGTGTCTTCGTACCTGTTCAAACGCGGACGAATCTGTGTGAATGTATTTGTTTACTACACAATGTCAGACAATGACAATATGTCCGATTTGTTAAATTTACGGAATACGGAATTATACATGGGTATAGATAAGATAAGGTTTTTATCACATGCAGTGCTTGCACTAACTTTCTGAAACAGGAAGTCCCAGGTGCTGTTGGTTTTTCCACATCTTGCACTTGTTTCCCTTTGTTTTATTTTTAAAAAACATCATCACTCAGAAAAGAAGCAAATTGTTACAAAAAGCTTATATTGCTCCTTTGTAAATAATGTTATTGTTTCAGTTTCTTTCATTACACTTTTAAACCAGTATGTGTTTTATGCGATCTATTCGGGTTATGCTCAGTACTGATTATGCTATCTTCTAGTCACATGTCATGATAATCTAACATAAAATTTATCAAAAAGATTGGCTTGACCATGATTCATTAGACTCAGTCACATATATCATGAGTCATGTTCTCAAACCACATGCATTGTGGTAAAAGGAATGATTTCTGATATTGAGACTGTCTGCATGCAGTGCTTTCATTTTAAACACAAGTAAATCAACTATTCTGCAGTGAGTTGTATTAGAGAAACACATACTAAACTCTTACAATGATAACATTTTAAAACAAATAAGTACAAGTAATACTTTCTTGAATGACATTTCTGATTTTCAGAAAGTAGAAAAATGCACGAAAACCCATTACAATATTTATTTTCTCCTTTCGTCTTCAATATTTTTTATCTTCTAAAAAGAAATTAACTAAAATGGCCAAAAATGTTATTTAGTTGTATAGGCAAGTCTTTTTTAACAGTTGGCTCTAAATTTGATATTTTATATAATATACCCTGGAAATACTGAGTGACATAACTGAATAACTGATGAAAGTGGAACAGGAGTGATGCAATTCAAACAAATAAATAGTTTCTGTTCTCGAATGTGATTGTTACAATTTGTATATTTTGACTCTTCACATCCGATACAATGCAATATGTAACGTCTAAAAATTGCACATAACATGGCTCGCTGTAAACATACATTTATATTGGGCAATTTCATAAATAATGACTTAGTTGTTGAAAATCAATTAAAAGTTGAGACACTTCAGCTGATTCTTAGCACTACGTAACAGTACAAGTTTAACCCTTTCACTCATACGACAATTCTGCAGCAGACGACTTTGAACGTATTTTGTCAAAACATGGAAAATCTCCAAAATTGAATGGATAACCTATGACAAAAAGTGGAAAACATTGTGGCAAAAGGAGAAATTGCACGTTTTGTGCAATTTCTTCTTTTGTCACTATGTTTTCAAAAAGCCATCTGCTGCAAAGGCGTCCGAAAGCGTCTATATGAAGGAAAGGGTTAACAATATATCAACATCATTCCACAGTTTGTATCTGTGTACCTGGAATGTTGGAGGATGTGGACCACCAAAAGATCTGAAAGACCTCCTGGATTTAAATTCATCACAATTGCCAGATATCTATGGCGTTGGGTAAATATACTTTCAAATACTCACTTTGTGGTGTAAGTTAACCCTTTCCCACCTACAACATATCAGCATCATCATTCATGAGACTTGGTAAATATCTGGACAAAACTATGGAAAACCTTAAAATGAAATTTTAATTTCTAAAAATAGTTGAAAACACTGTTGCAAAAAGAGAAATTGCTTTGTCTGACTGCAAAGAAACCTCTGATTACCCTCAGTATAGAAATCATGTTAGGATATCAGCACATGAAATTCCCCCTTACTTTTTCTCATATAATCCGAGACTGGTATTACACTTAGATTCTCTCAATTAGATATTTACATTAGTTTCCATTCTTTTTATGCCCCGGCATACAAAGTATGAGGGGCATATAGTTTTCCGGTCTGTTAGTCCGTCCGTCCGTCCGTCCGTTCGTCCGTCCCGCTCAGGTTAAAGTTTTTGGTCAAGTTAGATTTTAGTGAAGTTGATGTACTATCATTATGAAACTTCACACAAATGACAATCAACATATCATTGTTTAAAAAATTGTATCAATTTGAGGTTGGACCAACTGTTCGTCTGTCTGTTCGTCTGTCTGTTCGTCCATTCCATTCTCAGGTTAAAGTTTTTGGTCAAGTTAGATTTTAGTGAACCTGATGTCCTATCATTATGAAACTTCACACAAATGACAATCAACATATCATTGTTTAAAAAATTGTATCAATTTGAGGTTGGACCAACTGTTCGTCCGTCTGTTCGTCTGTCTGTTCGTCCATTCCATTCTCAGGTTAAAGTTTTTGGTCAAGTTAGATTTTAGTGAACCTGATGTCCTATCATTATGAAACTTCACACAAATGACAATCAACATTTTATATTATTAACCACTGACTGTGTTTTTAGTCCCCTACCGGCGTGCCGAAGGGGACTTTTAGGTTTGCACTCCGTCCATCTGTCAGTCAGTCCGACAAATCAGTTTTCCGCACTTTTTTTCTACATGCATTGAGATATTGAGCTGAAATTTTGTATATGGCTTTGTAATCATGTGTCACAGATCAAGTTTGCGTTTCATGGGATTTCGTCAATTTTTTTATGAGTTATGCCCCTTTTTGGACTTAGAATATTAATAAATCAGTTTTCCGCACTTTTTTTCTACATGCATTGAGATATTGAGCTGAAATTTTGTATATGGCTTTGTAATCATGTGTCGCAGATCAAGTTCGGGTTTCATGGGATTTCGTCAATTTTTTTATGAGTTATGCCCCTTTTTGGACTTAGAATATTAATAAATCAGTTTTCCACACTTTTTTTCTACATGCATTGAGATATTGAGCTGAAATTTTGTATATGGCTTTGTAATCATGTGTCACAGATCAAGTTCGCGTTTCATGGGATTTCGTCATTTTTTTATGAGTTAAAGCATGCTTTATTGTAGTGATAACCTTAAATATTGAGTTGCTATGACAACAGAAACCAAGTCAAAACGTGCAAACCGGTAGGGGATTATGGTATTGCTTGCAATCCTACAGTTACTTGTTTATTTAGATAAAAGTTTTGTTTTAAAATATAGTTAACAACCGGGGCATCCGTGTTCCATGGACACATTTTCTTGTTTCTGAATGTTTTGAATTTGATATAGTCTTTATTGTTAAATATTTTCCTACAGATATATTGTAGAAGAGCAGAACAATTAAAGAAATAAAAAGCTGTAGTTTATAACTTGACTATTGAAAGCAGAGTTTAAGCTATTCTACCTAATTTTTCCTAGCTATCTGTGTCTAAAAATTGTTTTTATTCAAGTTTAACAAACAAACCTATATGTCTGTAGACTCTTTAACCCTTTCCCTCATATAGACGCTTTCTGATGCTTCTGTAGCAGACAGCTTTTTGAAAACATAGTGACAAAAGAAAAAATAGCTCAAAACAAGCAATTTCTCCTTTTGCCACAATGTTTTCCAATTTTAGTCATAGGTTATCCATTCAATATTAGAGATTTTCTATTTTTTGACAAAATATGTTCAAAGTCTCCCTTTAAATTAGAGAACAATAATTGAATAGAGTTGAAAACATGGCGACAAAAGGAAAATTTGCTTGTTTTGTGCAATTTGTTCTTTTGTCGCCATGTTTTCAAAAAGCTGTCTGCTGCAGGGGCGTCCGAAAGCGTCTATATAAGGGAAATAATTCTTTTTTCTCCAGGTTCCAGGAGATGGATCCAAGTGAGACTAATGATAATGGAAACATGTGGTTTTGTAAACTACTGGACATTCTTGGTGCACAGGACTATGTTATGGTAAAGAACATTTACTTACTACCAATCATTTACTCTGTCTTTGCTTTTGTCTTTGATTTTTCAAGTTTGAACACACCTCTTTAGATCTTTGTTTTCTTGGTGACATTAGTTTTAAGTTTGAACAAACCTCTGTCTTTGCTTTCTTGGTGACATTAATTTTAAGTTTGAACAAACCTCTGTCTTTGCTTTCTTGGTGACATTAATTTTAAGTTTGAACAAACCTCTGTCTTTGCTTTCTTGGTGACATTAATTTTAAGTTTAAACAAACCTCTGTCTTTGCTTGTCAGTGTCTTTTGAAGTTTAAACAAACCTCTGTCATTTTTAGTGACATTTGAAGTTTGAACAAACTTTTATCTTTGCTTTCTTGTTGACATTAATTTGAAGTTTGATTTTGTTTTTTGTTTTATTGGGGTTTTACGCAGCTTTCAACATTATTTCAGTTACATCACGGCAACAGTTCACTTATTCATGATCCCTGGGTAAACAAACCAGTACTAGGCTAGAAAATGTGCCTTGCCCACAATCCTTGAAATTTGAACAAACGTCTGTCTGTCTTTGCTTTCTTGGTGTCTTCTGAAGATTAAACATAATCTGTCATTGCTTTGTCTTTTACCATTTAACCTTGTAAATGGCAATAATAATCATCACATTAATGAACATGGAAATAAAAGTCTCATTGTTTAACTAACTTTGTCTATGAAAGAGTTGCCTATGCAGAAGAAGAGTTTTCACTCTGGAGGCCAAATTTTCATCCCCCACTTTTTCGAAGAAAAAAAGGGAGGTTATTAATTTCCGTCTGTCTGTCTGTCTGTCACACTTCGTTTCCGTGCAATAACTGCCACAAATATGAACCGTTTTTTTTTCAAACTTGGTAACAAGGTTAAATGCCTTAAGGGCTAGGCCAAGTTCGATCCTCACTTTCGGCAGACTTCATTCGGTGGAGTTATGTCCCCTTAATTAACAAAAAATGTCATTTGTTGCCGTTTCAGTGCAATAACTGCCACAAATGTGAACCGTTTTTTTGTCAAACTTGGTAACAACGTTAAATGCCTTAAGGGCTAGACCAAGTTCGATCGTCATTTTCGGCAGACTTCATTCGGTGGAGTTATGGCCCCTTAATTAACAAAAAATGTTGTTTGTTGCCGTTTCCGTGCAATAACTGCCACAAATGTGAACCGTTTTTTATCAAACTTTGTAACAACGTTAAATGCCTTAAGGGCTAGACCAAGGTAGATCGTCACTTTTGGCGGACTTTATTTGGTGGAGTTACGGCCCCTTATTTAACAAAAAATGTTGTTTGTTGCTGTTTCCGTGCAATAACTGCCACAAATGTGAACCGTTTTTTTTCAAACTTGGTAACAACGTTAAATGCCTTAAGGGCTAGACCAAGTTCGATCGTCACTTTTGGCGGACTTTATTTGGTGGAGTTACGGCCCCTTATTTAACAAAAAATGTTGTTTGTTGCTGTTTCCGTGCAATAACTGCCACAAATGTGAACCGTTTTTTTTCAAACTTGGTAACAACGTTAAATGCCTTACGGGCTAGACCAAGTTCGATCGTCACTTTTGGCGGACTTTATTTGTTGGAGTTACGGCCCCTTATTTAACAAAAAATGTCGTTTGTTGCTGTTTCCGTGCAATAACTGCCACAATTGTGAACCGTTAATACATGTTCAATAAAAAGTCTACTGACAAGTTCGAACATGGGTCAAGTCGGGTCAAAAGTAGGTCACTAGGTCAAATTGAAGGAAAATCTTGTTAACACTCCAGAGGCCACATATTTTGCTTCAGCAGTTTGAAATTTTGTCAGAATGTTTGTCTTAAAAATATCTAGATCAAGTTTGAATATGGGTTATGCCGGGTCAAAAACTAGGTCATTAGGTCAAATTGAAGGAAAATCTTGTAAACACTTTGAATGCCGCATTTTTTGCTTCAGCAGCTTGAAAATTTGTCAGAATGTTTGTCTTAAAGATATCTAGATCAAGTTTAAATATGGGTCATATTGGATCAGAAACTAGGTCACTAGGCCAAATTGAGGGAAAATCTCTGTTAACTCTGTAGAAGCCGCATGTTTTGCTTCAGCGGCTTGAAATTTGGTCAGAATGTTGAGCTGAATGATATCTAGGCCAAGTTCGGATATGGGTCATGCCGGGTTAAAAACTAGGTCACTAGGCCAAATTGAAGGCTAATCTTGTTAACACTCTGGATACTGCATTTTTAATTTCAGCATGATAAAACTTTATCAAAATGTTTTTCTTGATGATATGTAGGCCAAGTTCGAATATGGGTCATGCTGGGTCAAAAACTAGGTCACTAGATCAAATTGAAGGAAAATCTTGTGAACACTGGATGCCGCATTGTTTGCTGCAGCAGCTTCGAATTTGGTCAGAATGTTTGTCCGAATTATATCTAGGTCAAGTTCGAATATGGGTCATATTGGATCAGAAACTAGGTCAATAAAGGAAAATATTGTTCAAACTCCGAAGGCCGCATTTTTACTTTGAGCAAGTTAAAACTTTGTCAGAATGTTGTCTTGATGATATCTAGTCCATGTTGGAATATGGGTCATATCAGGTAAAAAAATAAATAGATCACTAGGCCAAATGAAGGAAAATATTGTTAACACTGTGGAGAATGCATTCAGAATAATTGTCTTGATGTGTTTTGCATTGCAGTACATTGTATAATTAAGGTGAGCGATCCAGGGCCATCATGGCCCTCTTGTTTTTAGCTCACCTGAGCTTTGCTCAAGGTGAGTTATTGTGATATCGCCTTTTGTCCGGCGTCCGGCGTGCGTCGTGCGTCAACTTCTTCTCCTCGGTAACCAGTGGGTCAATTTGGATGAAACTTCACAGAAAGCATCCTCTCAATGACCTCACCAGATTTCCTTCAAATTTTTGGGATCCATGCAAAATTCTGGTTTCCATGGCAACGAAACAAAAAAAACTTCAAAATTCTTCTTCTCCCAAACTGCTTGGCAGATTTTCAAATAATTTTGTAGAAATGTTCCTTGGATGACCCTCTATCAGATTCCTTCAAGCCGTGTTGATTGGTTGAAAAACATGGCCGCCAGGGGGGGCGGGGCTATTTTGCCTTATATGGCTATAGTGAAAACTTAAAAAATCTTCTTCTCCGAAAGTGTAAGGCCGATTTTCAAATAATTTTGTAGAAATGTTCCTTGGGTGACCCTCTATCAGATTCCTTCAAGCCATGTTGATTGGTCGAAAAACATGGCCGCCAGGGGGGGGGGGGGCGGGCTATTTTGCCTTATATGGCTATAGTGTAAACTTAAAAAATCTTCTCCACCAGAAGTGTCAGGCCGATTTTCAAATAATTTTGTAGAAATGTTCCTTGGGTGATCCTCTATCAGATTCCTTCAAGCCATGTTGATTGGTCAGAAAACATGGCGGCCAGGGGGCGGGGCTATTTTGCCTTTTATGGCTATAGTGAAAACTTAAAAAATCTTCTCCTCCATAAGTGTCAGGCCGATTTTCAAATAATTTTGTAGAAATGTTCCTTGGGTGACCCTCTATCAGATTCCTTACAAGCAATGTTGATTGGATGAAAAACATGGCCGCCAGGGGGCGGGAGCTATTTTGCCTTATATGGCCAAAGTGAAAACTTAAAAAATCTTCAACATCTTCTCCTCAGTAACCAGTGGGTCAATTGAGATGAAACTTCACAGAAAGCATCCTCTCAATGACCTCACCAGAATTCCTTCAAATTTTTGGGATCCATACAGAATTCTGGTTTCCATGGCAACGAAACGAAAAAAACTTCAAAATTCTTCATCTCCCAAACTGCTTGGCAGATTTTCAAATAATTTTGTAGAAATGTTCCTTGGATGACCCTCCACCAGATTCCTTCAAGCCATGTTGATTGGTCGAAAAACACGGCCGCCAGGGGAGCGGCGCTATTTTGCCTTATATGGCTATAGTGCAAACTTAAAAAATCTTCTCCTCCAAAAGTGTCAGCCCGATTTTCAAATAATTTTGTAGAAATGTTCCTTGGATGACCCACTTTCAGATTCCTTCAAGCCATGTTGATTGGTCAAAAAACATGGCCGCCAGTGGGCAGGGCTATTTTGCATTATATGGCTATAGTGAAAACTTAAAAAATCTTCTCCTCCAAAAGTATCTGGCCGATTTTCAAATAATTTTGTAGAAATGTTCCTCGGGTGACCCTCTATCAGATTCCTTCAAGCCAAGTTGATTGGTCGGAAACTATGGCTGCCAGGGGGCGGGGCTTATATAGCTAAAGTGAACAAATCAAAAAAAAAATCAGGTGAGCGATTCAAGGGCCATCATGGCCCTCTTGTTAGCTCCACTGGCTGAAAGCCAGTCGAGCTTATGTCATGGCGAATTGTCCGTCGTGCGTGCGTGCGTTAACTTTTTCCTTTAAACGACTTCTTCTCCCTAACCACTTGGCCAATTTGGTTGAAACTTCATGGGAAGCATCCTCTCAATGTCCTCTACTAAATTCCTTCAAATTTTTTTGATCCATTCAAAATTCTGGTTTCCATGGCAACCGAAAGAAAAAAATAGTGAGAACTTAAAAAATCTTCTTCTCCGAAAGTGTCAAACCGATTTTCAAATAATTTTGTAGAAATGTTCCTTGGATGACCCTTTATTAGATTCCTTCAAGAAATTTTGATTGGGCGAAAAACATGGCCGCCAGGGGGCGGGCTTTTTTGCCTTATATAGCTATAGTGAAAACTTAAATAATCTTCTTCTCAAAAAGTGTTCAGCAGATTTTCAAATAATTATGTAGAAATGTTCCGTGGGTGACCCTCTATCAGATTCCTTCAAGCCATGTTGATTGGTAAAAAAACATGGCCGTCACAGGGCGGGGCTATTTTGCCTATATGGCTAAAGAGCAAACTTAAAAAATCTTCTCCTCCAAAAGTGTCAGGCCGATTTTCAAATAATTTTGTAGAAATGTTCCTTGTGTGAACCTTAATTAGATTCCTTCAAGAAATGTTGATTGGGCGAAAAACATGGCCGCCAGGGGGCGGGGCTTTTTTGCGTTATATAGCTATAGTGAAAACTTAAAACATCTTCTTCTCCGAAAGTGTTCAGCCGATTTTCAAATAATTTTGTAGAAATGTTCATTGGGTGACCCTCTATCAGATTCCTTCAAGCCATGTTGATTGGTCGAAAAACATGGCCGCCAGAGGGCGGGGCTATTTTGACTTATATGACCATAGTGAAAACTTAAAAAATCTTCTCCTCCGAAAGTGTCAGGCATATTTTCAAATAATTTTGCAGAAACATTCCTTTGG
Organism: Serripes groenlandicus; assembly: GCA_031761405.1. Taxonomy (NCBI): domain Eukaryota; kingdom Metazoa; phylum Mollusca; class Bivalvia; order Cardiida; family Cardiidae; genus Serripes; species Serripes groenlandicus. The sequence continues at coordinate 22,351,390 of JASEVX010000003.1, forward strand.
TGACACTCTACAAGATTCCTTTAAGCCATGGTGGTTGGTAAAAAAAATAGCCACCACGGGGCAGGGCTGTTTGGAGATTTTATTTTTGCCTTATGGCCGTGGAGCGATACTGGCCCTCTTGGGCCTCTTGTTAGCTCACCTGTGCACGAAGTGCTCAAGGTGAGTTATTGTGATCGCCCTATGTCCGGCGTCCGTTGTCCGTCGTCCGTCGTCAGTCGTCCGTCCGTCGTCCGTCAACATTTTCTCCTCTGTAACCGGTGGGTCAACTGGGATGAAACTTCACAGAAAGCCTCCTCTCAATGTC